>WACJ01000135.1:0-600000 GCA_008973525.1 Stenopsyche tienmushanensis
GGGATGTTTTCTTTGCCAAGTCTAGTCACAAACTATACTCAAACAAAGAGGATGCGAAAAGAATGGATTTCTTTCGGGAGGGCCTAATAGATATACATATATTCCGACTTATTCTCAATGTTATAACATACAAATCACTTTCATTTTGTCCGCCATCTAGCTACATGTTATTATATTTCTATAAAGTCTAATTTCATAATAGCCTTCGTCATTCTGTTCATCTCACTAAATAATCTCCACGCTGCAAATTCAAAAGTTCAAATATTTCAAAGATTTTGCTCATCTCTTTGACTTGTGTATTTGATTAAATAATCATAGATCCATAGTCAATAGACTATTATGATTTAAAAATAAAAATGGTGCTATTATACATTACTATTTGATGCCTACATTTTTATTAGACTTCCAGGCGAAATGTTTCTTATATCTACAGATGTCTCTTTTCAATAATCTCATAGAAGAAATAGCAGATTTTTTATATTAATTTCAGCGTTTTTTTATCGTGATATCAGTTTGATAAACCACACATGGCCAGAATGTAATATTTTCATCAGTCGATAAAGTAAGCTCGAACGAGAAGGTTCATATTCGGTTAAATTCATATTCGAAACTGTACAAACAATAATAGCGAGAGTGAAATCGTTCAATTAAAGTGAGGATATAAAAGATTTTTTTAAAATTACTTTTACATCACTCGGTGAAGATTATTTTATATCTGCCATTAGGAAACTCTTCTAAAGAAAATATTTTTCATGTGGTGATTTCCCATCTGATTTTCCCATTAAGTTAAAATAAGATTATTCATATAGATAGGAGAGGAAATATGAATGAGTGTGATCCTGGATAGACGTAATCGATCAGAAATATCAATATTTCTGACCTTCTGGGTTCAAATATTTTCAAACCTGGTTCAACTATATGTATAATTTATCAGCCGGGAGAATATCTGCTTTATAATCTAATCTAAAATTGTTCATTTATTCCAATGCTTCTCTAACATTTCTATGCCACTTTACTAGAACGATTTAAGTGTGACCTCAAAATAGGCTTCAGTTTCGACAATCATTTCTTCCTTAGAACCAAATCTCTTTATCTGAAGCATTATTTATAGGTGCAAATAGATAGTAATAGCTGGAGCTAAATCTAGACTTTTTATTTTTCGTTTGGGAAACCAAAACCTTACCAACTATATTTGCGTTTTTGGTCACTTTAAGCGACTTTAGCCGGTTGATGTCCAATAATGTGACTGCCGATTTGATTATTTAGTGTAGAGATGGATCCATGTTTCAACCATTGTCACATATTGCATCAAAAAATCCTTTTTATTGCACTGAAACAGCTCCAAATGTGTTGTTGTTTTTTATGAACTGTGAGCAAACGCGGTACCCACATTGAACAGAGCTTCCTCATGGACAAACATTGATGCAAAATGGTGAATACACTGTCTTCTAATATCTTTAAGGTGTCAGCTATCTCATGCAACTTCAATTTACGATCAGCCAAAACTATTTTAGGTATTTTTTTTATGTTTTCTGGAACAAGTGCCAAATTTAGGCGATCAGAGTGTTTAGCATCATCGGTGTTTGTATGGCCGAGTTTAAAATCAGCAAACCATTTCTCTACTATTTGTCATTAAAAAGCAATGCTTTATTAACACATGAAATTCAGATTTTTCCATCGTTTTGAAAATTACAAAAGTAGCGTCACTAAAAACACTGTAACTTGTTGACTAAACATAAGATTGTTATGAAATTTTGACACGTGTTTTTCAAAAGTTAGTACACTCTAAAAATCATATGGATTTGTCAATAATGGCGCCAACTATAAATCATACTGCGAATTGATTGAGTGATGTGTTGTCTTATCTCACATTTAATTAATGACAGCGAATGGGGGTGATTCTCTACTCCCGCAATCAATGTGTTAACATCACGTAAATTAAAAAATATGTATGAGTAACACCTGCTCTTACGAACCTGTATATACAATAATATTATACAATGATTCATTAAAAAAAATCGTCAATATTCTTTGCAATATCATGGCCTTATCTCAATTTGAAATAATATCTGATATCTTGGAAATCAGTTTGTAACATCGCTCCATGCTTGGAAAGATATGTTCGCAATATAGTTCAAGTACATCATTGTAAATACAATTCTCCAAAATATTAATCATTTTTAAAAAAATCATCATATAATAGATTTTTTTCATATATACAAAATTAAAGAAAATTAGTTACAATTAACGATAATGAAGATGGATACCATCTCGTACCATTGAATGAAAAACAAGAACACGTAAGATTTACACAATATTCTACTCTGTGGTATATAAATAATTATTGCTTTATAATATTTTTTTAGAGAAGAATACTTTCGAAATACCGTCACATGTTTTTTTTAAATTTGAGCTAAATAATAAACAAGCAGTGGACAAAACAACAAAAAATGGACACACAACAAATGGGGGCATTTCCAACTCTAATGACAACCACCAATACGGTTGTCCATATGATAATCGCCATCCTTTTATTCATGGCTTGGAATGTTGGTATTAATATAAATTTTATAGGCTCAAGTAGACTAATTTTACTCCAGCTACACATAATATTTAGCACTACAGGGGTGAGCATATCTATTATTAATAGTACAGGAGTCAGCGACATTATTTGTGTATTTATTCCTATTATAAAAAAGCTAATTCTTTCGAATAACAATTTTTAAAACCTATAAATTATATGTAAATAATATTGCAATGCTTTGAAAGTTGCAATACTTCAATCAAGCGCTACAATTTTGGCCACGTCTAGCGAATTCCCAGCCACCTTGTATAGAAAGTAGACGACGATTATTTGACAATCATTAACATGAACTATTTGTAAACATAAAAAACAGCTTTGTAGATTTTAATTTAATATAGGTATAAGCAATTATTCAAGTTTCGAAAATTGTTATTAATGTTCGCATCGTTTAAAAGCTTGATAGACTGTAAGTTTCCGGATTTAAATTTTATAAACAGTAACTGAAACAAAAATTGGCTTTGTAGAAATGGGTGCCAAATTTTGGTTGCTGCCTCGCGTGCTTGTATACTTACATTTTTTTAAAAATATATTTTCAATTTAAAAAAAAAAACTATCAATCAATATGTTTTCATTATATTGTGTTATAAAAATTTCAACTTAATAAGAACATATTACTAATAATGGCATATTTTTTCATTTCAGTTTCTATTTTTTATGGTCGAATCCATATTGGCATTTAGCCCATTCAATGCTTGGAGTCGTCATCTAAGTAGAGACCAGAAAAAAAATGTCCATCTCGGGATGCAAATTATGGGCACTGTTTGGATAGTGATTGGATTTAGTTGTATTGTTTCATTCAGAATAAATCATTTTGATACAGTCCATGGAGTTTTTGGTAAGCAATTATGCAATCATTATAAAAATATATAAAATTACATAACTAAGCCCATAAGTGCATTTTAAACTATTGAATCATGTCTTTGTTTTTAGGATTGATTAGTTTCATCCTCACAATGCTCGGAAGCTTAAATGGATTAGTGACATACTTTGGTAAAAGATTGAGCTCAAATATTCAACTGACACCAGTGAAAATTCTTCATATATTAGTTGGATGCTTAGCAGTTACCATGGGCTTGATAACTCTATGTATTGGCATGAACAAATCAATTATAGTTGATGCATACGGACATACCGCAATAGTGTTCCTTGTATTTATTCTACAGTATATATTAATAAATCCAGTTTTAAGTTTAAAAAACCTTATAACAAAATAAAAACTACACCTTTATAAGGACTTATAACAAAATTGTTTCACAATCAAAAATATCAACTATATTTATTATTTTTTAAATAAAACCTATTTCGGTGAGCATTTCTTATTTTAAAATTAGATTAAAAACTGTGACATGACAGATGATGGTACTATAATAATACAATAATTATTCATTTGTCGCCAAACGAATTGATCCAGGTATGAATTAAAATGATGACGTTTGTATGTTACCGCCTCGCGGTATATCCCATCGAAGACCATTATGCCCTAACATAGTGCATACGTTAAACGTCTCGCATACCAAATTGCGTACACAAATAATATTTTTATTATACTTATGTTATTCCCGCAAGTGTAAACAATAAGTCGACAAAGTTTTATTACAATCGGATGAACAGTATAGCAGCGTATTAAATACGGACAAACAAACATTGATTTTTACGTAACGTATTTTTTCAAATTTAATACAAAAATTAATATAAAATATAATCTCCTTCATTATCAAAAAATTCTTCATACAAAAAGAAAAAATAATACACGCATGTTTTCTTCGATATGTCTGGACACAAACTGTACTCAAACGATAGCATGCGAAAATAATTGATTTCTTTCGGGATGGCCTAATAGATATATATAATATGTACTTAAACCTTTTTTGTGCGGCAGATGCGTTCCGTGGAAAATCGCACAAAAAAAGCTATGACTTCCATAGAAAAAGTGAAGATGCGTTCCATGGGTTTTAAAAACCGCATAACTTCGAAACAACTATATAAAATATATCCAAAATCGCATAAAAAAGTTAATAAAAAAACAGGAAAAGAAGGCAATTAAAAAATAACATTTTTGGTAACATTTAAAGGACGTCCAGCATCATCTCAAATGCCAGACATCCACTAGAGAAATACTAATTATTTTTATTACAAACTATCATCGCTGTTTGATCGTTTTCGTTGCGATTTTCGATATGATTCAAAATCGTCCTCTTCTTCGAAAGAAATAGTATACCCAATGTCAATGTCATCATTGTTCCGTGTAGATTTTCTCTTTCCAACAATATAATTCATAATTAGTAAATATGTCACTATTGTCTTTAACTTAAATAAAAAATAATTACAAAATGGCGACTGTTTAAAAAAAATCAGTCAAGTCATTTTTTGGCCTTATTTTATCAGTTTTAATATTTTTTTAAATAGTTAAAAAATAAATTTTAACATAAATCTGGTAGGAATAATAGAGAGTTATATGGAAAATTAATTAATTAAAACTTGAGATATGATGTCATCCGTGTTGAAAAAAGTAGTGCCGGGAAAAACGCGTTAAAAATGTAATTATGATAGAACCGGCCTAAGTAGTTGGAATTTTGAAAATTCCTTTGGAAAATGTTTTTTTAAAAGTCGAAATATTGGAAAAATGGAAAAAAAAAACTTTTTAACAAATTTATTTTATTTTTTTTCCAAATTTCGGTTAGTGTTGATGATTTTTTTCCTATATTATCCAAAATATATCGATACGTACTCTTTATGAATTTAAAAAAAAAGAAAAAATTGCTTTGAAAAAAACCGCATAACTTCGAAATCGCACAAAAAGAGGTTTGAGTGTATATTCTGACTTATTCTCATGTTGT
The DNA here is from genome assembly GCA_008973525.1 of Stenopsyche tienmushanensis. Taxonomy (NCBI): domain Eukaryota; kingdom Metazoa; phylum Arthropoda; class Insecta; order Trichoptera; family Stenopsychidae; genus Stenopsyche; species Stenopsyche tienmushanensis. The sequence continues at coordinate 5,422 of WACJ01000135.1, forward strand.
AGCGTACAAATTACTTTTATTTCCGCCATCTAGCTACACGTTATTATATTTCTATAAAGTCCAATTTAATGATAGCCCTCTTCATTCGGTTCATCTCACTAAACGATCTCCACGCTGCATCCATAGTCAATAGACTATTATGATTTTAAAATAAAGATGGTGCTATTATACATTAGTGCTTGAGTCCTACATTTTGTTCAGATTCCCAGACGAAATGTTTCCATAACGCTTTCATATATCTACAGATGTCGCTGTTCAATAATCGCATATAAATAATAGCAGAATTAAAATTAATTTCAGTGTTTTTCATATTTTTATCATGATATCAGTTTAATAAAACACACATGGCCAGAATGTAACATTTTCATCAGTTGATAAAGTTAGCTCAAACGAGAAGGTTCATATTCGATTGAATTTATATTCGGAACTGTGCAAACAATAATAGTGAGAGTGAAATCGTTCAAGCAAAATAGGATTTATACTCGGTGAAGACTTTTTTATATCTAACATTAGATATAGGAGATATCCATAGGAAACTTTTCTAATGAAATATTGTTCATATGGTGGTCAACATATGGTTGCAATAGATCAGAGAGGAACTATGAATTAGTAGTGAAATTATCATTAATTTAGAATTGTATTTGAATTATAATTGCAAATCCAGTCCTGATAATGAGTGTGATCTTGGATAGAAATGTCAATATTTCTAAGCGGCTTCAAATATTTTTAAGCGTGGTTCATCTATATAAATAACATGATGCATCGTTAACGATGCTACGATTATGCCTTAGTTGTTGAAACCTAAATCGAGGTGCAAAAGGCAAACTTAGTCAAATTCCATCGAAAGAGCTTATCTCGATATTGTAGATTAAAAGGTGAAAATAATATCTTCCAAATAACAAACGATTTAATATCTTAGAAATGTGTATGATTTATCAGTCGTGAGATTATCTGCTTCGAAAAATATCTCAGATATGTATGCCATCAATATGAATTTTTAATTAACGCCACTATCAATAAAAAATCATGCATGTATACAAAATTATAGTAAATCTGTTAATAGTTGAAAATATTACAATGAAACTCTCGCTTGTTATAGGAAACTAAAAAGGCAAATTTTAGAACATCTCAGATTCGCCATCTCTTCTAAGGATGACTTCTCGCGTTGAACATCGTTTATGGTATGAAGCGCATACAGTTAAATTGTAATTAGGTATGATTAAAATTATTAAATAATCTAACAATCTCATAAAGATTAACGCGTTATATAATCCGCTAATAATTTCATTATTTGGCCATATCTTGTTTCAATAGCCCCTAATCAATTATATTTACATTCTTTGTGCTTATCTACTATCAAGCTTATGGATGGGTTGTTGAATTAATTTATTAATATAAAAATATACAACCGAGCAATAGCAAACAATATATATATAAATCTACAAAACAATTTTTACAAATTTATATATTAAATTTTATTAAATAGTAATCCATTGACTCCGTTACACATACAAATTCTCAATCTTTGCTATGGTGGTATTTAAGTAATATTTATTTAAATCGAGCTGAATATATTGCAGATGGACTTTGATGATAATTTCCACGCGTATGAAAACATGGACCTATCTCAAAAAAATGGCACAAAGCATAGCCCAAATCAAAGCGACGACTCAAGTCAAAAAGATGCCACATATAAAAAGCAAATATATCCCATGTTTATGACGACCGCTAATACGATCGTCCATATGATGATCGCTATCGTTTTATTCATGACTTGGTACGTCGGCATTAATATAAACTTCATAGACTCGAGTAGATTTGTTTATCTCCAGCTACATATAATATTTAGCACAACGGGGGTGAGCATATCTAATACATACATTTTCCAAATTAAAACAACGATACAAATAAATCACTAATTATTGCTTAATCTTCTTACTCCAGTTTCTATTTTTTATGGTCGAAGCTATATTGTCGTTTAGCCCGTTCAACGCGTGGACTCATTTTCTGAGTAGAGACCAGCAAAAACACGTCCATGTCGCGATGCAAACATTCGGGGCTATTTGCATAGTGATCGGATTTAGTTTTATTGTGTCGTACAAAGCCGATCATTTTACTACCACGCATGGAATTTTAGGTAAATATAAATTCAATCAAAACATATAAAACGAAGATCAATTGCATTTTATTAAAGCGGTGTATACGGTTTTGTTTTAGGATTGGTAAGTTTTATACTCACGATGCTCGGATGCTTGAACGGTGTATTGGCGTTCTTCGTCGAATCTTTTATCGGAAGCATGCGACAAATATCAATAAGGATCGTTCATACGTTGGTTGGATTTTCGGCAGTCACCATGGGTCTAATAACTATAGGCTTTGGCATGAACAAAACCCGAATCGCAGAACTTACGTCGTATGGTGTGCCTACGACAGTTTTGATTTCATTGATTTTATTTTATTTATTGATAAGTGTAATTTTAAGAATAAGACTCCTCTTTGCAAATATGAAAACTACAGAATTATGAGCTTTTATATCCATATTATTATTTAATTAAATAAATCTGTGTGATAATGTATATATTATCCTATGCATATAGTTATTTATTTTAGATGTAGGATAGATAAATTATGTGCCAAATGTGTTGAACAAAATGTTGTTATATTTTTGTAACGTTCCTTGTAAATAATTACTTTATTTGATTTATCATATTTAATATAATGGAAATTCTTATGGCACATTATATTTTTCCTTTCAATTATTGTGATATTATAATTACATATTATAAGCACTCATAGTCAGTACGGCATATATTGATATTTTACAATTGACGTCTGTATAATTCAAGTGCTATTCTTGTTCAAGTATTTATGGATCTGAATTTACAATCAAAAGCCTTTAAAGTGGAACCTCGGCTTATGAGTGTTCCTGGTTACGAGTTTTTCGGATTACTGATGAAAGACCACAGGAATTCAAGAGGTGCAAAGTGCGAAAGGACAGGCTGCCTGTTATGTGGAGGTCAAACAACAGGGCATGGACCGATGAAGAGCTGTTTACCGAACGGATAGACTCTGCTTCTAGTCCTGAGATAAAAAAATAGCTGCTGGATAACAATCTTACTCTGAAAGTCATACTAATTATGGATAATGCTCCTGTCCACACCAAGAGACTTCAGGATAATATTTTGGAGTTTAGTTTTACAAAAATTGTCTTCCTTCCACCCAACACAACTCCTGTCCTGCAGCCCATGGATCAGCAAGTTATCTCTAACTTCAAAAAATTGTATACAAAGAGGCTTTTCAAACTCTGCTTCAACGTCAACAAAGACGCGCGCGCAGCTTACTACTTTGATATCATATGATGCCGAAACTCATCGATGCAGCATGTCAGGGTGTCTTAAGAAGAACATTAAATGGAGAAAGTTGTAGCCTGAGGTGGTTTTAGAACGAGACTTGTTTGTTAGAGAGGGATTTGCGAGTGAAAAGAAGTCTGTCAAAGATAGGAACTAATTAAACTTGTAGCCCGAGGTTCCACTGTATTATGTATTGGCTTGTGTTCATCAGGAATTATTAGAATCAATTGATGTCTATTAAAAATGCATATAGCAGTTATCCACAATTAAAATAGTACACACAATAATAGTAATAAATTTGTAATTTAAAAAAAATATATTTATATTTTAATAAATCATGTTTTATTTCTTTGAATTGGCCATTCAAGATTAATCGATTTTACATCTAATGCCAGTATGTCAACTTTAAATCCAAGCATTTGAGATAAATTCGGGGTTGTCCGACCGAAGTCTCCATGTATGAACTCTTTGATGTATGTTCCGGCCTCGGTTGTCATCTCTATTGCGAACATATTCGGCATTCCTGAAATATACACAGGAATTGAATATAAATTATGAAAAATATTTAAATTAACAATAATTGCTGTTAATATTTGCAGTCTAATGTATTAATTTTATAGGCGTCCGATCGCGAGGCGCTCATTCTTCATATCAGCGATCCAAAAAGCGGACCGATTGGACACACAGACCTTTTGGCCACTCTGTCCTCTATTGGGGCTTTTTGCGGCATTTTCTATGATCTGTACGAACACGGAAGCTCCCTCAGAGGCTTACTTACATAGGTGGCTTGCACCAAATGAGGTGGCGAACGAGCCTAGACTTCCCCCCACCCATAAAAACTACATATTTATCTCTTACTAATTTATACAAGTTTTTTTTTAGTTTTAAGTTACAAAATCTAGCTGATTTTATCAATGAGCAAAATTTGAAATAACATCAGACAGAATTTTCCGTTAGACCTAATACAAATTTTGATTTAATACAGGATGCGACATTAAAACTTGCTTTAAAGCGATAATTATTCCTAAGGCGTCACCCCACCCTTCTCGCTTCAAATAAGGTAGTTTCTCTGTATATATATTCATCTATTATAACATACATGATCTATGATACAGAGCCCCTGAAGTCCTACAGTGAATATGATAATTAACGATTGATAACTTACCTTGAATGAGTGATGCTTTCATGTCAAAAATCTTTCTGTTTCTTTTCAATAACGGTCTTCTATGTAACACTCTTAAGGGAGTTTTTTGATCTAAAACTATGCCATCTTTTTCATTGCTTAGAGAATTTATTGTCTTAATATCTTTTTCAGTCACATAATCCATCAATTCAATTTTGCCATCATCAGACGTTGATTTATCAACTATTTTGATGCAGAGCGCTTCATAATTTTTAGTTTTTACCTCTTCCCCCATTTTCAATGTAGTGAGGTCTTCTCTAAAAAAAATACAATGATCACTCTATACATAGTAATTTATCTAAAATTGTTACCACAATCAAAACAATTCATAAAGAAATATATCTTACTTTTGTATTAATTGTAAACGCTCTACTTTCAGCATTTTAGTATTACTACTCATTAAGTCTGTTATATAATTCAATTGTTCCGCCTTTAGTTTTGTAAAATTTGGATTTAAAATTTCAACAGCAAATGGCCTTCCGTCCCCTAAACAACGAACATCAACATCTTCCCTACCTGACGAAATAAATTTTAGTTGACTGTCAATAGATTCTGGTGGGATTCTAAAAAAAAATGTTTTTATTAAGACATAATTTAAGCTGTTGCTGTTTTCAGTATATCAATAAACTACGAAAAAACACAATATATGGCAGTGTTAAGGGTGAATACTGGAGATTGCACCTCTGTATCATTAATAAAAACATTGAAAGGGTCCAGGATTTCAAATACATAGGATCTTAATGAGCGTTGAAATAAATTCCAAGATTCAACTTGGCAATCGGTGTTAATATGGCCTGTGATAAATCACTATCGGTGAAAACTAAGATTAAAATGCGTAAGACTGGTGGTTTACGGGGATGAAATATTAATCATGACCATTTGAGTCCCTCACACGCGCTACCATGATATGTATTTGGTACAACATATGAAATACTGAGCCCCGTATCTATTATATTTCATATTGATATTCCCATTATTAGAGTCGAGTAATAAATACATTATGGTCAAGAAAAGGTTGATTCAGCAGGTCTTTGGGAATGATTCCTTGTCCATATTACAAGTTTGCCGATAGCGCAAGTTGTTCAAGGAGAGGTCGACGACGAAGCCCGCAGTGGACGTCCACCAACCGTCCATCGATCAAATAAAATGTGACGCGTGTTATATAATCAATGGATAGCAGAAATTCTGAATGTGACGAAAACAACCAGTTGGCACATTGTAACTGAAGATTTAAACACAAGGACGCATGGAAATTTCATTGCAACAACATTCACGCAGCCCAAACTTCATTTCACCAAACCAATAAGCACCAATATGATGCATTCATATAATTTTTTACTATGCCTATGTTATTCCCGCAAGAGTAAACAGTAAATTGACAAAGTTTTACCGCAATCGGATGAACGGTATGGCAGCGCATTAAATACGGACAAACAAACATTGATTTTTATATATTAGATAGACTATGCCTATGTTACTCGCACAATTCTTAGTAATAAGTGGACGAAGTTTTATCCCAACCTGATGTACGGTATGTAGCTTTACGATTTTGGCATATTTATTAGTTCCTGGGACGTAAAGCACATTTAAATTGCTTTTTCAGAGGGAACATAACTACTGGTTTCAATGCATTAGTGGACTAGTTGCGTGTGATCTTTGGTAAGTCGGCAGACAAACACTGTCTTTTTAGAAATTCTGCAAAAAGCTCAATAATATAATCGGCCATCACGATCTTTGACTTGATGGCGATGGACTGTGGGACAAATGGCAGAAAGCTGTCGCTTTAAAAAACGTCCAAAGCTTGACTACCTGACTCCATTTCTTGGCCACTAATTAAAACAGCATCTCTTATTAATTTATAAAGATTTGTCTCTCTCTGTTTTAACTCAACGGTTTGGGGATTGGCTCCAAAACACCTGCATTCTGGTGTAAAAATCATTGAATCAGAATCTCAACATAAATTGCTGCTGTGATATTTAATCAAGGCTACGGCTTCGTTTTGGAGATGATGAATACGTTAAATAGAATTATTGGCTACTATGGCTACTATTATGGAAATGATAATGAAATCGTGATACTGGACCCTTCAGTGTCTGCCCCTAATTAAAAAGCAGCTTTGTGCGAGAGAATTTTTACCCCAAGCTACAATATTTATATTGCACATCTTTCTTAAAAATACATACTTAAAAAATTCTGCTAAAGGTCTAAAAATTATCTCTTGTATTGAGTCTTCCATCATCCTCTTTCCATCTAAAATCCAAGGAGTTTGAGAGAGTTCTCTCGAATATTTAATATATCTGTAAATATTAAAAGATCATAATCAAAAACATCAATTGCATTACTTTTCTCAATCGTTATATTATCATGCATGAAGATTTTTCAACAAACCTTCCGCCTATATAAATAGGATTATGTTGACATTCAATTTTAGAACATTCAAGAGGTTCGTCAGGTGATTCTGGCGGACAAAGAAAAGTCTTTTTGAATAAGACCGGGTCAATTTTTTTAAGGATATTATCAATACCTACTCTGGTAAACATTTCCCCTCTAAATTTCTTATATGAATTTTGTCTGTCTATAAAAATTTGAGGTACCATTTTTTGCAAGCCATCTAATTCCTATTTAAAAAAAATGTTAAAGAAAAATATACAATTAGAATATCATAAAAAATAAATTGCGCATAATAAATAAAGAACATGTGAAGATAAATGTATTTTATTTCATTATCGTACATATCAAATACCTGAGCATCATATTTGTATTGCATATGCACGGTGATAAGAAACGGACAAACTGAGCCGGAATCTAAAACTTTATTTATTGCATTCCCCATGATTTCACCAAATGACCACTTCCAGGCTTGTTTGAAAGGAACTACAATATCTGAAAATATTCTATAATAAGCATATGTATTGTATTTGAAGACTAAGGAAGAATTCAAGAATTATTCTAGTTTTAACAAGGCAAATAGGAACGATGATTATATATTATAAGATAAATTATCAAAATCAATTTATCGAGTAACTTGAACAATGCAAAAAATAATTGAGACAAATGAGATAATGTTTTAAATATGTAGATTAGATTATATTTGAAACTTTATCCGCGGATTTCTGCCTTATTATCGGCCTTTGTAATTGAGAATTTACTATGATAAATTATTACAAATGAAAATTAAACAGCCAATGTACAAAAAGCATTAAATAAACATACCAGATTCCCAACTAGGATAGATCTCTTTTAAATGTGTTATAATACAATGTTCCCTCAGTATTGTACTTGCCGGAAGAGAAAGACCACATGCGAAATGATCACAATCATAACTGAAATCAACATTTAAAAATGTAATCATTTAGATATAATCATCATTTAAATACATATATATATATCAGCGGCGATCATAAATGCTGTGTGTCCCCAAATATTCGCTGTTAGATTCTAGATGTTATTCGCATTTTTATATTGGGTGTGTGAATAAGTTCCTGCCGTTTCACCATCAGATGGAAATATAACAATTGTCTGTATAGCTTAAATGGTGATGCATCATTATTGAGGAACCTAGCTTTAAAATTTGTTTGAAGACCAAGAATTGGAAATATCACTTGATCCATATCAAATGCAATCTGAACGTGCAAAATCATTAGGAATTGATCGAACTTCAGTTTCAAAACTCTGACAGCATTGGGAATAATACAAAAGGAAGGATTTTGAGTGCCTTACGACTTGAAGCCGAGAGATGTGAAAAGGCGTCTTTTCGTGTGTGAACAGCTGTTCCAACAACAAAAAATTGGCAATGAAAAGTGGATATGCTACAATAATCTCAAGTGTAAAAATTTATGGATTAAGCCTGGCTAAGCAATAGCATCAATGCCAAAGTGGAATATCCATGGTTCCATGCTCATGCTCTATTTCAATGCTCTGCAACCTTTTCTCACCTATGACACATTACAAGCTTCTTAATGCCCTCCTTGAAGAACTCTCCCGCCAGCTCCTTCCCCCTCTTCAGAACCTCTTTCTGCATAGCCTCTTCTTTTCTTGGATAGCCTCAAAAGACATGTCATTTTTTCAACGTGAAAATCAAATGCTGCCAGAAAGCTAAGCAAAAGTATTGACTAGCAATTGAATTACATTTTTTTAAATAAAAGATTTATTTTTATGAAAAATGGCAGGAATTTATTCACACACCCAATACTGTATCATATTTAAATTCCATGCAGTTTTATTTTACTTTGATTTGTTTTTGATTACGTAACTATGATATATATTTCTTTCTTGGACCACAACCTTGGTTCAAAAGCCAACCACACGCCACTGATATATAACATATATATATTTAAGTACATTTTGTTAATTTATTTATTAAGATTCGCAAGTTATTTATATGAATTAAAATATAAAATCCAACCTCTCTATCAATTTTTCATTTTTTAATGCTTGTATAACAGAATCCCACAGTTCAGGTTGCAACAATCCAAGACAGCAAATACAAACATTATTTTTTGGTTTCTTCGATACCGGTTCTACATCATCTTCTGTATTATTTTCCAAGTTTTTCTTTAAAAAATTGTATTTAATTTCTTATCAAACATATTTAAAGCATAAAATAATGATTTTCTTATTCTAGCAACAGTATTGGTAGCGTAAAATTTGATTTGTATAAATTCTATCAAAAATATCTTTGATTGGCAGAAAATATAATTAAAATTATTTCAATGTGATGATATTGTGTGCATTGCACCCGGCATGCGCTGCAATGCCATAAACGCTTAATAATTATTTGAAAAGAAACTGCAGTACGTGGTTTATTGCTTCAGGTCACGTATAGCGTGAGCCGAAGAGCTGAGATCCAAAAGCAAAACAACCACTCGCTCTCATCTAGAAAACTTCTTTTTATTATGTCTATATTATTCCCGCAAATGTAAACCGTAAATTGACACAGTTTTATCGCAATCTGATGAACAGTATGGCAGTGTATTACATACGAACAAACAGAGATTAATTTTTATATATATGAAAACAATAACAAAAACATGGACAAAACCAAAAACGCTCGACAGTGATAAGCACGTAGCATCGTAGAAAATAATTCATAAAAACTTCTACAATATTCTATTTATGAAATTAATAAAAAAATATCTATTTATGTTGTTTCTTCAGACAAAAATATAAATCAATCGTCGTTTTTCAAACTTACGCACTATACTATACGATTTATTACACTTCTTATTTTACTAAATTAAGATTAATATAAAATAAGTTACGAGTATATTTGTTAAAGTCGCGCCAACTAAAAAATCGCCAGAAATGTGCGCCTATACTCAGCGGAACCTTGAGTGTTAATATTTCAGTGTTTTTGAACCATCTATGGTTTCATAAGTGTGTACATGTTTTAAATATTATTGAGAATATGAAAATTTGAGGTTACGAGTCCCTAAATGACACGAGGGTGTTAAAATGTATATTTTACCTCGGGTTCATACAGCTTTGTTGCACGCTGTCCAGAAAAACGCAGAGAACAACGCAAACAACATCCCAACTTCGACAATGCTTCGACATTTGGTTCCATGTCTGTTACTATTATCGTTTGACGTTTACATCTGTCAAGCAATCGAATATTTTTCCCTGAAATCACAATCAGTGTTGCCACTTTCAATATTAACAATGCTATTAAAAAATACCATCACTGATTTTCAATTTAAAACCATTATTCAACGATTATTATCACACAAGTAAATATCTCATTCAAATCCGAGACGAGCATAATTTTGCTTCTCTTAAATATTGCAATATAAACGCCCGAATGCAAAATATATCTGTCACATCATCAACAAAATGCATCTTTCATCGTTCATATGGCAAGTATTCGCTGAATTTTAAAAGCTATAATTGAACAATGAAATGAGCAATCTTTACTATGAAAATAAACAAAAAGCTTGATGACGTCTTATCATCAGTGGACAAACAGCATTCACAGCTGTCTGCGCAGTTCCGCATTTGTGTAATTTAATACGTCATTCATATTATTATGCGTCATTTCGGTCAAAATATATTTATTAGACGAATTTATAGCGTTGTCGATGCAACCCAATTGTAGTTATGATACGAGCAATGATTCTGTCATTTGAAGAAATGTAACCTTTAACCCTTGGACTCTTCCAAATCATATATAATTTAGAGTTGATTTATGCAGAGGTTTCATTTCCTACATTGTGCGCTAGTCGCATATATATATATAAAATAGTCATATACTTCCTTAAATGTGAATATTTTATTAACAACAATGTTTCCACAGTACAGATAAGTCATGTGGCAATATTTAGGCGATTGTGACAAAAGGTCACTAATTAAAGCTTAAAAATTTGTGTGGTTTGGCATTTTCTCGTTAAAAATAAAGCCCCGTCTGTGGACATAAGTATTTATAATTCGATTCATATCCTATCAAACAAAATTATTTCTTTCAGATGCAATTGTCTTTTTCCGTTGGGAAATGCTTTCATTCCATTCTGTTCATTATGGCGTTTTAATCGGATATCAAAATGTATGAAATTGCTTATTTTAATAGGGACGCTACGATAGAGACTTAGGTATTTGAGTATTCTGAAATGAAACCAAAAATATGTATTTACATAAGGCACCATCATCGTCTAATAGTTACACGCAGTCTACGGCAGGAATAAGGCTTCTTTAATACCCAATTCAAGAATAAAGGTCATAATCATGCCGTTAAAATCATACATTACCTCATCGTGTGCACGATATTTTAAAGATTTTAATCTCGGTTTACTTGATAACATTCACCGAATTAATCACCAGATTGACAAAACACAATTAAGCAGACTTCTCGATTGAAAATTTAAATGTTTCATGAATAATTTTTCTCGGAAGAAGCATAAAAAACAATTTACAGCAACCAATGATTATAACGAAAAGCTACAAATGATTTGCAAGTTGCAAAAACCACAATATTGAAGAATTTAAAATCTGAATTCATCACAAGATAGTCTTGCAACCGTAGATATTCATTCAAAATACAATTTCATCTCGCTCGTTAAATACAAACGTACATATGCGAGTAAATTCTCAAAATATTAATTAAATACGCCGTTCATTGACACGTTTTCTTTATCTGCAAATACTTCTCATTAATTGAACAATGTAAATATTAGTCTATGTTAAAAATAAACCGCATTTAAAACAAATCCACAGAAGAGCCATATGCTAATTATTACCATTGGAAGAACAATTATAATGCCATTGTCTCGTTATCTTACATTCCACTGATGATAATAATTCACAGAAATTAAATTAATAAACGCACTTCAAAATAAAATCTTGTTTAAAACACAAACGGATTTGGAGACGTTAACAGCAATAGCCGATGCGTCTTCAATGTCCGTTCATAGGAAGGTAGCGTGATCTTAAGGTTTCATTTAGAACGACCTTTAAGTCTTCGGGAGACAGTGGAAAACTACTCTAGGTGATCCTGTTAATTTTATTGAAAAAGGCCTTCTGGAGTAGAAAGAGTCCCCTTTTGAGAACTCATCCATGCAAATTTAAAACTGGGTGGTTTCCCATTTCATGTTGATGCGACGAAGTAGAATTCTTTCGTTTGTTGCTCTTCCAGGCCGTTTTTCCTCTCATTTTTCCTGACCCTAAACCTGCCAAGTTCAATAATATATACACTACTAGTGATTACCCGGCATGCGTTGCAATGTCGTCTCGCATAACAAACAATATTTTTGCTATGCCTATATTATTCCTGCAAATGTTAACAATAAGTTGACAAAGTTTTATCGCAATTGGATGAACGGTATGGCAGCGCATTAAATACGGACAAACAAACATTGATTTCTATATATTAGACTATGCCTATGTTACTCGCGCAATCCTTAACAATAAGTGGACGAAGTTATATCGCAATATGATAAACGGTATGGCAGCGCATTACATACGAACAAAGATTAATTTTTATATATTAGATTGGATAGTATCAACTATGTAAGAGATATTAAATGACAAGCAAGTCGAGGAGTCTGCGAAAGTAGCAACGGATAGTACACCATTACAATCAAAATTATGCTTTATTTAGCCGCAGTACGTGCAAAATATTCCACATATAATACAGAAGAAATTATTAACACTTGCGTCCCTCAGATCACTGTGTTTGTTCTGCGAGGACGTACATGCGATTAAATTATTAATTGATTAAAGAGGAATATAACTTTCATTATGATCTTTATTATGAATATATACAAATAACAGAAACGGTTAAAGTATTTCTTCGATAAATTTATAATCTCATTATATCGTGAGATCAAGGCGATTATTCAATAAATTTGAATACGAACATGCAAGAACAACGACAATGTTAAAAGACGGCAAAACAGGTATTGCGTGAACATAGTTTAAATTAACGAATGATTTGCTTCAATAGTTGGAGTTTGAATTTGCAGATTACATCATATAAATGACAAAATGATCAAACGAAAAGGCGTTATCTATTGTTTACAGACGTAAATATAAAATAAAACATTGTTATTTTCCTATTGGTATCGTAGTCTTTCGCAATTGATTACTTCGATGCGTTTGTAAATATGGAAAAGACATATTTGTTTTATTTTATATTATGTAAAATGAATCTACATCGAGTATCGACGACGCCTAAACATCTTAAATATTTAGAATCAAGTATGCTATTTCATAATCGGCTATCATAATATGTGTCAACTACCACGCGCAGTGAGTAATCGTTTATTTCCTTCAAGCTGATGCACAATAGATAAATATATCAAAGACCATAACACATTTTAATACAAAAAGATTAGCATATTCCATATGTAACATTGTGTCGAAATGATTACTGCACTTCCGCATCAACACTGATCTTGAAATAAAACAATTGTATTTCTTAACGGCTCTACCGACGATTTGGGACTTATCTTATTCAGTATAAATATATACGTTTTTATGTAACTTAGGAGATTTTATTGTATAAAAAATACTATAAGTTTCTTTTACAAAGGTAAAAATAGTCACCATAAAATAAAAAAGTACAATAAAAGAAACCAGTATATTTACAAATCAATACAATTATAATATAATAATATGAATCTAAGTTACAATATCGGCATCCCTTATACATTTGCAAGGAAGCCCACAGGCAATAATTACACATATTTCTGAATCATAATAACCGATATTCTCCCATAACAAAGTATACACGTGTCGATAAAATATGCATAATGTGTATACACGCGTTTATTATAAATATACAAAATATTTACTAAGATATACATTTATAACTGTGTACCATAAATATAATTGAAAATATAAGAACTAAATACATATTCCGTTTTTTTTTTGCGTATATAGAGGGGACTTATGCTCGCCTACGTTATGGTTTCAACTCTCATCTATTCATCTTACGCCGTAATGCAAAATATATAAGACAAGAATTCGCATAGCTCGGTAGAATGAAATGTTTCATCTATAACGTCGAATGATGAGAAAATTGATTTTCAACGGCCCGTCGATACTTAAATAAAAATATTTGGATATAAATAGGTTATAACGATATATATGCAAATATATCATACAATTTTATTTTGAAAATATATATATATATAAATATCGATGTTAAAATTGCATTCGATAATTGTTAAAAATGATATTAGTGGAATGAATCCGAGCATCGACTCCTCGAGCCTTTATTATGATATAATCGCGTTCACCGATTTCGGCGATAAAGCTGCGTTTATTATGTCGACTCGTTTTTTCGCACGCGGTTGTCCTCAACGCTCTTTAATTTTAGATGATTTTTATTTCGTATAGATCCTCAGAAACGCAGGAATGACAAAGAACCGATATTTTCTAAAAAATGACAAATATGTATATATTCTTGCCTGCGATTTGCGAATACGAAGAAATATTTTTTCAAGGAATATTTCACTAAAAAATTACAAAAGCCTTATAAATTACATGTCATCATTTGTATCCGTATATTTTTTAATATAAAATTACCTAAGCAAATATGTGCCTTAAAAATCACCTACGCGTCGGCCCAACTGTGTCATTGACGTTGAACAGTTTTAAATTTCTGGAAAATCTAGTTCTGTGCATCTTAACAAAGAAAAAAAGAGTAAACGTGCACAATTTAAAACTTCAGCATTGAGTCGACAAAGAAACGGATCATTAAAATTATCTAGGATACAATAAATTATACGGTCCCGAATGTAAATTTATGAAATGTGGAGAAAAATAGACGGCGATACGTCTCTATAATGTTCTGCCGGGAATACAAATAATTACACTGAAACGAAAACGCTCATTCGTAAAACAAACGATGCGGATATGGACTGTGTGGAAATTGACGGCGCGCGACTCCGCATCCTCGTCGGTTGCAAACGGGGTTCAAACGGTCCGAGACTCTTCGACGAATGTACGATCGCAGACTGTCAGAATCTTTCGCGGAGCGCTCTCGGTGATGAAAAAAAATGAAAAGGAAAATTTGTTCTTCGCGAACCGCCCCGTCGTCGTTCGGGCGGGGAGATCCGTTTCGACGGAGGACGACGACTCGAGCGCGACGGGGGAGTCCCTAGCAGGCGCAGTTGTCGCCGTCGCGGCCGCGGCTGGCGTCGCCGTGGTTCAGCTTTATCTGATCGGGGAACTCGTTATAGAGCTCCACCTCCGTCTCCTGGGCGAGCGCGTTGCGCGCGATCGTCTGGAACGCGAGCTCGACGTTGACGGCCTCCTTCGCGCTCGTCTCGAAGTACGGAATGCCGTTCTTGCTCTGGCACCACTGCTGCGCGCGCTTGGTGGACACGGCGCGGTTCTCGAGGTCGACCTTGTTGCCGAGGATGACGAAGGGGAAGTTGTCGGGGTCGCGCGGCGACGCCTGGATGAGAAACTCGTCGCGCCAGCTCTCGAGCGACTTGAACGTGTTCGGGGCGGAGACGTCAAAGACTAGCACGCAGCAGTCGGCGCCGCGGTAGAAGGCGACGCCGAGCGACTGGAAGCGCTCCTGGCCGGCCGTGTCCCAGATCTGAACGGTGACGGCGCGCTCGTCGACGACCACCTCCTTCGTGAGGAAGTCGGCGCCGATCGTCGCCTTGTACTGGTTCGAAAACTTGCTCGTGACGAACTGGTTCATCAGCGACGTCTTGCCGACGCCGCTGTCCCCGAGGATGATCACCTTGAGCAGCACCTTCTTTCTCGAGGCCATGGCGCCCGCTGACAGCGACAGGCTGCGCTCCTTTGTCGACGGCTGCGACGGCCGCTACTGCGTCATCTGGCCGGGGTGGCCATATCGACGATCGATGAATTCCCGATCGCGCTGAGGAATCCGTTCATCCGCTCGTCGATATTTTATTTCATCTTGTTTGAACTTGTTTAAAAAATATATATTTAATACAAAATCATTCACAAACAATTAAATATTTAAATAGGAATTAATTCATTAATACAACATAAATTGCAAAATAAATACAAAAAAATTCAATATTTTTTATGATAAATTCATAAATTAATAAATCGTACAATTTTATTACATTTTATTGCAATTATAATCAATTATTTTAATTTAATTTTTTTAAATAAACAATTGACTTTTAATTTATTTTTTTAATGTCTCTAATCAATGACAATATATTTTGAATTTATTTTTATTATCGTATTTGGATATAATATAAAAGATGCGCGCTGATGTTGTTTTTTTATTATTATTTTTTTTAATATCATTTTTATTTTGTCAATATAAGATGTATAATAATATTTTTATTTTTTGCAAATTAAATATGGATGAAGCTATTTTATTCGGATTGATCTGTTTGAGTTTTTTTATGATTAATAATATAAAAGTTTCGCCGGCGTCCGTTCCGTCCGGTGTTAGATAGGGCGGACGACGTGAACCGCTAGACAGTCGGGAATCGGCGTCGAGATGGATCGGTGAAGATGCAAAACATGCGCGACGGGTCGAGCCCGAGCCGCAGCGGAAGCTGCAGCCGCTGCAGCTCCGCCTGCGAGCTGGACAAGGACTTCGGCGAGCTCGACGTCGGCAAAAAGCGGCGCAGCCTCGCCCCGCGCACGCCGGCCTCCGGCGCCAGGAAAGCGCGCCGAGTCCGCTTCTTCCGCAACGGAGACAAGTTCTATTCGGGCGTCGTCGTCCCCGTCCTTGCCGAGCGATACAGGTCTGATCCTAACCAATCTGCCTATAGGGACCGCCCTCCTATTAGTCATACCTCCTGCTATCTATCAAACCACAACTATTTGCTATCATCCCATCCAAACTGCATATCTTAACGCCTCGACGTCATACTTGCCAAATAAAATATTTATTAGATACTATTCAGCCTATTTAATCCATAGCATAATGCTTACACGATATATATTCAATCAAACTATAACAATTTCTCCTCCGCTATTCTGACAATTTGAATAAAAATTTGACAGATATGCAATATTTCGTATTAAATTATTATATATTCAAATACTTAAAAAATCATTATAAATATATAAACCCGGTGCCAATTTTTGAATACAAATATGGGCCAACACCTAAATTGATTCTGATCGATATCCGTTTAAAAATAATCAAATACGACATCACGATGTCGACATCTGATTAATTATTTATATTAATCAATAGATCAATCATTAGATTAGGGGTATAAATATTTTTATTTCTACCGTCCACCACGATAATTTAGCACAGAATACTCGCGATAATTGAGTGGAAATTCAATAAAAATATGTATTATACATAGCATGCATAATATTATAAAGCGTATTGATATTACGTTTAATTAGTTATTAATGAGATCCTCGAGGCTGCGGAACTTAATATCTGATATCCGGTTCGATTTTCCTTTTTGCGAACTGTCAAAGATCTCTTTCGGTAATATTCGGACGGATGATCGACGATATTAAAGCCTCATTCTATACGGTACATATTGCCAAATGTTTTCATATGCGTCACTATTGAAATTATGTTTATTTTCTTCGTCGTATCGGAAATTTGTATTATTTGCGGTAAAATGATGTAAATATCGCAGATTAATTTGTGACATCATCTCATTTGTGGAAGTCAGGCTGTGCACCATGGATCTTAAAAGGTGGAGATCCATCAGGGCGAGGTCCGGTGAATAAGAAGGATGCGTTAACACTTCCCAGTTTAATTCCCGTTTTTTACCCAGTGTCAATTTTGCTTTATGAAGAAGAAGTATCGTCTTCTCTCCGTTGAATAAATACAGACGTTTCGCTTTTAATTTTTTATGCAAAACTTCTAATTGTCCAGATTTCATTAATCTTCTAATATATAAAAATCAATGTTTGTTTGTCCGTATTACCGTTCATTCGATTGCGATAAAACTTTGCCAACTTATTGTTTGCACTTTCTCAAATAATATAGGAATAGTACAATTAACTTACAGTAGATCTTATATATAAAAATCAATGTTCATCATTACCCATCCTATTAATTTTGCAAATGGGTTTTAATGTGTTTACACAGTCGTCCATGGGGCGATCCCTATCTTTGCGATTGCTTGCTGTGGATCTAATTCGATAAGGGATATTAGTGCATCGTTATCGTTTTCTCGATTCATCCCTTGAGCTTCAATTGCCCGATTTAAATTTCTGGAAGCGATATTGGCATCTGCCGACTGTTATCACTTCATCATAAACATATTCGAGTGTTTTACCGGCTTTACTTCCTCGACACAAATGCACGGCCTGCGGATTAATACCAAAATAAAATGTTGAACCTGTTTTTTTTGTTGCTCCATGA
The DNA here is from genome assembly GCA_008973525.1 of Stenopsyche tienmushanensis. Classification (NCBI taxonomy): domain Eukaryota; kingdom Metazoa; phylum Arthropoda; class Insecta; order Trichoptera; family Stenopsychidae; genus Stenopsyche; species Stenopsyche tienmushanensis. Next base: position 23,738 of record WACJ01000135.1, read on the forward strand.
ATAAAATTACAAATATAAATACTTTTCAATTTGCAACGTGGTCCGTCTAGCCTAAGCTTTTAATGATTCTGACCTTTCCAAAATTAGTTTACCAACGTCTGAGCTGGAGGAACCTTTGGCGGGAAACAATTGACTTTTTATAATCATTTTTTTAAATCAAATTTGCCCAAAATCAAGTAAAAACATGATTGCATCTGAATATTTATCAACTTTCTCTGGAGCATTCTTGTTAGATTGGCAAACTGAGAGCCGGATCTGAAAAATACCGTGGATGCATCAATAATGCCATATAATATTCCCTATTGATGATTATTTTCCTTTCTCAAGGTAATTGATGAATAAAATATCCCAAAAGAGATTTCCATGATTTAATTCGAGCGTGCCTGCTGACGGGTTAGATGCAATTTAATTATATCAAAACGAGGATTCATTCAGTTTAATTAATTTTAAGGTTTTTGTCCGGTAATTATTTTTTTATTAATGATAAGAGCGTGATAAAAGGTGACACATTGTGTTAGCAGAAAGTGTGATAATAAAATTATAAATAGACCACATACACAACTATATTTCCTATATAGTCTTTTAAAAACTACATACTACAAAAACAACATACATAATGTGTTTGTGTAGTTTTTTGATTTGTCGAGCTTATTATTTATGCAAAAAAAAAAAAACAATTTAGCACAATTCCATATTGATAGTAAATTATTAGCGTGGTGAAAGCTTCCTCGATAATATTGTTACACTCGATTCACGGCTCCTTTCTATTATTGGATCCGATTCCACCATATAGATTTGTTAACGCTTTCACTCCCACTTAAAATTCAATGCATTATACCGAATACTACTGCCCACAGATAACGGAGAAAGTACATCAAATTATTCATTTTACGCTTTATAATATAGTTTTTGAGTTGTATATTAAATATGTGGTTTTAATATCAAATGGTTTAATAAAAAAAATACTGTCGTAGACATATTTCAGGGTTGGTTAATTTCTGATGATTCCGACGCCATCAAATATTTCTTCTTAAAGTGGCTCCTATAAGAGAATCCCGGCCACAGACATTTCGCCATTTCCTTCTTACCCAAGCCTCTTCCGTCAAACTGCCCAGATCCAGATGCGTGTCCAGACCCAGGTTTTCTTCTATTTGGTGTTCTGATGGGTCTACTGCCATTCAGTTCCGAATCTAATATGGCTCGAGGGATCCTATGAGTCGGCATCCATGCCAAATGGACAAAGTACATGTCCATGACCTTTCGATTTGATCTAATGATTTCAAAGCCTGAGGTCTCGTCCTCGAGGGGTCTGTAAATTCTTGCAAACGGTCGTGGTTCATGTCTCATCCCCGTAAACTACTACCGGCCTTATTAGTGTTTCATATATTTTAATTTTTGTTATTGCCGATAGTGATTTATTCCCTGATATACTTTTCACACCGCCAATATCATGACAGCTGTTAATTAATATGTTGAATCCTAGTTGACCTGTGTTAATTTCGTCCGTAAAGACTAGATGCACGTCCCAATTTGCCAGCTTCCCCCATAATTAGGGTAGGGCATCCCCCGTCTGACTCTTATCGTCACCTCAGAAGGTTCACATCTCGATAGCTTCACATTTATCCGAGACTCCCATCTCCAACATGGTCCTCTAGAGCTTTTCCCTGTCGATGCTGTTGTAAGTCCTGCAGAAATCTATAATCCCACATCCACCAATATATATTTTGAGATAATCAGATTTCAAATATAATTAAAATTCATTTTTATAACTAGAATATCTTGTGATTTTCTGTTATGGACCGGAGAGGAGTGTCCGATTTTAACCAATCCAGCGCCCAAAGATGAATGCGTAGGCGTATGTGGTAATCATTTGTCCTGCATTCTGTTTGGTGGTCGTTGTGGTTTTATACTGAGAGCTGGCAACATAAAATGAGGGTCATTTAACATATGTGGATAATTTAATACAGTAGAACCTCGATTATCTGGACTAGTCCGGATAATCGAAAATAATCATAATCGACGGGGAAAGTATGAATAGTTTTTATTTGTTTAGATTTACACACACGTACACATATGATAATTAATTTTGTATTAAAATAATAATAAATCCTTAACGAATACTAAAATAATTATAGTATAATAGACACAATTCTCTATGTGCAAATCAGCAAATTCGGTCGGCTTCAGCAAGTTTGAACCAGTCTGGTACTATCTTAACAAGCTGGTAATAGTCTAACGACCCCCTCCTCACTCAAACCCAACGGCACTCAGTCGCCAGACTGTCATAATGATAATCCAGAAACACGTTAGAACACAACTATTAAATTATTCACATATTTTAGATGACCCTCAATTTATCCTGCCAGCTCTCAATCTATTTATTTATGAAGAATTTTTAGTCTCACTGGTGTCTTCGACGCATCGACGAAAGCCATTAATGCTCCTTATTCTTTGTCAGTGCCTAAGAGGAGTTCTGTAATATTCTCTGGGATGAGCCCATCTCTCTTTTGTGTCTATTCTAGCAGTCTTGCTAGTCAGGAGTGGAATCTCTCCATATGTCTTTAAATACCACCGTGGATAAGGCCGATACTGCTTTCAGCTCGCATTGCTGCTGTTACTCTTACTAGATTTTCATTGTTCTTCACTGTCAATATATCTTACAGCATAGTGAGCGGCTGTAAGATATATCATCTTTATGTGCCTTGCACTCCAAGTGCGTCGGCAACCAGCAACTGAAGCTTTATCTTGTTTGCGAGAGTGCGAAAAAGCGCCCTGGTACTGAGTCCATACCACTGCCGCGAGTGAACAAGCGAAAACATCAATGTTCATGTCTTGACAACATTTAATGGTAAGATAAGATATATGCTGTCCTGCAATGTCCAGCTCAGGTGGATCAAGACGATGCTTCCTCGTAAGGAAAATCGCTTTGTTCTTGTATACAACTATTGGCTCTATGTAGTATCACAATTAAGTCCACTATGATAAATGTGCTGTTAAAGCTTAAAGCTTTACTAATTTAAAATTTACATTAACATAATTTTGTACAGCATGAACCAGTTATTATCGTGTAATTAAAATGTGCATCATTTATTTTTACAGATCATTCGATAGTCTTACTAGTGATCTTACTAGAATCCTTGTAGACAATGTTACACTACCGAGTGGCGTTCGAACCATATATTCACTCGACGGGAAAAAGGTATATTAATTGTAGAGTTGATATGTGCTGTTCTCAATAATGAATCTATCTATATTTAAATGTATGATTGCAGATTCTTAAACTTGAAGATTTAGAAGATGGAAAATCGTACGTTTGTGCCGGGAAAGGAGAGACTTTTAAAAAATTAGATTATAACGCTCAAGCATCTTCACGTCTTAATACTCCAGATAATCCAAATAATCCTTCTATAAATTCAATTCTGAAACTTCCCAATAGGCTGTCGCGAGTATTTAACGATTCCAATTACGGAACGCCCAGTAATGGAAATACAGTTAGGATAACATCAAACGAATTGTCGGTGGTGAGACCTCGAATCGTTACCATTATCAGAAATGGTATAAAACCCAGAAAGGTAAGATATTTTCTATTCAAACTATTAAATAAATATATTTGCCATGACCAAGCCTCGTTTCTCAAAATATTAAAAATACGTAAATTCTTTATCGTCGAGTAAAAACGAACGCAATTGTATACCCGTGTGACAATTATTATCAAACATCTAAACATAACTCGTGTATATAATTAAGTTTGGTTATTAAGAGCATAGACATAAACAAATCACTGTTATAATGAGCAAAGCATTTTAATGTTCTTGTTTTATGAGTATTTTCAAGCATTATAATTCACATTTGCAATGATACAAAGAAAAAATTTAAATTGTCGAGTGACTAAAAACGAAATACTTAGAATAGATAACAATGGAAATGATGATTGAGTTTTTATGACGCCTGCACCGAATTATGCGCCAACTTTGTTACTTAAGTTTGTTCTATCAAAAATGTGATTGTATTTACGAATATCACAAATGGCCATACATTTATAATTTGTCGCATACATACGATTGTATTTCTGCTTTGGTTTGTAAAATTTGAAAGATTTGCTTCGGTATTATTCATTTTAAACGTCAGAAAAGATATTAATTGAGAATTCATCGATATTGGATGTCGTTAATCTATTCAAACGAAGCGTGGAATAATATTTCATTCACGCCCCATATCAAGTGGTTTTGCTTTATCAAATTGATATTATAATCGAGGGAAATTGTCAAATGATTAACGAGCAGAGAATTCCCCATATCAGAGTAGTAAAACTAACAAACAATACATATCGCTGTGTATATATAACGAATGCAAGTATTTTTGTATTGCAATGCGTATTAAATCCAGATACGCACTATATAAAATATATTACAGAGTAAATTTAGTTGGTCTCCTCGTGCTTGTTATAAACCAGTTTGATCTGTGTATTATAGAAGTCTTTGTGGGTTCAGGTTAGCCTGCTCGCAAGCTCGACTAAGTTTTAGAAAGTTTACAGGTGACTCCCGTTGATTGCAACCCCGAGTGTAGATGCTTGGAACTAGTTCTTCAGATAATAGTTGACGATCACATCATCATGATAATTGTGTTCAAAATATCATTGAAGGTATTAGTCATTTAGCCATTCCCGGAGGAATTAATGTTGATGTAATTGATGTTCAAACTTAGCTTACGAGGGTAGTCCCGGGAAGTACTGAAGTGTCTTGATGAAACAACACTTTTATTTAGCCAAATGCTATAAATATTCAATGTAAAAATTATTTCACGTGCACCCCAAAAATCTGACGCCATTGATCTTGCCTGCATGTGGAATTGTCTTTACCTACTTTGGAGCCGATTCTCCCCTTTCAGTCCATTGATTTATTCCTTTTCTTTGGTGTTAGATCCTGCCACCCAGGGTCTCTAAGACTCTATGTCAGCATTCAAAGGCTCACTACTATCCTCAACAGCCTAGGCATACAGGGGAGAACGGTTTTGAGCGGTTTGAATGGCAACTCGTCTACGTCTCGATACGAGTATCAAGGGGAAGGGGTTAACCCCTGCAGTCCATCATCTGCTGCAGCCCCCTTCAAACTGAGGTTGGACTCATGGTGGCAGTGAACCTGCGGTGGTATTCCATTAAATTTAGCTTAACCTTTGTCCTTAATCCTCCAGCGCACCTTTGAGTGCACGTAATCTGAAGCTGGTCTTCCTACAGAAACCTCGCCTTCTCTGGAACAAAAGGGGAAGGGGGGGACGCTCTGCGCGTAGCGTTTCTCGTGGGGCCAAAGGATCAGTGGAAGACACTCTATGTGGCTAGTCTGGGGTAACCCGGAACAGACGGTGGAGCAGTGCAGGAAATGGAATTTACATACCCCAATCCAGTCAGTTGCTGTCTGTCGTCTGTCATGTGAAGTGATGGACCCATGTTTCATCCATGGTTATGAATCGATGCAAAAACTCGGCTATATTTCTGTGAAATATCTCCAAACACTAGATTGAAATATCCTCACGACGTTGCTTTTGTTCCATTGTGAGCAAACGCAGCACTCTTCTTGCGCACAGCTTTCTCATGTTCAAATTTTCAGTCAATATGCGATATACGGCACTTTATGAAATGTCTACCGCGTCTGCTAGCTCATGCACTTTCAGTTGACGGTCATCCAATACCATTTTATAGATTTATTCACCGTTTCTGGTGTGGTCACCTCTTTTGGTCAACCACTGCGATGTTTATCTTGGCTGTTCGTATGGCCTCAGTTAAATTCTGTCTGTTGTAAACAAAGCTGCACCATGGGACTCCGGAAATCGGCAGCAGAAGCATACATGCGAGGCACTATTTCGTTGTATCAGCGGTCCAGAATATGGACCAGTTGGACACGGAAACCTTGTAGCCACTCCATTTATAACTTTCAGCTTTAGTCCAACTTTCGGCTCTCTGTAATAAATTCCGGTCCGGGAAAAATCTTTTAGATAATGAACCTGATAGGTGGTTCGAAATATCGGACAAAGGTAAAAATTCAATTATAATTTTGCCTTTTAAAAAGTGTTTAATTTATATTTTTGTATTAATCGCGATCATCCATTTATCGTGACTTTCTCCAGAACATATCCCATGATCAACGGGAGCTACCTGTAATTGAAATGTGAGGTAGAATCGGTATTTAGAAATGAACTGCAGGCTTCAGTTGGATCTGAACTTTACATTATTTATACAGTGTTTCATATTTATTTATATCCTAATATTAAATTTGTATTCGTTTAGGTCTTTCGATTGCTTTTGAATAAACGAAATAGTCCAAGTTTTGAACACGTCTTGAGTGCAATTACCGAATGCATTAAACTCGATACTGGATGCGTGCGAAGAGTTTTTACTTTATCAGGTCAACCCGTATTACAACTAGAGAACTTTTTCGAAACCGAGGATGCGTTCTTTGCTTATGGAAATGAACGGTAATTATTATTTATTCAACATTGATGATACATTTTTAGACAATGATTTTTCTTTTATATTTGTGCGCGTATCTATTTAATAAAAAAATGTAATATTTTAGTTTGAATCTATTTTCAGATACGCACAGGAAGATTTTGAATTGGAATTCGAAGAAAGTAAAGCTATTCAACAGTGTAAAAAACCTTTAACTGTGCGTAATGTTACCAAGTATGTAATTTTGAATGTATGACTAAATTTATATTTATTTGAAAATTTGTTTTAATTCACAATTATTTTATTTATAGAAACGGTCCCAAACCAAAGATGCCCAAAAAGGCCGGCAAACAAAGAATTAAAGATACCAATGGTCAGGGATCGGATACCATATCCAATGATGAAAATAACGGATTGTTACTACCAGATCCTCTAAGATCTAAATATTCCTTAGGAAAATTTATTGGTATTTAATTTTCATTTAATTATGCTTATTGGCATACATATATACTCACAGATTTCAATATATAGGCTGTGTCCCAAAAGTAATGAAACATATTTTTTAAAAGATTTATTAACAATACCAGTACACATTGTTAATATTCTAGTACTCTAAGTAGTCCCTCTCCATGAGTATCTATGCTCTCTCTCGAATGCCTCAACGGAACTCTTTCAAACCTGTCATCACGTCTGCTTGGATAGCATCAATGCTGTCAAAATGATTTCCTTTGAGTGCGGTTTTGACTCTCAGGACAAAAAAAAGTCGACTGCTGAAGCGTTACCACGTCTTTTTGCCAGGAACTCGCGGACACGCAGACGTGTGGCTGGGTGCATTGTCATGATGCAGCACCCAGGTAGTCCCTTTCCCTCAATCTTTCCAGAACATCCATGTAATCCCCTCCCCCCCACCTCGCCCATTCAATCGAGTGTTTGGCGATGTTTCACAGCAAGACGGGCGAGTTTTTGCATCAATACCTGATAAAACACGGGTCCATCAGATCAAATCTGAGACAAAGGAGTATGGGGACTCTCCACTGATCCGAGCTATTTTTTGGTCTCGCTATTCAGGATCATGCCAGCCCACATAACAAAAGTTCACAGCAAGGTGCAAAATCTGAACTTAATATCCATGTCCACAAGGATATCCTCATTCTTAACTTCCAAGTGGCCATTTGCGCTCAGAGAGGGGGGAGAAATTAGCTAGATTTTGTAACTTAAAACTAAAAAACTAGCTAAGATAGCAGCATGAATTAGTAAAATGGATAAATATATAGTTTTAATGGGTGGGAGGAAATCTAGACTCGTCCACAACCTCATTTTGTGCGTGCCACCTATGTAATTAAGCCTCTGAGGGAATTCCCATGATCATACAGATCATAGAAAATTCCCCAAAAAGAGGACAGAGTGGCCACAATGTCTGTGTGTCCAATCGGTCTGCTTTTCGGACTGCTGACATGATGAATGAACACCTCATGATCGGATTACAGTAGGCTTATATGTAATATATACATATAATAATAAAATATATCAATCAGAATCAAAATATGAGCTTTGCGACTATAGACTCTTATGACCTGTGAAGACAAGCTCTTGGCTGCGTTTATAGCAGCTATCAAAACACCTGACATTTTTATCCAGTGTCGCTATAATACAATAATAGCTGTTTGTATTAATTTGGCTTTTTCTGTCTGATTTAAAGGTGATGGAAATTTTGCTATAGTAAGGGTTTGTAAGGATAGAGAAACAGGCGAAAACTTTGCCATGAAGATAATAGATAAAGCGAAATGTCGAGGAAAAGAACACTATTTGGAAACCGAAGTTAGTATTACTAAAAAAGCATTTAGTAAAAATATCTAAATGCACTATTTTTAATATTGTATTAATCCGCATTAAGTTTCCACCTAAAGTTTTTATTCGACTATCAGGTCAGGGTAATGCGTCAATTGTGTCATCCAAGAGTCGTGTCTTTAATAGCAGAACAAGATACGCCCGATTGGCTTTATTTGGTGATCGAATTAGTTAAAGGTACATAAATGAATCATCAGATCTATGGTGAAGTTTATTTGTTAGTGCGGATTATCACGGCTTATTACTTTTTACAGGTGGTGATTTGTTTGACAGCATTGCGGCATCTTTTAAATTTTGTGAAGAAAGAGCGCGCTTAATGACTGGCCATCTCGCATCGGCAATGGCATATCTTCACTGTATGGGAATAGTTCATAGAGATATTAAACCAGAAAATTTATTGGTATTTATTCACTTCTGCCTATTTGAAAACGATCGAACCTTATCATTAAAAATGGGATGATTCGGTATACTGGTATTTATGTGTTATACAGGGCAGAGAAATTACCTTGTTTTGAGAATGAATAACACAAACAGTATAGGAGATATCAGTCTAATTCTTTTATCCATGTTACAGAAAGACATTTGATTTTACATTACACATGATTGAAATAACTTTTATAGAGCTTAAAAATGAATGTTTCAGGTTGAAGTAGAAGGTGATAAAATTATTGGATTAAAATTGGGCGATTTCGGTCTCGCTTGTGAAGTGACCAGACCTTTATATACTGTTTGCGGAACACCGACTTACATAGCGCCTGAAATCCTTTTGGAAACGGGATACGGTTTTAAGGTAAAATATGAAATATTATTTGCTACTTTTTTCGCGTAGCTTATTATTCGAAAGAGCATAGTCACAGTATATATATTTTTTACTTTTCAGATTGATGTTTGGGCAGCAGGAGTAATATTATATATTCTACTTTGTGGTTTTCCACCATTTGTTGCGCCCGACGGTGAACAAGAGGCCCTCTTTGATGCTATTCTCGAAGGACGATATGATTTTCCCAGTCCTCACTGGTCAAATGTCAGCCGCGGAGCACGAGATCTCGTCACTAATATGTTGCAAAAATCGCCCATTTTGCGATTTAGCGCTGAAGATGTACTCGATCACCCCTGGTTATCAGGAAGTTATATTGTAATTATTCCTTTTTTATAATTTAAAAAAGTGCATTCAATCTAGATTATTTTAATAAGTTAACACATCTTATGCGGACTCGGTTTAATCAAAGCTTACACTTGTAGCGAACATCTCCATATTATTTAGACCACCCAAATTTTTATTTTTACCCATACTCGCAATTGAATATCAAATCGAAATACTATTTCAATAAATGCCAAACACATTTCATTTCTTGTCAAGTCGATGATACTAGTTAAGATCTTTCTAACGCGTCTCTTGCGATAACCCAAACTGCGCTAAGTTCTCTCTGTCTCTGTCTAAGCTTCAATGTACAAGAGTGCTCTTTCTGAATAGTGGAGGGGGAAACGGAGGGTCTCCGATAGTACTCCCGTAGAGGTTAAGCTTCAATTGCCAGTTAAAATTTCTGGAACCAATATTGGCATCTGTGGATTACAAAAACAATATTAGTCCTCATCATATGTGGCGAATATTTTCGGATCCCCCTAATGTAAGGCGGCATTTATTACATTTAATTAATGCGAACATCTGTTCGATTCTTTTCTAGCAAAGTGCTTCCTATCATTTAAAAAATTCAATAAATTAACATTTAACCTGTGGCGTGGGCGAAATGTCATCTCCACGCAATAGCGCCGTTAATTGCAGACGTAATTCGCTAGATTAACAACGACATCTTTTGTCTCTCTTTAGATGGAATGTGTTAATTTAACAGCGACTTTTCTGTGGCGCTGCAGACATATTGCGTCTGAAATAATATCGCTTTTTGCGCATGCACCGTTGTTAATTCGGTGGTGAAACGCAAGAGGTGGGAGTAGTCAGATAGCCTTGGTCTAAGGGGAGATGTTTATTAGCGTCTTGATAGCTACAATAACGTTAGTAAAAATTGATCTACCGGACCTGTATAATGAATTCAAGACTTCATTAACCCTTTCGAAACTGGAGAGCAGACTCTGAGCACTTTTCTGTCATGAACCAGACTCAATAAATTAACCTTAACACTGTTGATAGCACACACAATTCGTTCATTTCTTCGGAATATTTCTTAATGTTCAACTTGCATGGGATCTGCTTTCTGTTGTTCAGCTATTTTTGCCTATTAATGTGTAGCGAAAATAAAAGGACAGGGTTACCGTGCAAGCCTGCCAGTTTACTTCCGAAGGAGTATATTTAGTAAAGGAGTGGTGATACTCGACTAATGACGCTACTCCAGAACAGTCAAGGCGAAATAACAAAATTGGTCAACGATAAGAATGATGCGAGTATCTTAATTATCAAAACAAACACCTGCGCTCAAGACAACACAAACGAAAGTCGTCTTATTTATTTAAAGAGCTTAATAGCTTATCTGACGATAGCGATGAGACGCAAGGCATCCGTCTCTAACTCACGATGACCGTTTAATTTATTTACATTTTGATATTATTTCCGATTTTTTTTATGTTGTTTTTACTTTTGTGGCGTTAATATAATGGTTTTATTTTTATTTTTAAGGATAATCAAGATACAGATGATTCCGCCCTCGAAGATGACAACGGATCGTTTTAATTGCACGTTAATTGTTTGCAATCGGTAATCAAAAAGACTAAGTGAAAAAAAAAGTGTTGTGGAATACCAAAAAGTGAAGTTTATAAAAATCCTTATAATTTTATTACACTATGAACTTTTTATCAAGTATATGGTGCATTGATTTTTGAATAAGTTTTATAAGAAACATCACTCTTGCATGTGGATTTATATGTTTAAATATTTTCTATTTCGATTTCATTATAATTAATTTATTTCTCTAGCGCATATTTTGACTTAAGTTATTTTAACATACATTCGCAAAAAATAGTTACTTATTTATTCATTCGATAACATTAATTAATACTAAATTTAGGCAAATTTTACTATTTCGACGAACAGGATTTCAAATGCATCTTGGAGAATATGACAAACATTTTTTTTATTATTTCGATGTCAATTATCATTTTCAACAGGTTATATTAAATTGTTGAAGGATGAATTACATATTTACATTTTGCATATGCTTAGTTACTACGTATTATTTATTATTTAGTTCGAAAAGAAATGCATACCTGAATCTCTGTAAATATTATATTTAAAGTAAATTTATACATGTGAACACCTTTTATGATCAAAATATGCTTGTTATGAAATGGGACGTATGATTTTTGATGCATTTAGTCGACATCGACGCGTTATTTCATACCGCAGACGTTTAGCTAATGTAATTGCATTTAAAAATACATTTGACCTCATGAATAAGAAGTAATATTTGTTCTGAAAGACAAATTGAACCGTATAGTTTTATGTGATATTAGTGATGACTTGTTGATAAAAATCTCTATTGATAAAATTTACACGATATGATATATACATTAAACAAATAGTGCTATTTTTTTTAAATATCTAGTTAATGTCTTAAAATTGCTAACTTTGTGATGATGCAAAAACAAATTTTAAATGCATGTTTTTGAATGATTTGTCTTAGAAACACGTTTAAAATTTTCGGGCTTATCTCTACGATCAAATTTATCATTCATCAGTTATTTAGCCAATTTGATAAATGTTTTTCAGCCTGCTTATTTTAGACATTTGTTAGGAGATAATATTTTTTGAGGGATTTTATTAGGATTTAATGATTATTATTTTCAAACCAAAAAGCACGTCGTTTGGATTATGCAAAATATTCACGACTTTTAAATGGTGTTGGCATTATCATACGGGATGCGTTTAATAAGTAATGCAACCAAATTCATCCAAAAAATCATTGATAATGAAGGCGTTGTCGTGATGAAATTTCCACGCGTCTTTGTGTTCAAATCTTCTATTACAATGTGTTAAATGGTTGTTATTGTCATGTTTAGATCTTCTGCTATCCATCAAAGACTTACACGCATCACATGTTCGTCTATCTATCGCATTACTTATTGAACGCACCCTGTATGTCTATTTACTCGGTTGTGCTACATGCTCATCTTATTAAAATAATGTATTTACAACGATAATTGCAATTAGGGGATATTTTTTTATAACACAAATATACTATTGATTTAATTTATCTACACAAAAAGACGAACAAGATTTAACGTCATGGACGAGAGGTCTGCAAACTCTTTTTGGAAGGCCGTAGTTTGCCGACCTCCGTCGTAGACGACGATCAAATTCAATAAAAAAAATATGAAATATGATATTTTGATATAATTATCAGTATTTTTTAAAAGATAGTAAAAAAATTCAAAATAAAAAATAGCTTGTTTCATTTTTTTCGCAAATAGGCAAAATTGATTTTTTCTTGATCCTCGATTATTGTGAATTTCTTCTGTATAACAATTGTATACATAAATATTAAATACTTCTAACAAACATGATTAGAATTTACCTTGACATCACATTAATGTACCTGTCGGTAGTCCCGTGATTTAATGTTTGGGTTCAAATTTAATTAAACTCGTGATCACATTTTTTTAAAAACGTATCAAAGTAGTCGGCAATGATCACATGAAAACTGCGAAAAGCTGATTTAACACGTACGTTGCCATGTCACCCAGATACGGTTGATGCATATTCTTCCATAAACAATAAAAAAGGACTCCATCCGGGGCAATATTGGAAGGTGGTGGACTCGATCCACTGAATATTGTCTAATGAATCACCAGCACTGGTCAAATCTCGTCAAAGGTCTCAGTTCTTCTTTGCTCATCATCATGCTGTGGACCATGTTCTCGACGTTAAGCTCGTCTACCCCGAGTGCTTGTTTCAGGGTGTTCCTCTGGGGTGTCAAAGCCTCGCAATCATCGTTGGTGTGTTACGCATCATCGACCGTCGTTTCTCCATGTTTTCAAGCCCTCCACTGATTTACAACCGGGATAAGTCCCTCTTCTTTGCCTGGAGGTCCAGCAGAAAGATTCCAGCGATCATGTCCATTGGACCCTGGCCAGGAGGCCAGGCAATGAGTTCTACTCCTTCCGGCATCTTTGTCTCAAGCAGGCTGTTGTAGAGGACATTCCACAGGGTAGACCTCATCACGGATCCCTGTGGAACGCCCATCGCCAGCTTCGCTGTGTTAGTCTCGTTGTGATGGATATGCTTATCTTTGAAGTAATCGCTGATGAGCTCAACGGTGTACTCAGACACTCTGAAGTTTTTCTTGAGCGTGCCAACAATCAGTTCTCGGCTGACAGTGTTAAAAACGTAGTCTAACATCTACTCGAGGTCTTGCATACGTCAGATTAGCCTCAAAATCTGCATTTCTATTTATTAAGCTTATTGTATCTTTGTCTCTGATAACTCGGTCGAGTTTATCGACCTAAGTTTAACAACAACCGACAGACGGTCGCATTATTGGAGTCTGTATTTATCCCGTACCAATATCGTATCGCTATTCCAGCGAATCGCTCTACGTTCTTTAGCTTCGTTTATCGGATTTGGGCCCTGCGAGAAGCTCTACAAATTTACGTGCTGCACGCAATACTTTTTATTATACCTTGTTTCAGTAATAGGAGGCTGAAAGTCTCGCTTTATATATTCCGTGCTGAATTATTGTCTAGCAAGTTGCTTGGCTAGAGATGCACTTATCCCAACGTTGAATCCATGACTGGAAACATCTTTGGAAGGCTTCTTTCATGGCCATCTCAACGTCAGCGATGGTATCAAAACATACTTCCTTTTAGCGCGATTTTTATTTTTGGTAAAAGCCAGAAGTGGCATAGTGCTTAATCTGGACACACAGGAAGATTTTTTCCAGCCAAAAACTAGCGAATCAGAAGCGACGTGTGGCACGGCGCATTGTCGTGATGAAAAAGGAAACCATTAGCTAATTTTTCTGGTCTCTTTCTTTGTATATCGTTTCGCCAAACGTTGCAATACACCTTTGTAAAATTCAGAATTTATAGTTGTTCCCCTAGGAACGATGCATTTTCGTCTCAGAACCCATAGACCCAATTTTCATCTCCGGTTACAATTTTGGCCATGAAATCCGGATCTGCTTGAAGATGATCCTTCAATTCCATGCAAACTGAAACACGATTTTCCTTATTTTTTGCCACTTTTTTGCATGTTTTTGATGTCGATGGACGTCCCGAACCTTGCTCGTCTTCAACCGACTCATTTCCGTTTTTAAATCACTCATTCCACTTGTAAACAATTTTCAGAGTTACCACGTTATTGCTATACACCAATGCTAACATTCCATGAGTTTTGGCATTTTTTTGCAACTTACGTCGTGCAAACGGCCGATTGAAGCAAAAGAAGAATCCTTTCTGTTGAATCATTGAGGACTACCCGTGTGTTATTTCCTACTATTTAGATACTGTTTATACGTTTTAAAAATGTGATCGCCAAACACGCTTGTAGGTTTGAACTCGAAACATTCGATTATTTCACATAATTGGGGAATGCGTATTTTTGTGCAAAAACATGCGCGTCTTAAATGTATATTCCTTATAATTTATTAGCAATTAAATGCTTTCGAACAGAAACAGCACAAATAATTCTTAAAAATGACCAACGTCCGATTTAAAAAACACCTGATGAAACGCCATTTTATTATTACGCGGCAATCAAATAACACCAAATATTGTATTTATAGTTTCGTTAAAAGTTGTGAAAGAACGGATTCCGACGGAAGCGGAAGAAGACGTTTGAATGTTAAACGTTAATAGAAAACCAAATGGAAGGCAAGTAGGCATATTACAAAAGATACGAGTATTAAATAACGAGCATTCCAAAAGATGATAACAAAAATACTTATTAATATAATATTAAAAATCATAAACGCGAGGAGCTTTTCATAAATTGTGTTTATACGCGCGTATCTAAAATAAGCAGGTTATATTTAGTGGCGTGGGAATTTTGTCGTGAATATTTAAACAATCGCAGCGCGCGTATATTGTGCGTTTTTATGCGTAAGGCAATTGATACAAATATCTTCGCTGCTGATAGTATTTTCGAAACGATGCAAATTGAATTAACGATGAAGCAATAATAAATAGATTAGTCGGTAAACGATGCCCGCATATAATTAAGTAAATTATTTCATCTTAGGATTCATATCTATTCAACAATCATATCCTATTTTCTATATTAGTTAAATATTTATTTATTGTAGTGCGTTGGTTTTAGAATCGATTTGACAACGTTTTAACATATCAAGATCGAAGGGCATAACAACATATTTCCGAATGCAGGTTTCACATATGTAAATATATTGTATATAATTTAATATACGATGCGCAATCTATTTTCATGTTATTAATTAAAAGCATTGTGTATCAAAATTGAAGTATGTTTATAAATTTATTAAACATTTATCGCGGAGAGGGACATTATAAAATTATTTATCCTCGTATCGTTTAGCACTTGATATTTTACACAATGAAATATAATATGCAATCGATTAAACTCTACAGTGAATGCGCATTTGTTCGATGTTCTTGATATGATTTTCATTTAAACATAGATCATTAATCATTAGTCTCACAGACTAAAGATTCGGAACGCATTCAAAAATATGATTTAGTGATCTATGGTCAATTTATACGATACAATGTTTAAATGCCGAAATATTTACAACGCAGAGTAAGAACAGTATATAAAGATTTTCCATTGAATATCATGAAATCCATATTTCATCTATTTAACGATGTAAATAACGCGTCACTCGATAAGTTCGTAGGATGAATAACGAAACTTTTAAGCAAAATTTTCTTCATTTACAAATAGTAATCGTTGGGAGTCAGATCCGGAGAATACGATAAATAGGGAAAAAATTTAAAGTGCATTATTGCGTCCGATTTGTGACGCAATTTCGTTAAAACGAGTACTTTTCATCGTCGTTTGGGCTCGCCGCGCCAATAACGTCGTATAATATTAATATTCGGATCGAATCAAACGTCGCTGCGGATTTATCGAGTGACGCGTTACGTTTAAGAGTAGGATTTAAAGCGTATACTGCCCTGTAAATGTACGACGATCTACAAACGTATTCATATTTATGCTGTATGTTTAGATTATTTTAATAAATGCTGTTCGGATCTTTTACGCGTGGTGACTTACTGCTATTCTAGCAGTTATTTTTGGCTACGGATACGTATAATCTACTTAATTTACGATCGTGAATGATTCACTCCGCATCATTGATTGCTATGGAATAAGGGCGCTTTAAAACTTAAAGATGTAATATAAATGTGTCGATGTAATTGCCAACGGGTGGCAAATATTTTATACGGATTGTGTTTTGATGAGACTCGGGATTTGTTCCCACGATTGGAATATTATTGATAAGACAATTCCAGAATTAGACTTGATTATGTTATTTTATGTAGCGCTATCTATATATTGTTTGGTTTTCTAAAATCTCGTTTGATTCCTTTTAGACGGAAAGATGTGTAAATGAATTATATTTTGTAATTAGAACGGTAATCGGGAAATCATAGATAGATGTACTATTTAATTTGTTGGGCTGATTATATAATAAAGGTGATGTGTGTTTGTAATTATTACATTTGGATGGGATATCATAATATAAATGGTTATGTAATTTTAATAAAACATGGACGAATAAATGAAATAAAGAGGAATAAGACATTTTTATATAGATAGTCACGAGTGTCTATAGTTGATGTAAAATAAATTTTTGGAACACTTCAATTCTTTTGCTTTGATATTGCAATAGTTTTGATGGATCGTCCGAGTGATGCTAACGTAATCGCTAAAGTGTTATGTCCCCTTTACTTTTTTAATAAAGGAATCATCAATTTTCATATTGTGACTATTATTTTATCGTGATCATAGAAGAAAAAACAATTAAATGCAATAATAATTTATATTAGGTGTATTGAAAAGCCTTTGCCGATTGAATATCCCATCAAATGCACAAAAAAGCCATTGACGTTTATGACTTATGTCATCATAAACAACCCATTTTTCATACCCAGTCACAATTCGATGCAATAAAGGACGAACTTTTTGTCTTGACAACGAAACTTTGCACTTGTTTCGTCGCTCTCTTTTGTCATCTTTGAACAATTCGTGCAGCATTCAATTCATCTGGACACAAACTGAGCTCAAACGGACGTCTATCAAAATCGGCAAGGACTTATCGATACACCCGATAATAGATACATTATAAACGGTTGCCTCTCACACAACACCAAAATAAAATATAAATCTAGTTTGTATATATTAAAATAACAAGTTTTATAAATCTATAAATTGTGGTCTTGCTTCTTTTGTACCTTTAATATGTGCAATAATAGAAACATCTTTTTTGTATTGTTCCTAAATTGTTTTATAATCTCATTTGGATAAATTTATGCATAAAATAGTTTGTAAATCTTACCTAACGTTCATACTTGAGAGCATAGTATAAATGTTTAGCGTGTGAAAATTTCCAATATTTCTTTATATCGCATTATAAAATCTTAGTACGATGAAAAGTTAATATATTAATTAAAATAGTATTTAAGAACGATACTGCCTGGGCAATAATAGAGACGATATACAAATACCCCGTAATCTAATTTATTTTGTAGTTTTCTTACGGAGATAGATTTAATACAAACTCTTCCACTTCCACAGAATAAAATGATTTATTTTCCTACAACGATTCCAATAAATATTTTTAAAAAACATCCTTCTCTTTGTTTAACAGACTGATTTTAACGTCGAATCCTTTAAAAGTAGAATAAAACATTAGCGACTAGATATTTTAATTAGAGTATTGGAAGTGTTTAGCAGCATCCGATTTTTAATGATTTTATACGCCGTGAATTATCAGATTTTATGTGCATTATTTGAATAAGAATTTAGATCTGCGACGTCAATTAAATGATTTTATATCGCTCTATGCAATAATGCATGTTGAAATCTGATCGTTCATTATTATTTTAATAAATGCATTTACGTGTAAGTATTTATCAATGGCCAAATGAGCTTTGAACAATTAGCCGTAAGTTAGTGATGTAAATTGTTCTCTATCTGCTATAAAGCTTTAAATGTTGTTTATTTTTATACAATAAATGAGTTTAACCAATAAATTTTATGAGCAATTGAGGTCTTATTTTTATTTTTAGCGATTTTAAACCATTGAAATGAATAGATTATTGCATTTTACTTAATCACCGAAAGGTTGGTTATCAATTCAATAAACAATATAAACTTTTATTTGACAAACAAAACACAAGAAGAAATTTTAAAGTCATATTATATTCTTATTGTTTAAATTACTTTATTATTGAATATAATCTGAATAAGGGTATTTATAATTTTTTGAACAATAAATATGCATTAATTTTATATTTGCTATGAATAATAACAACCATAATAAATCCAACGTCTTAATGTATTGTTTAAATTAAAAAATATTTTTATATTCTAATATTTTATAAAATAGAGGGTACGTGTTCGCGAAATATAACATGGCCGTTTTTAAAGGTGTTAAAACCAAAACTTTTAAACAAGTAAATTTAGAGGTTATGTTATGTTGTAGTGCTGTCGACAGTTCACATATGTGTTTTTTAGATGCACTGAAACATCTTTTATTGATATATAATACAAATTGGCTTTTATATTCTATGTATTAAATATTGCCAAAAATAATATTGATTGTTTTAAGATCGAATAAAAATGAGTACTGCCATCAATGAAGACGTTATATCTTTGGGTCAATATATTGTGATTCAGAGACAAAATTATACCAAACTACACAAATTCAGTAGTGCCACATCATCTGCATCACTAGGAAAAGATCATGTAGAACTGGGAAATATATTAGGAAGTAAGTTTTTCACTACCTTCAAAATGATTCCAAAAGGAAAGTCGAAGCAGAGAATATATCAGTTAGAAGTCGCCGATAATATAAAATCTGATCTGAAGAACGATTTAAAAATTCAAGAATCAGGCTGCGACAATAGAAACATCATAGACGACGGTAAATCACAGAAATTAACGGCCGAAGAGATTGGTTCTCTTCGTGACACTTCATTGAGTTCAACGAATATTGTAGAAACATTAATATCCAATTCTAATACATTTCACAGCAAAACTGAATATTCCCAAGAGAAGTATTTGAAGAAAAAACAAAAAAAATATTTTGAATTTGTAACTATTCGGAAACCGAGCATTAGACTAATCTCCGATATTATGTATCGGCAAGATCCTTCCAAAGTATTAGGTTTGAGACCGGATA
This sequence comes from Stenopsyche tienmushanensis, assembly GCA_008973525.1. Taxonomy (NCBI): domain Eukaryota; kingdom Metazoa; phylum Arthropoda; class Insecta; order Trichoptera; family Stenopsychidae; genus Stenopsyche; species Stenopsyche tienmushanensis. The sequence goes on from WACJ01000135.1 coordinate 43,358, forward strand.
CATTATCGCAATTGCTATCGAGTTCCAACATCAACAGCAGCAGCAATTGTCTGCTCTACGATTCGGGGAGCGCAGGACTTTTATCGGCCGCTATTTTGAATTTAATCGGAGAGAATACGGAAGGAAATTTAGTTCACGTGCATCCCGGTAATTCGGCGCAAAAACAAGCAATACTCGCTATGAACTATACGAAAGAACAAATCGACAGATGCACGTCGGTAAACGTATATTCGGTTTTGAGGCATTTCTATCAAAACTCTTCCGGGAACGATATACAATTGAATTGCGACCCGATTAAAGACGACGATGACGTTCCAGTTAACAAACGCAAACGAAAATCTTCCGAAAGCAACGATGACTTTAGCTGCAAACTTTCAAAATGTGACAATCTGACGGAAATCGATTCTACGCCGATACAGGAATGCGACGATAAAAATATTGAGACCATATCGAGGAAAACTCCACCAATATGGATGCTAGAGAATGAAAAAGCTTGCACGATATTAAAAAACAAAGTAGATTCGTTTGTCATCGCCAGCAAAGAACATCCCATGAGCATCTTCAAGGCGTTTCTTCAATTCGTTCATCCTGGAAAACCGTTTGTCGTATTCAATCAATACCAGGAGCCGCTGCAAGAGTGTTTCATCGAAATGCGAAAGATGATCAACGTGGCCGGCGTTAAATTGACACAGTCGTGGTTGCGCGGCCATCAAGTGAGTTATTCACGTTTATTCGTTATATCATCGTCTTGTTCCTCTTTATATTTTGTTCTTGTTTTTGCAGGTTTTACCCGATAGAACCCATCCGGAAGTATTGATGCAAGGAAATAGTGGATTTTTATTGAGCGGGTGGATAGTACAATAAATCTGTCGGAATAATAATTTCATAAATATAAATTATCAACATTAATATAATTTATTTTTGTTTTATTTGTATGAAGTTTTCATTGGATTTATTTCATATACTGTAGGATGCGGCAGGGATACTTCCTTATTTGAAACGCGCACTGAAGCGACAGTTATTCCGAGATGGCGCGCTCGTTCCAAAAGAATGGGATCTAACGTTTTCTGCTGTGTAAGTTTAATGACGTTATTGTACATTTGCTTTAGAGGCGTCACCCCACCTTTCTTGGAATAACAGTCGCTTATAACATACAGTACACTCTTGATTATCCGGACTAATGCTGTGGTATAGGCCAAATATTGGTTTCATTTTTAATAAACTCTTAATAATTAATAAACTCCCGTCGCTGCTTAAGGACGGCATGATGAGTTGAAATAAGTACGTATAATTCGGGACACAAAAACTCGTGCTCTCGCTAATGACTGAATTCGAAGTGAGGAGCAGGGCAGGGCTCAATCTCAATACATACCCGCAGGAATGAATTAAGAAAGGCGGAAAGGGAAGAAGGGTTGACTGTGGTGAAGTAGCGAGTCTTTCTGCATGCTATTCCACTTCAAAATATACTACTAAACATACCAGAATCAATAATCTGAGTAATAATAAAAATTGATTAATATTAACATAATGAAATTGTAAGATTACAACCGATGTTTGTAAAATATTTTTATTAGATTTTATAAAAAATACATAAAGTAATATAATAATATGCCAATAGAATCACTAAAGAGAGCAACCTGTGAGTATACACACATTGAATTTATTGGTTTTGATAATACTCGTTACAACAGACCCAATAGAATTAACAAATACATTTTTATCGACAATGTAAAAATACTTAATAGAATCATACTGTTTTACGACTCTCTTACTCCAATGAAGATTTATCAAGTCACCGTTCTACGTTAATTTCATTGATAAATCCACCGATTTATATTGGTTCTTAGACTGTTTGAATTTTAACACGCGCATTAAAGATAGATATAATAACCAGAGGATCGAGTATCTAATTTAGGATATAGATAAACTTAAGTGATGCGGGTTAACACAGAAACATGCACTATAATAAGATTTATATATTTTAATAAAACCGTAGTCTTCAAAATACATGACTGATATAAAAAAAATATATATCCTAGCCTTAATAACACAACTACGAATTTATATCAGTTGCAATATTTTTATTTTATACAAATATCTCGGCACGTTAAATAGGCTCTGTGTTATCCAAATTATCAAAAGTAAAATTTCTGAAAAACCGGATTTTAACCCTTTGCGCTCGAGCGGTGACTCTCGGGCACCACTTGGATCATTGTGGTAAATTGAGCGATAACGGTGTTTATTTAGGTTTGGCCTAATGAATATCGCTTCACGAGTCTACTCCTGGCCTTTTGTGGATCATGTTATGAGGTGTCGAGTGACACAATGTATTATAAGGCTACAAAGATGTCTTATCCAAAAAATACTCGCGACTGCAGGTCGGACTCTGACTTTTTTCGGATTAAATTAGCAGGAGCGGCTGACTGCTCTTGAGTTGCTAGTTCGCCACGAGCGCAAAAAGACCCCGAGCGCAAAGGGATGGGTGTTTCTACCCGTTTCATAGACTCGCTCAACTGTGTATCGACATTTGTCAGCGATGAAACTCGTCCAGGACTCGTTAATAAGCACAACGTTATCTCATATTCAGCGAGAAATACCATTAAAAAAATTAGGGATTTTGAACGGGAGTTACTATTGCATCCACCCTATTCCCCCCTGATCTTGCTCCTTCGGATTTTCATTCACTTCCTGTATTAGAACAATTTTGGACACAAATAATGTACAAATTTGGAGGATATAAAAAACTGCATTTCTTCGTTTATCGCTTCTAAACCGAGCAATTTCTATAACAGGAGAATTAAAAACTGTGTTTTGTTTTAAATAAATACGCAGAATTGAGGAGACTAAGGTGTTAAGTGATTATTTTAAATTTCATTACACAATAATAGATTGTCCCGTTAGTAATGTCATTTTTTTAATACTTACTCTTTGATCATCAGTTGCGTCTCAGCTGTCCTTTTGATAATATATATTATATATTTTGTTAGTCGACTAACATCTGGAGAATGCGCACGCTTGCCATGATTTAATCAATGAGAAGAAACAATAGTTTTTACACTATCTTGTGACTTGAGAGCAAAAGACAAAGGCTTTCAAAGGGGACGGTAAAGAAACTAACCCCTCGACGGGTCTAACCGTAAAAAAGCTCTTTTAAAAATATAGTGGGACTCTAAAGGGATAATCTACCGTGAAGTCCTTCCGTATGGTCAAACTTTTAAAAGTGGCATTGAGTACAAAGAAGTCAGGAGCCAAATTCTTTAGCAAAATGATAATGCGCGACATTCCGACACGAGATTCCTAACGGGACAATCTATTAGATTATAATGTTTCGATGATTTATGCCCGTAAACATTAGCCATCTAAGATGTGTTAAGGATGAAAAATGTTATTCGTATTAAAAATCATATACTTATATGCATATTTATAGTTTAAATCAATACAATGATTTAGAAAATATCAACTGTATTAAGATAATACTCGGACGTGACTTTGACGATTTAATTTTTAACTCTCTATACTTGTGCTTGCAAATGTTTACCTGCTTGTCGTGTTTAACAAAATATAGAATTTTCAGGTAGAATTACTTAAAAATTAACAAACTTAAGACTACAACCGGGCGAACATAGTTTTTAAGCCCAAAACGTGTTGAGTGTTCTTCGTTAACGCTACGTGAATTAAAAACATTTATTCATTAACAGTGAAACAAGTTTTATAGTTATTTTCAAAGCTGGTGTGTTACTTATTATAACTTAGCCTAAATGCTGCACAGAATAATTTCTCTAAACCGACCTTTTAAACGACGATTAAATGCTGTAAAATACAAATTTAAAAAATTCCGAAACACTTCGTCGTGTCGTGTAGTTGACAACGCTACAAAACATCTAAACTAATAAAAACGAAGATAGAATAACCGATTTATAAAAAGCGTAGGAATCCAATGGAAAGTCGGATAAAGAATTTCTACGGCATATTTTAACATTTCAAACAATAGTACACTAGAAAGTCTAAATGTAAAATTTTTAACAATTTTCTCAGTACTTGCATCGTAAATGCAAACAAATTAACATCATGAAAATAAATGATACTCAATAGAAGACCATTAATAAAATTTCATACACGATGAAGTAAAATATCAATAAAATATTTGACAAAAGTAAACAAAAAATCGAAAAGGAACTTGAATGTTATATATCAATTTTATACTTATAGCGTAAGTTTCATTAAAGAAATATAAAAATATTTTATCTCTAAATATCATATATCCAGATTACGTTTTATGGATACGAATACGACAGCATTTTTAGTAATTCTAATTTTTTTTTATCACAGTTTGAAGATATTGTGGTACACGGTGATAACGAAAATAATAAATATAAATAAAAAAACGATACAAAACCGTACGGTTTTTGTATACCGTCCGGGCGCCCCAAACGGACGACCTATAAACACTGCCGAAATGATACAATATATCATATATTTAGGTAAAAATGCTTGGGAACTCGTGATTGTTTCATTTTTATATATTTTTTTTTCCTCCAATATTTTGGATAGTTAATGGATATTTTATATTATAAAATATTTGTTCTTATTATGCTAGTAAAAAATACACTAATTGTTCGTTAGATAATTTTTTCCTTCCGTTTAACAATTCGATTTAGGCGGTTATCTTCCGAAACGCATTAAATACCAATGGTTAATACGACGTTAAATCATTTCATGCCTTTGAATATACTTTAAATCTGTTATTTACTACAAATTAAATATATTATTTAAGCATCTTACATTTTAATGGCTACGCGTAGACAGCCGCACTGTTCAAATGATCCAAAATCATTTTCTCCGGTATTTCGTATGAAGATTCGACATGAATTAAATCAAAAAAAATATACGAATAATATATGTTGTTTTTTTTTTAAAGATATAACAAAAAACTAAAAATCATGCTTTTTTTCTCATTCATTAATAATATATAATAATATCCTACTATTACAGATATATCTGCTTTGATTTCCTTTTTTTTTCATTTGGTGAGTTATCATTTAGTACTCATTCCATTTTAAATAAATGCACTTAACGAGAATGAATCTGCTTACAAACCTGATACGTACGTAAATCAATTTTGTTATACTTAGTAAAAACGTTTGTTAATAAAATTCTCAATGACGCGAGGCACGTGTTCGTCGAATCCAGATATGTCCAAGATGCCTTCCGTAGAACCGTCTGTGGTCATTGCTCTTTGAGTTGAAAGAGCCAACGTCACAGTTCTGCATTTAAAAAATAAAAAACATAAATATTTGCATTTTAATACGGCTTTAAATCCACATTTGGGGGACCAAAGAGTATAAATATTTAAATAGGAAGAAATTGCCAAAATAATAAACTGAAATCACTATTGTCGGATAAGCTATTAAGCTCTTTCAACAAAGATAAGATGATGTTCGTTCGTGTTGTCTTGAGAGCAGACTTTTGTTTTGATAATTAAGATACTCACATCATTCTTATCATTGACCAATTTTGTTATTCTCCCTTGACTGTTCTTGAGTGGCGTTATTAGCCGAGTATCACCACTCTGTACCCAGGTCGATTAAGAAACAACCTCATGACAGCCCACACATCTGACAACACTAGAATTAGTGTAAAAACTAATTAGTAATCATTAAAATAGCCGTGTCCTGTGAAAAATTGTGCCGTCCAATGGCCTACCGACACGAACCGCAACTTTAATCTCAAAGCCGAAGAACAAAAAGAGATGGCGTCCATCCAGAGACTCGGACCATCTTTCCTGCCATGCTTGGATGGTAGTGCTCGTTGCCTGCATCCTTGTCCTCCAGCTCCTCCAGTGAGTCCAGTCCACTGACAGCGACAGTCCCTTCTACCACAGGTTCTTTGCCGTATTGATTTGCAGCCTCAGGTTCAATGGTAGCACCCTAGCCAGCAATAGCAGGCTGGTCGTTACCACCGTTCTGTAAGCCCTCGTCATTTGTAGGAGTCACTGTGCTGAATTCGATATTCCCATGATGGTTTTCGTTCGGCCTGCTTGACCCAGGCGAGTCGCATAGGGTCCGGCTCCATGTCATGATGCTGATGAAGATTGCCTCGTAGGCGATGCACATATCGTCACTGAGTCCCCAACCTTTTCCCCCCAATCGTGCCATTTTTGCAAATTCCTTGTTTGCCTTTCCTACAGCAATTTCTATGTGCCTTCAAAACCTGTGGCCTCTTTTCCACGTTACTCCCAAACATGTTGTCTCTTTCCGGAACTGCATTCTTTCCCCCCCCGAGGAAGAAGTTAGATACACGGCAAATAATCACGGGGTTATCGCAAAGACTGGGATCCCAATGGATCACTGTGGTAACACATTTAAAACTCATCGTTAAAACGAATAGGTTAGGGGTTGTGATAGAATGGGTATAGCACAACTTGACTGAATACAATAAAAACGGAACGAAGATGATACTGCTTCATGATAATGTGGGCCCTCATTAAGCAAAATTGACACTGGTTAAAATACAGAAATAAACTGGGAAGTATTATCCAACTTTTCGGGTCCATGGAACACAAACTGAGAGAAAAATGATTCAAAAATGCAGCTAAAGTGGAAATGCATTTTTACAAAAAAGGGATCAAAAGACTAGAGAACTTTTTTAACTAAATATACAAATAATCTTTGGTCCCCCTAATAGTTATACAAAATAATCAAATCAAATCACCTAGCTAGAGGAATATTCATCATCTCCCGATAATTAAAGAGGGCATCCTTAATAGAGCTTGATTTTTCTTTATTTTTTGCATTTCTCTTCGCCCTACTGGGTGTATCAACAATATTAATAAACACGTCATAGTCTTTTTTAGTTGCCAAAGCCTGTTCAAATGGCATATTTAATGAGATATTAGCGGGAGCAACGGCCTATAACAAAAACAGACAAAAATGAATAAAGCACGCATTCGATTGCTGAATATTTCGAACGTTCAAATTATATACCTTAAGTTTTTTTTCAGCCTCTTCCATGGTGTTTAATTTTTTTACACCATCAACGCTATCAAAAAGTTCGATAGGCGTAATTCCGTTATGCGTGTAAACAGCAACAGTGGTATTCTTGATGTATTTAGAAAAGTATAAAGCTAAGAGTATACCTAAATCAATAGACAATTTGAAATTAAAATATGTACTATGAGTATATAAAAACTAATGTATAACTAAAATCAGAGTTACCGGCATGTCCAGGTATAACATTCTTATTGTAAAAACATTTAGCTGCCTTTTGAGCTTCAGCCTGTTTCGTTTTATCCGCTGCTGTTGTGTCAATTGTTTCTTTTTTTTCTTGGACAGTTTCATCAGTATCTTTCTTTTCTTCTGCGTCATTTTTGCTCTGATAATTTTTCTTAGTTTTCAAACCTTTTAAATAAAAACATATAAATTATTCAATAGACCGTTTAAAAAGTTTAAGCTAGTGTAAAATGATCGTAAATCCTTGGAAACCATGGATGTATACCAAAATGTCACTAACGAATATAATTAAAGAATATAGCAACCAAAATTTAAATATGAAATTTGTGACTATAGACGCGTATGACTATGGGTATGAGTCCTCGGTCTTTAGACGCTTGCGGCAGTTAACCGATTATTATACACGAATATATAAGAAAATCTTAAAAAACAATATACCATTTTCTTTTATGGAAACTCACTTTTGAACATATATTCCTTCATATCTAAAGTGATCATGCAATTGGCGTCGATGACTTTTTCGGTGGCCTGTAAGCTTCGTTCAGTTAACAACTTTAATGCTTCGATAAGAGACGGTGAAGGCGGCATTTTTTCTATGGAAATAAACGTTACGGCGATATTAACGAATAAATTATTTTTTATAGGAAAAAAATAGAAAACGACAATTACTGTGCTTTTGTTTCGGTTGTGCCTTGACTTGAGAATTTCCTTGCTCTTCTCCGCCCTCTTTAGTAGTATCGGGTATATCTTTTTTACTCCAATGCTTTCTTTCCTTTGGATGGCTGTATTTAAAATATTAACATAAGGAACACAACTTCAACAAACAAACAATCTTAACCCTATCGGACCGGATATCGTGAGACAGAGACGGGTGTCCGTTTAACTGTCATAAAATTTAGGTATAATTAACTGAAATCGCTATCGTCGGATAGGCTATTAAGCTCTTTCAACAAAGATAAGACGACTTTCTTTGTGTTGTCTTGAGAGCTGGCGTTTGTTTTGATAATTGAGATACTCGCATCATTCTTATCGTTAACCAATTTTGTTATTCCCTCTTGACTGTTCTGGAGTGGCGTCATTAGCCGAGTATCACTACTTCTTTGCAAAATCTACTCCTTCAGAAGTAAACTGGCAGGCTTAACCCTGTCCTTTTATTTTTGCAACACATTAATTGGTAAAAATAAGTAAGAAAACAAATTAAAGGAACTCGATTGGCAATTGATTCTGCATCCATCTAATTGACGAAATTGATTAAGGCATATTTTGTTTGAATTTAACTCTTTAATTTAAAAAAAACGACATTTCTGACTGGACAATCTATTATTACGACCTGTCGTTAAAAAAATGTATGCACGGGTAGCGATAGGGAAACTTTCTTATTTGAAACACGCGCCCTGAAGCGGCAATTGTAACAATCACAGTGGATTGTCTTTAAATGTCACTCTGCAACGTGGAATAAATAATTAAATTTAAAGATAATTTCCCTGTCGCATTCTATAACACCATATGCGTATATTATGGATTATATACAATATTCTATTTCTTACCCGCAATAGTTTTTATAGTTACAATATACTATATACGCAGTAAAGGGACACGTTGTAGCCTTTGAAAGCGCAGTTACAATTTCACTTGTAATTTGCATTTGGGACATATCCTTCCCTTTTTTTGTAGTTCCAGTTCTATCGTGCAGCAATCCGGAATCTTGCAGTTTCATTATATTTTGTAAAATTTGGGAAACATCCATTCTGTTGATAATAGCTTTCCAAACCTCAAAAATCATAGACATCTTAAATAACCAGGATTCTATATTGTTTCAGAAATCGCATTTAAAAATGTATTACCTTAGATGTGTCATGCTTATTATACAAGAAATTTAAAGGCACATGTTGAAACTTGATAAATTTATTAGCTCTGATTGTTTCTGCAATTTCGACAAAATCTTTCTTGCTTCTCTTAAACTGGGTGATTATTTTCACTCTCGTTTTTATATCTTCAGAAACGTTGGGTATCGATAATACTGCATCACTACCGCCATATATATACTTCAAAAATATTTTATCTGAAATGTGATGAGAACGACTTTTAACACCGCGTTTGTAAATATTTATAATTCCACTCAAAATCCGAATCCAAAAGTCGGCAACATAAAATAGAAATTGATCGATAAAAGATAATCGAACCATTATTTTGAGCTGGAGAATGAAGTAAATTTCGAAGATCTTTATGAGTCCATCCAAATCGGCTTTTAACAGTTAACATATCCTCGACCAAGGCATCAGAGCTTCGCCCCAAATACCAAGCGTTGATGCAATTTTGCCATCGTGTACCCTTTTCTATAAATAAAATGATAGTATTAAGTTTGTTAATTAATTCACATGAGATCATAAATCGATCAGCATCATCCAATCATCCATCATTATTGCATTCAATTATAATCGAGGGCAATGAGCGGTTTCCTGATCAGAATTTGGCAGCATAATTCATTGATCATACTCAAAAAGGATAGTCCCAGAAGTTCCCAAGCTGACATATAGACGCCGGTTGTTGATTTAAATAAAATTACTATGATAAAAAGTATCTACCGTATAGAACTTAAGTTTTAAATTTGAAGACGCTCTTTGAAGATATCTGCTGGATGATAATCATCCTCTGAAAGTCATGCTAATTATGGATAATGCTTCTTCCCACACTGAGTAATCCACAACGCAGGCGAATTTTAATGCCACAAATATTGATTCGGTTTTTTTTTATCAATACAGATCAAAGATTGTCATCTTTATCACATTTGGAATGCAAAATTTATTCCAAAGCACACGGTCACACAACTGATTACATAGTTGACTGTTGTTACTGATAGTTGACGCACCAATAACGGCAAATGATAAATAACATTCTACGTTTTAAAAACATCATTCTGGCTATATAATTTATGATCAAATATTCTACATTTACCTACAACTTTAACGTGCATTTATTTAAAATATATACACTGTTTTGGGTTTGTTAAAATCAAAAATAATTTAGAAACCGGATTGAAATATTTTACCAGGATCGTTTCAAGTATTATCCATCTTCATTGTGATTTTTTTAGACATTTATCACCTTCCATGTTTTCATATTTTAAATACAATTTCAAATAATAACTAATATACAAAAAATATATCATACTTAGATCCAACTCGGTCGTATATTTATTGAATAAAAACAATTCTTCGGGGGTTTCCAAAATTTCCGGTATAATTTTGTAGATTTTATCTCTAATCGGATAAAAAGAACTATCTTTAGAAACTAAAGTGATTATAAAAGCCAATGAATAAATGGCTTGTGATGGAAATGTGCTGTTTTCCTGAAAAATACAATATACTTATTATTACACAACTCATGCATTGATATTTCAGGTAGCCCCCGTTAATTACTGGAGAAAATCATGATAAATGGGGAATATTAATTATTCCACAGCAAAAAATATTGTTCCCAGAAATTTAATAAGATTCCCAGAAATAAGGGATAAACCGAGAATAGGAAGATTTTCGAATGTTGATAACGATGCACTAATATCATGGCAAATAATAGAGGGGTTATTGCAAAGACTGAGATCCCTATGGGGTCACTGTGCAAACACATTTAAAACTCGTTGGAATAACAAATAGGATAATTGTTATGAGGTAGAATGAGACCCCAGACACAAAGACATGCTCATTCTCAACTTTGAGTGCCTTAGAAAAATCTTACTAAATTAGTAAGTTAGTCTCTGAGGAGGCTTTCATGATCATGCAGATCATACATGGCCCCAGGTACGAATTTATCCCAGAAAATGTCACAAAAAGCCCTAAAAGAGAACGGAGTGGCCACAAGATCTATAAGTCCAACTGGTCGGCTTTTCAGACCGCTGACAAGACGAAAAAACGCCTCGTGATTGGACCTTGTGTACCCGAAAATATTTACAGAATGATTACGAACTCATTACAAAACGAAGCTGTCCGAAGAAAACTGATCAAATGGGTTATTTAAATTTTACAATCTAAAATATGCAAATCTCGATTGAGTATTTTGCGTTTGCACCCCAAGCCCAATAGCGCCCAAGGCGTACTTTGCCACCCCCTTGTTACGGCCTTGGACGGTGCTCTAAGGAAGACCCATCTAGGTGTTTGATTGAACCCAAAAGTATTGTAAAGGTGTGAAAGTCGAGAAACAGTCTGCCGGAAAAGTGATGGCTACGGTATTTTGGCACTCGAAAGATATTTTATTGATCAATTTTCTGCATGATGGACAGACGGTGCTAGATGACGTTAAGCCTGCTTATCGTAACAAAAGAAGAAGAAAATCGATTCAAGCTGTCCGTCTGTATGATAACTCATCCAATTATACTGGAAAACGCTTGGAACTCGGGAAACAAATTTTTCAAAAACACTCTTCTTACGCGACTAGATAATTTTAATTGACGTTTTGGCAATGTTTCTGATAGCGTTCACAATATTAAATTGTTGCCATTAAATCCGCGTGACATTCTATGTATTAATTGTGATGATTTGTACATAAACGCAATATAATCGCACTCGCCGGGGTTGCAATAAACGGGGGTTACATGTATATCAAACATTATGAAATAAATCAATTAAATTGCACAAAATGCTTATGCTTAAATATTGAAGCAAAAGTGCATTAATTAATTTAAAATTACCTTAGCTGTCTTTATTATATCTAAAGCAGCATTGGCACTTTCCAATGTTTCTACTATTTGAGAAAATATGGTGCGATCTTCTTTTTCTGCTTTGTTCCATTTTTTAGCCAAATATTTGGGTGAATTCAGAGAACAAATATAAAGAAATCGTCGAAATTTTTTCTCTACTGCGGTATCGTTCATTTTTATATCCTAAAACAAAAATACAGATTATAATTCATGCACAAATTCAATTTTCAGTCAAATTATATTTTAATATACCGCTTTATATTGTATATATTTTTTAAGGTGCCATACCCATTATAGAACATAAGCCATCTCCATATTAGACATATCTAGGGCAATAATTTTGCATCTATTGGTTTCTAATTGTAATTCAATCAAATTAGTATGGGCATGGGTAGTTTTATAATTTTACATGGTTGACCTGTTTTTTATCGTCAATTTGTAAATAGATAGAAGATAAATACAAGAACAAATACATAATAGAAAAGAGAAAATATTTACATGAAAGGGCGATTTAGTTCTATTTATAACTAATATTAAGTGCCACCCACGAAATTTAGGGTATTACAAAAAATTGACACGGTTTTATTGAAGGCTGAAATTGATCGTATCGATATTATTAAAAATTGAACATGCAAAACTTGGATTTAAAGGTCCATCGACATTATCAAAATTAATCCCAAAAGAGCGAATCTGCTTGAATATGGATAATTGCTCGTAGGTGATTCACTTGTATGAAATGATGTCACATTCTATATATGAAATATGATTAGAATGTTGCTAAAAATGAGCTCGTACAATGGAAATCGACCTATACGTACGTTTGATTAAAAGAGCCGCTGATCGTCGACAAAACTCACCGCTAGAAAATACTACGTCGACGAAACAAAAACCTCCATACACTCTAATATTTTAAATGGCCAAAAGCGCTCAAATTTCGCCTTTTAATTTATCGTACTCCAATTGAATCGCGTTTTAAATTCCATACGCATTTTAATTAAAATTTCCTATATTCTATAATGCTAATCATGTACAAAAATTAAATTTGAAAATAATGATTTAATTAAAACGAATTTATTTTCAAAAATTTAAATTAAATAGATCATTTTAAAATTACACTCTCATTTATTTAAATCACACTTATTTATTATCACATATAGCCCTAAACATTTATAAATTTTTACAAGATATTTGAGGAAACATTTCGCCATTTTAATTATAATAAAAGTATTAATATTTATATTTCAAATATATATATTTAAAATAGCTGTGTTTGCAAATAATGTATGTCTTGTAATTACAATATCAATTTATATGAAAGTTGATCATCCATCATATAAGCGAAATCGTTAGTGATGAATATTTTTTTCTCATACGTTTTCAAATATCAACTCGATAATATTCTTAATTCATTTTTATATACAGTAGAAAATTTGTAAATTATTTAAATGTTATCGTATAACTATTTCGCTAAAAATCCGTTTGTATGTTTGTATTTTTCACGATGCTCGATAAAATAGAGGTTATGGACAATGTTTAAGAAGCAAGTTTGTGCATGAGAGTTTGAAGTGTCTAACGAATAGGCGTGATGACGTTTAATTTCAACTCCGCCAGTTCTTCTACGCCAAGTCTTGGATTTGGTAGTGCAGCAAAGCGTAAGACTTAATTCTTCACACATAACCTATTTTTTAAACTTGACAGCACATTTTCATTGTGATTAGATTTTAAAAAAACACTCATCTCGCGGGTGTTTATAATTTAATACGACTCTATTATTATTTTTGTAATGATTATCTATAACTCTTTGATTAATAGCGTATTTTAAAATACATATTAACCATCAATTATCAACAACAAATCGATTATTAAGCAAATTTGTCATTTTATAGGCTAATTTTTCATTTGCTTCATTTTACCAAGCTTAATAATGATATTCTAAAATCTATAAAGGTCTTAGGTGACTCCAGAGGCTGCAAAATCGGCTCCGTTAATGCTTCAGGATAGACAAGCGCTCGTATTTCGTTCCATATCGGATTATAGAAGAGATTTGTAGAGGATGGTCGAATGTTGATGCAAAATTTCAATCTGTGGTATGATACCATTTATTGAATTGAAATGGATCAGCAGCAGTTAATGAGTATTGCATCAGGCAAGGCATTCCATCATCGCATCTTTCAATATTAACTTCCAAATGGCAACATGCCAACACATGTTTTGAGAATGGCATTGAAATTTGCATCTATCCTTATTTGTCGGTGAAATCATTATTTATTGCATTGTTATCTAGCTCATCGCCCCTTTGTTTTTCTTAATCACGATCGATCACGCTTATCTATCTAAGATAAACAACAGCTCACAGCAGATCGGCCACAAGTTGCATTCTTGGAGTCTGAAATAATTTCCTACTTTCCTGCTACTATGGGGTACAGCAGCGCACTCCTCCCTCGTCCACTGCATAATTTTGATACAGTCGAGATCAACGCTTCTTAAACTCATGTAGTTCGCGGACCCCATCTTGAACAATTTTTTTTTGTGAACCTCATCCCAACCCTTGTGACTTAAGCTTAACCTATGCACGCTGCTTTATTCTCTTCATTTAATATGTGCAGCACCATTACACCTTGTTTCCACACTTTTCGGATGTTTTGCAAACTTCTTTGAACACTGAACCATGAATGTTCTTCTTATTCCTTTCTTCATCATTTCTTGAATGAAAAATTGGCTTCAATTTCTGAAGCTATGAGATCCTCATCGAAAATTTTAGGAGATCCATTTCTTGGTTTGTCTATTAAGGAGAAATTGCGTGATTTAAAATTTCTAAACCATTTCTGGCATTGTTGAACCACAGGAACTTCACCATAAATGGCGCAGATGTTTTTAATTGCCGAATATTTTAATGAAACTCGTAGAGGCGATACTACGGCGAAAAAAATAGCTTGCTCAAAGTAAGCCTTTGTAATTTTTTGCTTACGACACATGCTTCAGCCATTGACCAAACAACACAACTGATCATCAATGTTACTCATTTAAAAAAACGCCATTTTGTCTGGGTACCTGTAATATATGAAATAAGTGGTTCGATTCAGCTTTCCGAGTGGAAACAGAAGGCATTGAAATTTGTACTCTTGGCTTTTTTAAATTCTAATTTACCTATTCTGTGATGGGGAAATTTAACCTCATGTAAGATGATTTGCTACGGATAAGATCCTACAAATAAAATTTGCATGAATTACATAATTAGATATGTTTTTGGCAGGAAATATTAAACATATTCGAAGATATTTATCCAGGGTGCGGCAGAGAAACTATCTTATTTTAAAAATCAATAACACACAGTTTAGAAGATATCAGTTTAATTATTTTTTCCTTGTTACAGAGAGACATTTAAAGTTTTTATTTATTAAGGTAAAGCATATCGATGGGTATGTTGTCGATAGCAGCTTGAATATTGTTCTTCAGTTGAGCCAGAGTCCTTGGATGGTCGTTGTAAACTAGGAATTTTAGATAGCCCCACAAAAAAGTCACACAAAGCTAAATCGGGCGAGCACGCTGACCATTAAAGATCACGTCGCAAGGAGATGAGGCGTCCAGGGAAGTGTTCTCGCTCAATATTCATCGACGTTCGTGCTGTAGTGTCATCCTGCTAAAATCAGACATCCCCACATCCATTTTTTCAAGTTTTGATTAAAAAAATGGTTGCACGTTAGGTCCCGCGCTTTCAAATGAAGGCCACTCTATCCTTCCTGGAATAACTGTCGCCTCGTTAATAGAAAAAAACTTCAAATACTTGTGTTATTATATTTTTATTCTAACGAAATCATTTATATCACAAAACAATTACAATAAATATCTTATTTCTATCAATGATTATAGAAGTTATTTCATAATATTCCATTACGAATACATTATTCTTATAAAGCTTTTCCTTGTATTAATTTTATATAAATAATTTTTTCCCTTAGCCTACAAGCAACTAAAGCATACAATTATAACAGGCAAAATTTTATATATTCGTCATTCGTTTGTGTTAATCAACAAGTTACATACAAACGTAAAGAATATAAATACATTCATTGTTTTTTTATAATGAGAATATTAACGCGTTGCAAAGAACTTAATTCCGTTGATTATTTGCAAATTACCACAACAATAATGCAAATATCTCATATATAAATAGTTTTATCAAGAATATAATGGAGCTTTAAAATATTATGACTATTATTTTGAGGATTTTTTTCCTTTTTGGCTCGATTTGCTTGTTTCTGGCTCATCAATAGCCTGTTCGCTTTTTTTTGTGTGTGACGATCGACTGGCTTGTTGTTCTTCCGATGATTTTGCATTAAACGATTGGCCAATGATTGTTACTCCGGTTATATCTTTAGAGTTCCTTTTCTTTTTGTGATGATAAATAATCAATGCTATTATTGTAATCACTATTAAAACGGCAAGGACAACCACTAAGATAATGTACGGCATGTTTTCATCATTTTCTTTGTGTAGTAAATGCTCTCCGGACATAAATGGTAATTTAGTTGTTACTTCATCTGAAAAAATATTAATAAACATTTATGTTAATTCCTCAATCTCATATTAACTCTTCAAAGGAGAAATGAAAATATATGTGTAATCAACTGTTTGATTAAGTATATTAATACTAACCAAATATGTTTTTGAAATCCGTTGTTTCATCGTTTAACACTTGTTCTGTAGTGAAATCCTTAATTCCGTTTGCGATGTATTCTGTCGATTTTTGAATATTCAAATCCGCATCTCCGTTCACTACATCGATAGCGTCATCTAAACCAGGTCCAAAATTACTTATATCTTGGTCAAATCTCGAAGACTGAGTTGTTAATGATTGTGAAAAGTCTTGCAATATCTTCTTAACGTGGTTCGTTACAGACGATACATCCTGATAGGTATAATCTACATTCTGAGTTTTACTGCCAAGAACTTCGTCGTAATTAGGATAACCATCCAAAATCGGTGCCATGTTTGACTCTATAATAAAATTATTTATATTATTTCTCATATCACGTTGGATAAAATTAGTAAAATTAATATTCAGATAACGACAAAATGGGAAAAAAGGATGTGCGATATCGCAAATTAAAGATAACCGTTTTCTAATTCATAATATTAAAAGCATAATCTAAATAAGGGTATCCGTTTTAAATCATGAAATGGTGCAGAAATATTTAATTATCACACTACGTTAAAACACTTTATTTCAAGATTTTTTTATAAAAAAAGCTTCTTCACACTTTTAGATATCCGCATAAAACTTTCACCGATTATAATATAATTCACATGATTCCTCACCGTTTGATTAAGTTTTATTCCGTCACACGTTTAATTCGTATCACAACACGCACTGATATAAAAGACGATTCATCGCTTCTTTATATAGGTGGAAGTGTGCATAGTTCTAATTAACCGCATGTATCCTTTTTTTTCCCCCACATCCTTTTGATTATTCTCGTTATTGTGAAGTCATTTCCTTGTCATGTGAAAATATTACGTATAAGTAATTTTATTGTCGCAAGGAACTTAATATCTCTGGTATTTGCGTATTCCTTTTTGTTTAGTCACACTTGCGTCGAATTTATGCACGATATTAAGAATTAATTCAACTCGAATATAATATTTGTTAAAACAATAATTTTTTTACATTCATTCTTTACAGTTCGTTACTACTCATATTTATTAATGCGTACTGGAGCCTGGTATTAATATTGCCTTAATTAGGATGCGAAGAAAAACGCTAAAATATATAGGAGTAATAAATATCCTCCATTTTTAGCACATAGAATAAATTACAAGAAAATCCAAATCTAATAGATTTTGCAAATTTATTTTTATAGTTCCTATATGAAAGTAATTTAAAAAAATTCTGCTAATATGGTTTTTTTCCACTTTAAGGCATGTGGTTTAGATATTCCTTGATGACGTTATTGTTTTTTATAGTTACGTTTTCGTATTGTACCAAGAATTGAGTCATGAAATTCTCTTTGAATTGTTGTGAATCTATATTGTAATTATTTTCGAAATTAAATGATGAACAAGCTTCTTCTGGAAAGACGTCAATGCGTAATGTTCCTATAATTAACAGGAAATTAGTCTTTTTAATGTTGAGATTTGATTAAATTAATTAAGATTTAAATGCGACTTTAAGGAAATATTTGTATGTTAAATTAAATACTTTCCGACACTATGATTCCATTACAGGAAGAATGATAAAGGAACTTCCTATCAAAGGATTTATGTTCTTAATACAAACATTCAATGCGGTACTAAAAATGGGCTATTTTCCCCCCCGCAACGGAAAGTCCCTAAGATTATTCTAATCCCCAAGTCCGGCAAGGATATACACGATGGCAAATCATACAGACCCATCAGCTTACTCCTCAATAATTGAGAAAAACAATCTAATGCCTAATCACCAATTTGGATTCGACAGGGGAGAACTTAGTTACAGACGGTTCGAACGGTGACTCGTCTTTGGATTTAGTACTATGAATGGCTAAACCAATACGAGTACCACGGGGAAGGGGTTGAAGCACCTGCAGTTTGGATTTATCCATCTTGCAGCCCCCTTCAAACTGAGGTTGGACTCGTGGGGGCAGTGAACTCGTGGTTAGTTTATCCTTGGATCTTAGCATAACCCGTCTCCATCCAACGTACCTTCGGGTACATGCAAAATCGGAAGCTGTTCTCTTTGTAGGGAATTCGCCTCCTCTGGAGGACGCGGAGTAGAAAGGTAGGGCACCTGAAAGCTCCTGCGTGAGGATCATCCTGCCGGGATAAAGTTCAGTGGATGATATTCTGTGTGGCTAGTCCGGGATTCTGGAACAGACCACACAGCGGTGTAGGGGATATGGAATTCCATAGAATACTGTAAATGCCATTAGTTGCTGTCTGTGTTGAATCTTGGACAACACATTGTCCAAGATTCATAAAGGCATATGGCATATGCCATAAAGGCATATGGAGTCGTTAATTTTCCATATCTTTTGGTGAAATTTTTTAAGCTAACGCTTGATTAATGAAATACAACTAAATTTTTCTTTTATTAGCTGCATTTGGGTCGACTTTTTCCTTTGGTTCTGCTACGACTACAACTACTGGCTCATTCGGTAGCTTTGGTTCAACTCCAGCTACTTCTAACACGGGTTTCGGTGGATTTGGAACAGCTGCTCCGACAAATACGGCATTTGGCGGATTCGGGGCGACTCCCGCTACAACAAACACTGCGTTTGGAGGCTTCGGGGCTCCTGCTTCTACTGCAGGCATGGAGTTTATGCATTAACAATTTATTTAATTTAAGATTTAAATTAATATTCATGTTTAATTATATTCATATTAAATTACTTTCTTAAAAAAATTGTTTTGTTTTTTGTATATTTTTTAGGTGCTACTGGTTTTGGATTTGGATCGACTCAAACAACTGTAGCTACTCCTATGTTCGGCAATTTCGGTACAACGACTACTGCCAACACACCGTTTCCAACATTTGGGACTAATTCCGGCACCACTGCCGGAAGTAAACACTGCTTGAATTTAATAAATGTTTTTATTGTCGATCATAAATGTGTTTGTTGTTAATAAATAATAATTTTGATGTAGGTTCTATTTTTGGATCGGGTGGAACTCCCGCTTTTGGTGCCACTGGAAATGTATTTGGTGCGCCGACAGCAGGATTTGGCGGTGCAAATACATCGTTTGGGGCTAACACAACAGCATTTGGTACAGGAGGTGCTCCTGCATTCGGTGCTCCAGGGGCAGGTACTTTTGGTGGAACTGCTGGTGCATTTGGTTCTACATTTCCTTCAACCGTTCCATCTTTTGGGGGAGGTACTTTCGGTCCAAAACCTGCTCTAGGAGCTGCTGGTGGCTTTCCAACATTTGGCGCCCCCCTCGGTGGAACATCAACTTTTGGTCAACCCCAACAGGCTCAACAGGTACTATTATTTAAATCCCTCGAGTGAATATGATAATATCTTTAATAATCGGTTCTTATTTATTTGTTATTTTACACTTAGGCTATTAATCCAAATGAAGCTCTAATGAATGCAGTTTTCAATTGTAATATATTTGGTGACGAAAGAGACCAAATACTAGCCAAATATAATTTTTTGCAAGCTAAATGGGGATTTGGTAGGTTTTGATTGTTTTTATTTAGCTTTTGATTGTTTAAATTCAACTATAAAATATAGTTTTTTAAATTAAATGCTTCATACATATTTATTGCAGGTAAAGCATTTTATTCTAATAACAATCCTCCGATAGAATTAACAGAACATAATCCACTTTGTCGATTTAAAGCCATTGGATACAATTGTTTCTTAAATAGTTGTGATAAAGATGGCCTTGTACAACTATTATTTAATAAATCTGAACAGGATATTAAGTAAGTATTTTTATAATTTTTTAAAAATCGAGTTTTGTAATAAATACGCACATATATAAGCGGCTCACGTGACCCTATAGGAGAGCATCGGCTATTTCCATTTCTCCTAAGCCTCCCTACGTTATTCCCGCAAGTGTAAACAATAAGTTGACAAAGTTTTATTGCAATCTGATGAACGGTATGGCAGCACATTAAATACGAACAAACAAAATACGTATGCTAAATTATAAATAGTTAAACATGTTTCTTAATGATATCATAAATATACCTTTAAAAAATTATTTTAGAACTCAGCAACAGCAATTGCAAACATCGTTAACAACAATGCTAGGAAATAAGCCAACGCTTACTATAACAATTGATTCAATCAAACCTATTTCAGAATCGAAAACTCAGGTAATAATATGAATATAATCAAATCGATTTGTAGCTGTATAAATTTGCTTCCTTATGATTTCATTATGTTTTAACTGTCTCACAGGTTATTATGTATGTGATGGAAAAATCAGCAACGGGAGGATCTGGGTCGAGAATACCAGCATCAGAACTATCGCAATATCTTAATAATACAATGCAAAGACAACAATTAGCCTCTCTTGGTGTAACATCTGCGTTGCCTCACGCACGGCCAGAAGCGCGTTATCTTCAAGAATATTTAGAAACTCCTCCTCCAGGTTTGCTTAAAATCTGGAACATTTTATGCAATTTATTCTAAAAAAATGCTAAATACTCCAATTCACATTTTAGGAATAGATATACGATTATGGAAGCAAGCGCAAGCTGATAATCCTGATCCTGATAAATATTTTCCAACGCCAATGATTGGATTTTCTGAGGTATCCTTTTTTAATGCTATTTATTAATCATAAATTTAAGTTGTTATTGATCGAAAGTATAAATCAAATTAATTATCTTTTAAAAAAGGTCAAATGGAGAATGAAATGTCAAGAAGAAGAGACTCAAATACATGCAGATTTCTTGTCTAAAGCTTCTGAAGAAATTACAGAAATGCGCGCTAAGCTAGCTGCATCTCATGCCGCATTACAAGAGCAGAGGCGGCGTTTCGTTCATTTGCATCATAGATTACTCACCGTAAGTATCATAAATTTTCTTGCTTAAAAAATTATTATTTGTTGGAAATGCAATGAATTTATTTTTATTTTTAGGTGGTTGTACGACAAGAAAGTGCTCGGCGGACAGGCGCTGCTATCACTCCAGAGGAAGAAGCTCTCCGTGGTCGATTGGAAGCACTCCATTCACAATTATCAGCGCCAACTCAATTTAATGTACGTGTTCTTAACATTAAAGCATCCCTAATCTGTATTTAATTATTTATACTTTGTTACAATTTTAAATCGTTAATCGTCGAATTTCTCTCAAGATTTTATATTATTGTATATTTGAGATTTTTGCATACAATTCACAGGGTCGTTTAAGTGAATTATTATCGCAAATGAGAATGCAGAGATCTCAGGCCTCGTCTCAAAAGTCTGAATGCTATTCTATGGACCAAGGTATTTATTCGAGACTGTTATTGGGATTTAAATGAATAAATATATGTTTTATATATTTTATTTGTTTATAGGCTCTCAAGACGATATCAAGCAATTCCTTGCGATGCAACATAAAGGAATGACACATTTAATAGAAACAGTCAATTTGGACATGGAACACCTTAAATTAATTCACGAGGGAATGAATAAAATTATCCAAGAAGCAGAATAAAAATCTAATTCTTGATGAAATCTGATTTTTTTACAAAATAATTTGTACCTATAATATCTGTAAAAACTCAATGGATTTACATAAATATTTTTGCATGAATGCGTTAAATGCTTTCAGTTTTTTAGCATTGAAAGACATCTTTGATAATGTTTTCCTAATATTTATCATAATCGAAACTAGTTATGCTATTTTTGTAATGAATTCTCAAAAATTAAACTATTTTTTTAAAATATAAAATGTATCAATACGTAAAAATCTCCTCGTAGCGGTATTTGTTACTGTAAGTTAATCGTATTATACCTATATTATTTGAGAAAGTGCAAACAATAAGTTGGCAAAGTTTTATCGCAATCGAATGAATGATATGGCAGCGCATAAAATACGAACAAACAAATAATATATTGTCCCGTTAGAAATGTCGATTTTAAATGAAAGAGTTAAATTCAAACAAAATCCAAAACTACGTAGCGTCAGAGGTTCCGCTTCAGGACCTGCTGGACATGTAGATTTAGTGGCTGGTCCCCGCGCATTCTCTAAGTTTTGTAGTAGTTTCGACACTAAATGTGCGGAAGGAGGTTTCTACGGTAAATAATTCCGTAGCTAGCTCCTTCCACTTGTATAAATGTTGAATCTACTGGACAGTTTGCTGGCACCTGGCATAAATTAGACACATTAAATACTTATTAATTTCACTTGATCCAACCTTGCAGCGAATCGTCCAATCCTATTTTCCCTGCATTGAATATAGTAGCCACGGTGGAGTAAGATATTGTTCCCTACATCATCCCCTGAGTTCATAGCTTCAACGCTGTGTGCGTTCTTTCGTTTTGCAAGTGTGTGTCTGCAATAATTGGTCTATCGATTATTGTTCAGACACGGTGGTATGCAGTAAGATTAAAAAAAAACTGACTCCGCATGTGACCATTCCTAATACGTTGTGAAATTACACATCGTTCTTAGGAATTATTGTGGGAATCGGACCAATGTTTCCAGCAATTGCTTATCTGTATTTTTTGCAATATCGCTTGCATTTTTCTCTCTACGTTACGTATACATTTCCATAATTATTTACGCCCAATATTCAATCCATATTCTGAAAAAATCTTTAGAAATTATGCCATCTATGAATACAGATGTAATAAAATATGTTCCGTTTAATGAACTATAGATTTTTCTAGAATGTATCCGAATTGGTGCTGATTTGTTATTATAAATTCATAATTTTAATTTCATTTAAAATTAAGCAATAATTCATTATTGTCGGAATCTTCAGTATTAACGCATTACGTACGGGAAGCATATTTTTAATTATTACGCTGTATTTTTGCCCATTCACATTGTCTTAAATATTAATATAAATTGAGCATATTTGCAATACACAGTGAACAAAAATTTTGGATAAACGCGTCTGTAGTTGTATAGGGTTGAAAAATTGAATATCATCAAAATATTTGAGCATTTAAAAATGAAAAACAATACATCGTTTCAATAATTTATTAATAAACACCACTATGTGAAATATCAGTCAAGAATAATGCATTTTCCTTAGGCTTAAATCTAAAGGCATTTCCAGAAATGCGTTTTTAACGAAATATTCGTTGTTTTCAGTCTTCAATTTTTTTTGCAAATTTAATACTCCGTTTTCGTAAACCATTCTGTCGCTTTCGTGGCATCTTTTCAGATTTAACGGCTCGCTTACTCTGCTTATATTTAAATTGCTCAGCATGTCGTCGTCGTTGGCGTTATTTTTCGCTATCGCGCCGTCCTCGATGAAATTTTCTTCTATTTGATACAGGAGTAGAGTTTCGGAATGCGCCGCTTCCGAATTTAAATTCGTAACGTTCGATAAATGACTATTTGTAACGCACACCGGAGACGTGTTCCGACTGCTGAGATCATATTTCTCGTTATTTTCGGAGAAATGCAGTCTATGCTCTGTGCTTAAATATCTATTCTCGATTGTTTCGTATGAATCTTTCGCGTATTGAGATGTGTTTCGGTCGCCGCTGTTGGTTTCGTTGTGGTCTTTATTCAAATGATCTGCGGATAATCTGTTTTGGTTGTATGGCGTCGGTGTCGGTGTGCTTTCGGCTGTGTTTGGTTGCGGCGAGTTGACGTTCGGGTGTAATTCGACGTGTTTGTATGTTTTGACGTGCTTTCTAAGACTGGACGGATCCGTATATCTTTTTTGACAACCGGGTATTTTGCAAAAATACGGTTTGTCCACGGAATGCGTTCTGGTGTGCTTGAAACGATCGCTTGAATTAGAATAGGCTTTATTGCAACCCTGTAAAATAAAAGAAATATTTATAGAAACTTTCATCGCAAACAATTTTTAGCATTGAAAGATT
The DNA here is from genome assembly GCA_008973525.1 of Stenopsyche tienmushanensis. Lineage (NCBI taxonomy): Eukaryota > Metazoa > Arthropoda > Insecta > Trichoptera > Stenopsychidae > Stenopsyche > Stenopsyche tienmushanensis. The sequence goes on from WACJ01000135.1 coordinate 67,763, forward strand.
ATTATTTATAATCACCTCGACGGGACAGATGTACGGTTTTTCGCCTGAATGGGATCTCGTATGAATTTTTAAATTTTCAGCGCGTGAAAATGATTTATCGCACTGGTTGCATTTGTGTGGTTTTTCATTGGTGTGAGTTCTAACGTGAACTAACATTTTATATCTGAAATCAAATTGGCGTAATTTAGTATTGGATATCAACTTATGAATTTATATAAAAAATATATTAATCGCTATAAATTTATGTACCTTGCATTGAAGCCTTTTTGTCCGCGCGAACATCCTTCCCATCCGCAGTAAAAAAGTCCTCCGTTAATATCGGCATGGCTTGCGGACACATGATTCGATAATAAATTCATAGTTGTGAATACGCTGTCACAGTCTTTCCATTTACATTCGAATGTAAGTTTATCCTGATGTTCCGGCGTCGAGCTTTTATATTGATATTTAGCCAATAAACTGTCGGTTTTGTTTTCATTTATGGAAGCGAATGTTCTGTCTCGGTCTAGACTCGATCTATTTTCTAACACTTCGTAATAATTTGTGTAATTAGTCGATGACGATTCTGGAGATCGATAACCGGATAAATTGCTGGAACGCGTTGATTCATCGCTCTGAAAAAAACATACGAACACGTTAAAAACACATTTATAAACAAATTTAAAAATATATTTATTATAATTTCAATTAATTAACATATTTAAAAACAAACAATTTTACCTGCATGGATATCGGCGATAAACTGTGGACATCCTCGATGACGTCCGTCATTGTAGGATAAAAAGGACCGAGCCAGTGCGGTTGAGGTAGCGTCCAATACGGATTCCCGCAGGATGTCGGCGTTGGGAAGCCAAAATATTGCGGTGGAAACCCCATTCTTGTATCATGGAACATTAACATAATATTGAAATAGCGTCCCCGGAACTCTTCGCGAGACTATTTAACGCGCGGCGGATAAAAGCGGAAACTATCGAAAGTGGTTTTATCGACTAGGCGGCCGGTTGTCGAATGAGTATACCGATCGGCAATATAAGCTTTTATTTGTATATGTAATAGACCGACTCGACTTTGATATGAGATGATAAAGAGAGCGACATCTTTGCCCCCAACAGACTCATTTGAGCGCCGTCTCTTTCGCTCTACATTTTAAACATGCAATTTTAGATGATTTTCTTGCATTTGACAGGCCGTAATCTTCACAGTGCATATTTGAATCGCCTTCAAATCACATTTGACAGATCAGCTGCGGCCTCATGCTTCAGTTTTCCGATGAATATCACGAAATTGAATATCAAAACATATATTTTTCCTTTTCTGGCGTGATTATATGTAATGATTTTGCTTTGAATTATATAAAATCTTGAAGAAACAACCGAAATGTCATTTCTATCGATGTAAACGTCAAAGAATTTTGTACGCAGCGCCAACAAATTGAGCGGCTTCAGTGTTGCCATTCGTTTAGCGGGCGACGTCGCTTACAGCGTTTGGTCGTCGCGCTCCGTCGAGGAATCCGGTTTAATCCAGATGCGCATTTTTGGGTTCACGGGGGCCGCTGATAAGAGGACGATATGCTGACCCATAACTGGTATGGACTCAATCTCAGTGTAATAATCACACGAGTCTACATACACATTTAAAGCGAACGACAATAATAATTTTTTATACACAAAAATATGCTCTAAATTTAAAAAAATATATTTACATATTAATTTTTCATATTGTAATGTATCTGTACATTGCATTGGATCAAAAAATGCACTGTAATCAATCTAAATTTAACATAATTTTTTTAAAAATAATTTTGAAGAAAAACTAAACAGTTTCTGATTAATTCTCGACGTTTGACTCTCAATTTTTTTTCACCCATTTCAATTGCTGACAATATAAATCTGCAGTTATAGTTTCGCTAGTTTTCATAAATTCATAATGAATAATTCCTTGAATATCTCATCAAACCCAAAAAAGAATCTTGCGGGTCGTCAATTCAGATTTAGCAGTCGGAAATGATTTTTGTTTCAGCGGAAGCCATTGACGTTTACGACTTGTTATCATAAACAATCCATTTTTCATCCCCAGTCACAATTTGATGCAGAAAGTGAGGAGCTTTTTGTCTTGACAATAAAACTCACTAAGCCACTCAAATATGTCGCCATCAAAATTTAAAGGGTTTTCAGTTCTAGGAGTAACTTTCAAACATACATTTTGGCGCGTTAATATTTCTGACCAATAGTCCTTTAAATAAAACTTACGGAAAAGCTGATTTCAGAGTCGTAACGAAAGTTTGTTTAAAAAATACCCGCGCGCTACTGTGATATGTATTTGATACACCATATGAAATTCTGAAAAAATCTGAACCACGTATCTATTATATTTCACATCGATATTCCCATTATTAGAGTCGTGTTGTAGTAATTATATCATGGCGAAGAAAAGGATAGATGAGGCCGTACGAGCTGTTAAGACGATCAGCCCAATGGTCGACCATATGAGGTAACCACCCCAAAATTGGTAAAAAAAAGCCACAAAATGATATCGGATGACCGTCGACTGTAAGTAGGCGAGTTAGCAGACATGGTAGGCCTTTCAAATAAATGCTTATTGACTGAAAATTTGGACATGAGAAAGCTGTGCGCAAGATGGGTGCCACGTTTTCTCACAATGGAACAAAAACAGCGTCGTGAAGATGTTTCAATCGAGTGTTTGGATGGAATTCATGGATCCACTTCACATATGGGAACATGGGGACCCACCACTGTTATAGTTGTTATAGTTTTTATTTTTATTTTTTATAAGTCTGGACAGTTTTGCGATCTCATTTGCTGCGAACCGCCTATGTAAGTTAGCCTCTGAGGGGGTTTCTGTGATCCCTAAAAAGGGTCTGTGTCCAATCGGTCCGCTTTTCGGATCGCTAACATATAACGAATGAGCGCCTCGCAATTGGACGTCATACCCGAACATGTCTATGGAACAATTGCGAACTCTCATTATAAAATTAAGTTGTTCGAAGAAGACTGATTGAGTGAATTAGAAGGAGGAGAGGAGGAGAACTTATCGATACACCTAAAATATCAACCACAATGGCATAAAAAATATGTTGTGTTTTGTTTTAAGTATTTCGCTGAAATTCGATAAAATATTGCTTCTAATTAATCCACAATTTCGCACTGCAATTCGACATCTATATATCGCCTCCTCGCACTTTTGGGGAAAATTTCTCGCAAATACTCGTTTTTAAATAGAGATTTCTATACGATCCTTCACAATATTGAGTCTGTCTATTATAAATAACAGGAGATGAGGTTATTATGACGGCCCCCTTGAAAGAAAGAAAGTAACTGTGTATTTCAAAGGATACATATCTGTTAGCAATTTCTTGAATCCCTTGAATTTTTGCGCCACTATCTACTGTAAATGCAAGGCGAGCTTTCAGGGCATACAGCAACAGCGTTGAATCAGATTTTAGATCTAACACATCTCGCACAATTGTCAATGATATTCCACTATGTGATCAAAAACTCACAAAATTTAAATTAAATGTATTTACACAATGTGCAAAGACTTGAAAACCGTCTCTATTGCGTGCCGAGTTCGATTGATTTACCACTGCGAAGATCCCTTTCTTATTTGCATTGCTTCGCAGTTTCCTGTCGTAAAATTTAATCCAGATTAATCGCAGGTGTCGGCTTATCGGTGACTGATCGTAAATCAATAAGTGTCTGTCATTAAAAAAAATTCCGGCTGATAAAGAGCTATTTTGGGTCTCTTTTTATTGTACCCAAGCGTATGCCCAATTTCAATAGGTGCACAGATAAAAGTCCAAAGTGTGCACGTTTCTCCATTTGGCATTTCACCACGAAAGCGGATTTTTCCGGTTTTCATTATATTTACTGTGGCATTGTGATAAAAAATAGTCTCGCGGTTGATAAGGAAATGTTTTATGCCTCGGTAGGAAGCAACAACCACTACAGATATAATTTCTTATGTAAAAAAATATATAAGCGTGTCTTTAACCTTTTGTGATATGAAAAAAATTTCTAGCAAGTCCCTAAATGTTTTTTTAAGAACAAATAATTCACATTTTATAGTTATTATTGTAGCTAATAATATTGTATATTTTGGGACAATTGGTAGCATTTTCTCATAGTGAACTAAGCAGTGGAAGCTCGAATTTGCCAAAACTGCGACGTGGCGATATATAGACGTCGAACTACAATCAGAAATTGTATACATATTTGACTCGGACCATAAAAAGTTAATTTAGATCATGAAATTTGCATTGATCACCTCTCTGTCGTGGCTCATCATGATGAGCTCTTCATTCACAAATGAAACAAGCAAGACAAGGGTCTCAAATTTTGAAATTAAGCAAAGATATTAAATACTTCGACATAGTAAGAGTGAAATATCGCTGAAAATTAATACAATTAATTAAGAAGCTAATGTTTATTCCATTATAAAATGATTTATTCAAGTCATTGTACTCGCATTCTGAGTTGATTGAGCCGAAGATAAATTGAAGCCTCGACATGTAAGTCTTGTCAGTCAAGTCTTACATGCGATGGAAAAACATCAAAAACATTTGCAAACAAAGAAAGATTTCTGTAATCAATTTATGTAGCTCGTAAAGACCTTCGGCGAGCGCTATTATGACTACGAACCGGTTAGAACCAAATTTGGTCGAATTTTCAAAGATTAAAAGCAATCACAGATTTGCTCGTGGACGTCACTATATACAGGGTGTTTGGCACATGGACTGACAATTGTTTTTTTGGGTGTTAGGGGGGTCTTTTCCTACGTTTCACACGTAAGCCCTATATCCTAAGTGTCAGGGATAGCCCAGTTCCGTGGCTCACACGGTCTTCAGACCTGACACCGCTGGATTTCTTTGTCAGGGACGTGTAAAACACTTCACGACAGAGGTGCCCACAAAAGAAATTCTAATTTGCAAAAATGAAAGAGGAAATGCTACTTATCTTACTTAAAGTCTTAAATATTACTAACTTAAAGACTTATCGAATGATTTGTATGACATGTAGCATATCATTGGAAAGAGTAAAATGTAGAGAACTAAGTTCAAAACAGTTATTAGTTGGTTGTTTAAAGAATTTAGAAGTTGACATTTCTCATTCGTTTACACATTTTATTTGAATTTGGAGGCTCGGAAGCAGGGCCGTAACAAGGGCGTGGCAAAGCAGGCGCCCGCCACGGGAGCAACTGAGCTTGGGGCGCAAAACGCAGAATACCGACCCAGTCGAGACTTGTAAATAGTTTTTAATTTAATCAACCATTCTACTTTACATGAACCAACACTGATTGACTCTGTCCGTTTTTATAATACATATTAAGATGTCTAATCACTCATTTCTTCGTTATCGTTGCTCATTCGTCATATCAGCAGTCCGAAAAGCGGACCAATTGGACATACAAACCTTATGGCCACACCGTCCTTTTTTAGGACTTTTTGCGGCATTTTTTATGATCTGTACGGTTACGGAAACAACGTAGCGTCTAGACACTTTATATCATAGTATTTTTTTTAAAAACAGTAACTGCCATGTCTATGTTAGGTCAGGTAATTTTGGGACTATTTTTGTTAATTTTCGCCACGGGCGCCATACCTTTGTTACGGTTCTGCTCGAAAGTAATTTTCTTTAAGCCAATTGCATAAAATGATGATTTATTTTATGCAATTAACTCCCCCCCCCCTTAACCTTTTGAGGAGTGAGCAAATTTAAAATCGATGAAGTCGTTGATGCCATAATCGCTTTACACCGATTACATTCTGTCAGCTCCTATCAGCGTAAAACAATCTTCAATTCGAGGCAGAGTCAATTGTAAATAAACACTGTTGACAGCATACAATAGCATGTCATTTATTTACATAAACAATACACAAAAAATCGATTCATTTGCTCCTGCTTTAGAAGGAAAAGATAATTGGACAAAGGCTCGACACGAGCAAGAAGCAATTAAATAAATAAACAATGTTGATAGCACAAAATATTTGGTCGTTTCTTTGCGTAAACAAATAACACACTTGAAATCGAAATCATTATTAGTCGATAAATTTGGGCTAACTCTTCGTCTTTGTCCTCCGAACTGTGCTACGTTCTCTCTCTGTCTCTGTCTGTCTCCGAGCTAAATGTACAATAGTGCTCTTTCTGAATATGTGGAGGGGGATCGCAGGGTCTCCGATAGTACTCCTTTAGGAGTTAACCTCCTAAAAAAAATTTATCGGTTCATCTGCTAAACATCCTGTATATATATATATACTACAGAACAAAAAATGTTAAATGAAGAATTTATAATCGCAGTTTGCGGGTGGTAGTATCTTAGTTGCCATATCTAGGGTCAAAATTCACTGAGAATTAAGGTCATGAAGATTGATAATATATCAAAGAAAAAAGGTAATACTCGTGGGCCCCCCGAACAGAAAATAAATTATCAAATTCGAAGCAACGAACAGCAAGATAGCTCACAGGAATATACAACAAAAGGATATTATCTTCCGATTTTGTATCTGAATGAATGGGTACATCGGGAATACTTTGAGTATGACTTGAGAGGCCCTTGGCGCAATTTAAGTTTGAGGTCTTTCGTGTAAGTGTGAAATCGTGTGTTTCAAAGGACGCGAATGAATTGTTTGAATCCCTTGAATTACGTGATGGGTCAAAAACTTTTTGAAGGCTCTTATGAGGGGCCCAGATTTTTTGAGGCCCACAATGCTACAACCCGCCAAGCAACGTGGTAAGAAATAAGAGTGACTTCATCGTTGATTCAATTGCTGTTCTTGTCTTTTGTGGGCGGATTCCACGAGCGTGGTTTCTTGTGCATGATTACTGCAGTGAAGTGACCACACGTTTTTTAGCTGTTTCCTAATTTACTTTGTCTCTTTTTGTAATCTATTCGATTAATTGCATCGATGAAATCGGTTTCTTGCTGGTGCTAGCTGAAAATCTAAACAATTGTTTATATGGAAAGTTTCAGGAAAAAAAATCATGTCTAAATATAGAAGTTTGCACTGAATATCATGTGCGTTACATCACTAAAAAGAGGCGGATAAGGTCCACAGTACAATACGCATATATCTAGTTCGCAAATCGGCAAATCACAAATTGTAATACGATAGGATTTGAATGCATACTACATTCACATAATGTTGGAATGTATGTATCGACGAAAGAATGGAGAGATTACATTAGATAGGATCCCTTCGATAAGTCGTATCTGATCCTGGGGCTCGGCCAGGCTGCCCATAAATGGATATTTGGCGGCTTAATCGCCGAAATAAATCGCAGGGAGCCTTATCGCCAGCAGACGACGGAATCAAAAGTGAATTGATGGAAGTGTGACGCTTCATCTTTCATTGTTTTTCAATTTGGGTCGATGTATTTAGCCGTCTGCAAAGTTAGCCGGAACCGGTTGTGTCCGGTTCATTCTGAGCGCTTATCTTCACGGGAGCGGATCGCAGTCCTCGGCAACTGACCTTATCAGCTCTTATCGGCTCGGCTAAATAGCCAGTCAACAACAAACAGCTTCGAGTCTTATCATCGACTGGGGACTCGGCGGGGGGTCCTCCGAGCAGACGCGATCGCACTCTGAACTTCGTCATGCCGTTCGTCACTTCTGTAAGCTCGATCCGTTCCAGAGCTGCTCAGTATCGTCAATTCGTCATGAAACTGTGAAGAAAGCGATTGGCAACATTCTAGATGAATGGCCAAAATGATGTGATATCGTCGAACCACAGCATACTTCATTAGGCTTGAAAACATGCAATGCCGACTTGGATAATTTGCTTTGATTCCACATAGAAGTCAATACCAAATAAATAGAGCAGAATTTATTGTCGTGGTCTGCAGACTCTTATGATCCCTAAACATTTTAGTTACCATAAGATCAATCGAGCAAAACTATTGTGGGATTCTGTGTCCAACCGGTCCGCTTTTCGGACCGCAGACATGACGAATGGGCGCCTCGCGATCGGACGTCATACCTGAACAGGTCTACAGAACGATTACAAAACGATGTTGTCCGAAGAATACTGATCGGGTGTGTTCTTTAAATTTTACGCTCGCCACGGGCACAATTGAGCTTGAGGCGCAAAATACCAACCCGGTTGTACATGATTTTTTATTTTACTTGACCATTCTACTTTACATGAATTAACACCGATTAAGTTGTCTAGTCCCTCTTTTCTTCGTTATCAAATAAAATAAAAACAACAATACTTTCGATCGATTGTAAAATTTAAACAGCCCACACGATCAATCTTCTTCGGACAACTTCGTTTTATAATGAGAGCTTGTAATCGTTCTGTAGGTATGTTCAGGACATGATCGCGAGGCGCTCATTCGTCATATCAGTGGTCCGAAAAGCGGACCGATTGAACATACATACTTTATGGCCACTTTTAGGGGTTTTTGCGGCATTTTCCATGATCTGTACGATCATGGAAACAACGTAGCTTCTAGACAATTTCTATAATTTTATTATTTTAAAACAATAACCGCTATTTAGGTCGGGTATTTTTGGAACTATTTTTGAATATTATTTTAAAACATACATTATAAAAGCGTTTATATTTGCACATGGGCAACCAAATTGGATCTGTCCCCAGGACCCTTTTGGTCAGCATATTCTTTGAGAAGTTTCTTTAGCCACGTCCACTGAAATCCTAGCTGCTTTGTGTCGAAAGTAGACAACGTTTATTTAACTTGTAGACAAAATAGCAGCTTGGTAGATTTAGATCAGTAAACGAATAAGACGACCAACGTAGGATATTATGCAGATTTCCAGCAGCAGCTGATTGGAGAAGTCTAAATAAAACGATCACATTTGGCAAAACATTGTTTATACAAAATGATTTAAATTTTGATAGAAGTTCAAAGATAAGACAAAGTGTCATTGGTTTGATGTCTTGTTATCGACAAACGCTTACTTAACGAAACAGGAAAAGGCAAACGACGTTAGACGACTTTTTCACAAAAAAAAATCATAAAATTTGAGGAAGAACCTTCCTCATCACAAACATTACTTCTTAACTCAAACATTTTTTGATTTTCATGAACGTTTTATGAATAAATTTCGATATTGGCAATTCGATGATGGGTTCGTTTAACGCTTTTTCGTTTAGAGTTTTTTTGTACTTCTTTTAGCGGGAGGACCTCAATTTAAGAAACAACTCAAAATGCTCAACATAGTCTAGGACTTTATTTACGCTTCATGTATGATAAAATACAAATTCATCACTTCCATATGTACTCTGATTTTAGAACTATACATATATAGTCTATCAAGCTTTCGGCGTTCAACGAAAGTTAAATAATTGCACACATTGGCATTAAATTAAAATCTACAAAGCTGCTTTTTTGTTGACAAGTAGTTTATAATGATTATTGTTAAATAAACGTCATCTATTTACGATACAAAATGGCTAGGGCTTTGATAGACGTGGCCTAAAGTTGTAAGGGAGGAATATAATTGAATTATTGCAGTCTTTTGATGATACATTTTTACACCCTCGTTCAAAAACACGAACGAAAAGTGATCATCGACTCAAATTATGACCCGAGTTGGTCCTGGCTTAATCTTGTCCATTCATTGCTCCATTCGAACTTAAATGCTAAATTTGTCAATCGAAAAAGCAATACTTGTTTTTTTAAAGAAAACCAATGGAAGAACTATTGGATGATGAATTTATGGCGAAACGATGGTGATGATGATGCAATGGAGTTCGAGTATCAAACAAACATTTTGTAATGTGTAATAAAGATAGCATATCGATTGTTTTTATTATTTCAAATGTACGATGTTTATTTAAATGTAAGCCTAAATTACTGTAACGCGGCCAGTTGTTAACAGCTTTAAAATGGTTTTGAGTGAATTTTTATCGCATTTTATTTACGATTTTTTATTTAAATTTGCAGTTTTTTTTGTATTTATGCTCGTTTTACACATTCCAATTACGCTGATGATCCGGAATAGTTTGGGGGTCAATGGTGTGTTTATGGCATAAACGACTACCTGTTTAGATAATAATTATCATCAATTTAACTCTTCGAAAATAGCAACAAAAAATACGTATATGTATTTCCTTGCATAGTAAATAAGCGCCTAATAAATCGAATTTATGCAATAATTCGCACAGGAAAAAAGGTATATGTTTAGCTTACCACATTTTAACACTAAATTCAGCCAATAAAATCATTTTAATTATTAATTATTTTATCAAATTGATGAACCACATTGTGAGTTATAGTTCAATTTAAATTTATAATTTTTATCACTCGCGACATCTATTGATTTAACAGCACAATCTGATCGATGATATTTATTAATATTATGGGCGTTTAGATGCGCATGCGTTGTTTAATTATTATTATTATATTTTATCGAATTTTCAAACGCATGTTCGAAAATCCACTTTAACTAGCCGCGTTCGGAAATTTAGTCGGAAACAATTAAAGCGTGTACGCAAACCACAAGAAATGCATCCGGCATTTCGTCGCGGGCGATACCTCACGTGTGACTGACTTTTTTATTATTATCATCATAATGATGAAAAACGAATTTGTCGGCCGGGATGAAAAAAACTAGTCTGTCCAGTAGGTGATTGGTCCGTGACAGACGGGGCTGAGAGAGGGGGGAGAGCTTTGCTGGGGGCAACACGGCCCAACTCGGGGATACCGTCCCACACCATGACCCAAAATCATCACATACTTGAGATCAGGGAAAAAATAAATAAATATTTAATTCAAAATATTTAAATCAATTAATGTTTCTATTACCTTCCGTCAATGAAATGGATCTGGCTGGACCTTTATACATTTTATATGGAATATGATTTTATATGCAAATTCATAATGATACAAAACTTATAACTCATTTCATTTATCATCATCATCATCATAGTGCAGCCACAAACAGTCCACTGCAGAACTATGGGCCTCTTCAATATCCATTCACAGGAAGGGGTTACATCCATCACGTCTGTATCATACATTCACCTCTTCATTCGCTCGATATTGAAGGTAGCATTACCACCGAGTTTTATTTCGAACGCTCACCCAGCGGGTATCCTGAATGAACGCATTGATGAACGCTTTCGCGACCGTCTCGATAGAGGATGTGGGAGGTTTGTAAAGACTGAGTAGTTTTCTTCTGAAGACAGTGGAAAACTACTCTAGATGACCTTTTTGATTCTACTGGAAAGGGCTTTCTGGAGTGCAAAGAGTCCAGTCTCCCCCTTTCCTCGCTAGGGCGTTGCCGGGGTAAGGTGAAGACATACATGACGCTTAAATGCGTCTCGGATGAGTGGCTTCCTATTTCAGGTTGACCCATCTCAGTTCGGTGATATCAAAACGATATAGAAATTGACGGAAGACAATGCTGTTAACGTTGCAAAGTGAAGTTCTTCATGAGCCTCTCCTCAAGGCCGTATATATGGTGTCCTCCTTGTCCTTGTTAAGTTCCTAAAGCTTTTTGGCTCCGAACCGGTAAGGTTCATCGTGCTCCATATTGTTGAGTAGGGTCCACCAAGCTTCCATTTCATTTATAACATGTTTAAAATACCTGGCTTTGTTTTTAACAAATTGACTCCTCGCTGTTCTTACAAACAAATCTTCGTTTTCTTTGAAGCTTGTCTGCAAATTGAATTCTGCATGTTGATCTCTAACATGTTCATTTTTTTGCTACATTTAGGTTCAAATTCACATAAACTTTTACTTTTTTTGCTCAAGAGCGGAACTAGAGATACTACTCTCTCAGCTTAAAAGCACTTACTTACTCTATTAGCTAGGAAACCAGATTCGTATGCACCGGGCATTAGTCTGTCGTTTGCATATATTATTATACTCTCAAAGCATCTGGTACATAACGTCAACACCTCTTTCATGCTTATTGTAAAATAACATTACCTGTGCCTTTTGGGCTTCTCCAACAACTTTGGTATCATAATGGACGGTTGATAATAGGATAACAGTTTTTGATTTTTTCGGAACGTAGTCTTAACAAAAGCAAGCCCTGCCTGCTGAAGTTTTAACAAGCCATAGAAAGTTATGAAATAGTCGGCAACAATAACCGTCCTTCTACTTTCTTTGTACTTGCCAGTTAATTTCAGTAGCATTCTTTCACCTCAATTGAATGCTCTCTGGTCTCCTTCTTCTTTTCCAGTATACAGGATACATTTACAAGGATATCCATCTCCTGAATCACATACTAAATATAGGCTTTTCCCAGCATATTTCTTACTAGGATCTACTACTAAAGGATTTCTTACTATACAGGTAAAAATGCAGATCAACATGAAAATATGATAAAATATTTTATGGCTCGAAAGGATTAAAATTTCCTTAGGGAACATGAAGAAAAACTTCTCATACAAATTTTATGAAAAATATCTGGATTTGGCCAGACCACTTTTATTAACTCAAGGGGTCAAAAAGATCTGACTAGATCCTCTTACAGACAGAAGCGTTAGTAAATATTAACGCCAGAAACAAACCCATTATTTTATATGAAGGATATTTGGATGCCGCGCGAATAAAATGCATGCGATTAAATAAATTGTAACTCTTCTTGTGTAATCAATATTTGTAATATTTTGCGGTCCAATGTCATGACATCCGTGACGGAAACGATTATGTAAATTCGATTTGTACAATGTCTGAAATTCATAAGAAACTATAATTTATTTTATGTAATATGTATTTATTTAAAAAAAAACTTTAAAATAACATCGATCATTTATTATCACTAGGATTTATAACCCTACTTGTACAACTCGTTTTAAAACTCGACTTATACGAGCAATATATTACCACATGAAGATTCGGAATTTCAGTTAGTCAAAGATGGACCGTGACTGAGAAATGTTCTGCGCTATATTTTACAAGTTTGACCAGAGCCGTAATAAGGGTATGAAGCGCCCGTGGCAAGTATCTAACTTCCGCCCCCTTTGCTTTTTAATTGCTTCCATGATCATATAGATCAGAGATGTCCAACCGGTCGATCCCTAGGTCGAGTTCTAAGAGAGGGCGGAGTGGCAACAAGATAACGTATGTCCAATCGGTCCGCTTTTCGGACTGCTGATGTGACGAATGAGCGAATCGCCTTTAAATGTGGAGCTTAAATCCGCTTGCTTTTATGTGTGAGTTCAAATTGGGACACACTGCAGACGAAAGATCGATTTTGCGAGAAAAAAATTAAAAAATGACACAAATTTAGATTAAAGTCGCATCATTATGATGAAAAATGGATTTTATACGACAATAGGAAAATATCCGGATTGAATGCCGATAAATCTGGATATTCGCCAAAGACAACGCTTGGCTGCTTTGAAGAATTTGTTCCTTCTAAAAGTGTGGACTTTTATAAAAATGAAATGATTAATTTAGTTTTTCGCTGGCAAAAGATTATCGAAATTAATGGAGACTATTTTCATTGAATACATTATGTTTTGCAAGAGTAAAATTGCATTTTAATTCTCGCGTATGAATTCCGAACGTTCATGTGAAAGGCCTTAATATTTTGTACTGAAATTGCAAAAATCAATTATCTTATTTTGCTTGAAAAGCTTCGGCTGCTCAAAATATTTAAGATATCTGAATATATGGGTCATGGTGTAGTACATATATAATAAAGGTCTTTGTATGTGGCCTCCCGCATGAGCCTTCGTGTGATTCCAATCAAAGACCTCCCCGTAAGATACAACTTTGAAGACCGTCGAATTTAACAATAAAAAGTCTACTTTGGTTGTGGCACAGCCTCAAGGAGTATTTCAATAGAAATTCATTATTAAATTTTTTATCTGGTATTAGACTTGATATTCGATCAATGTTGGATTTCTACAGTGGTGGTGTCAAAGATCATAAAGCCCAAAAGCCTGAAGATCTTAAGCAATCAGATCATCAATCCTTAATTTATTTAATTTGATCACCCAAAATCATTAAATTTAAGCCAAAAGTCACAAAATCACATGATTGAGATGTTTTGATTGAGCAGACATATCATATGTCGACTCTGACATATCCAATTTAAAAATATGCAGACATTTTCTTTCATTGTTAACTCAATTTAATGATTTGTTTTTGATATTGGATTTTGCCTTCGAGCCCATTTGTTTTGCAAAAAACCCATATTCTGGGGTCGGGATTTAACCCTTTTACTTAAAAATACATCAAAATGTGCACTCGAATGTTAATACGAATGCAAGAAAAAATAAAGAGTTCAAAGAGTCATTCTTGCTACCTGCTATACAATAAGTATATGATGGTGCTTAAGCTTAAATTTTCTTATTTATTTAGTGTTTTGCTGCATTTTAGAACGAATAGACACTCAACTTTAAAAAAACAAAGATTTCTATCAAGGGGGTGAATTATGCCATTGAAGACATCAGAAGACTAGGACTTTGAAGTACAGGAAAAGACCGGACCGCCCAAAATCTAATACAAATTGAATGAACATAAAAGGCTATTTTGGGCATAAAAACATATAAATTGGACAATGCTGATTAGAAAAATGTTTTATGACGGGACGAATGCAAACTTGAAGAAAACAATTTATTGACTTCCCTAATCTCCAGATTTGTTTCCAATTGAACTTTTGTGGAATGAGATCGATCGAAAGCGATGTAGTTTAATCACATCATTACAAACAATGACAAAAATCAATTATTAGGCGTTTCCAAACTTAATGTCGGCACCAAATATCAAATAAATGGCTGGTTGAAATAAAGTCGTCCATGGTATATGCCCTGACATGTTATATTGCGTTAAATTTCTTACCAAAGAAGGTAAGACGCTATAGGAAATAGTTGAAAGCATGATGACATCAGATCGGGAATATGACTATCATATTGGACGTCATTTGGAAGCGACTTCTGAAGAAATTTGCCCGGAAGTGGGACGCATTTCAAATTTTCAAAAGGAGATTCTGCGAAGAGCAATCAAGCAAAGCTGTTAACAATGATCTGAAACACTTTTTAATGATTGGAGATAGAAGTTGAAACATGGAGAAGAAAAAACTCAGTTGGATTGAGTTGTGGTAGACTACAAAATTATTTGATTTACATGAAGTTATCAAGGTAATTGAAAAACAGGATATCAAGGAGAATAGTTGGTTTTTACTTTTTGATAATGGCAAAAACCAAAACCGCAACCGACTTAAATATAAACAAAACAATGAAGTTTTAATATCAGTGAAAGTGAATCATCATCAAGACCAAATGCTGGTGAAGTGACTTAGATCCTGGGCTTTTATTATAAATATTTGGGATTAAATTCGGGTTGTTGAAAAAATGTAACTGAACTATATACCAGGGCTTCGAACCGTTATTTTTTCTCAATAATAACGGTTTTACCGGTTATCAGTCTTCGGTTTTGTTCCTGTTCGCCCGTAGCCCTGCCATTTATGATCGATTGTCTTGATCCAGATTTAAATCTATAAAAATAAATAGTAATAAAGTCGTGCAAAACCAACTATGAGTAACTGATTTGCAACAATAATTAAATTGTCATTCAAAAAAAATAATGATAATTTCGCTACCCACTCATATCAATAGATAATGTTCTATTTAAATTCCGTCCACCACAAGAAAACATACTTGCCCAGAAAATTCTCCCATGGAGATCGTCTAACATATCACTCAATAAGTTCGTAGGATGACGAATAATTGGCGCCACTATTGACAAATCCATATGATTTTTAGGAAGTACCAACCTTCAAATATAACGTATCAAAATTTCATAACAATATGATGATTAGTTAACAAGTTACAGTGTTAACTAACGTTACCCTTTGAGAAGTGACCTAATTTTAAATCATCATAAACTCAGATGCTATATTTGTGTATTCGTCACTTATCATCCGTACAAATCCATTTATCTGTCAAGACCGTCGCAGCGTGTATGATGTTTGTACATAAATAAATAAACACTGACGTGCAAGACACTCTCCGTCTGTTTATCTCCGAGCTCAATGTATGTAAAAATGCTCTTTTTGAACCACTGGAATTCGGACACAACTCCGTGTCTTACCTCTTTAAATGGGTTAATAGAAAATATACCGTTCAAGCAAATCAATGGCTTGACAAGTGTTATTCGGACTCATCCAGACTGATGATAGAGAAGTGGTTTGAACATTTTAAACTCGAGCGTACAAACACCGATGATTTTGAGCACTCTAGTTTTCAAAATTCGGCACTTGTTCCAGAAAATCCCCAAAATCATTTTGGCCGATCGTAAATTGAAGTTGCGTGAGATAGCTGACACCTTAAATATATCAGAAGGCACCATTTTGCATTAACGTTTGTCCATGAGAAAGATCTGTTCAAAGCGGGTACCGCATTTGCTCACAGTCGATCAAAAGACAATTCAGAGCGTTGTTTGGAGCTCAAAGGACAAAGCAGTCGCTCGCCATGGGTGCAACTGGAATTGGGGCGCAAAACGTTGAATACCGACCCCGTCGAGAGTTGCACATTGTTTTTATTTTACTTGATCATTCTAATTTACATTGATTGGCTCTGTCCATTTTTATAATATAAATACTAAGTTATATAACGCATCTTTTCTTTGTTATAACATAAATATTGGGTCGACCAAGCCGGCATAAGCCCGCAATAAAATAAAAACAATAATAATAAAACAACATGCTTCTTGGGACAACTTCGTTTTGTAATTGTTCTGCAGTTGCTAACATGTGCAGGTATGGTGTCCGATCGCGGGGCGCTCATTCGTCATATCAGCGACCCGAAAAGCGGACCGATTGGACACACTCATCTTGTGGACACTCCGTCCTTTTTTAGAGATTTTTGCGGAATTTTATATTATCTGTTCGATCACGGAAGCCCTTTCAGGGACTAGCTTACATAGGTGACTCGCCCCAAATGAGATTACGAACGAATCTAGACTTTATTTTACCCATAAAAAAAATATATTTATTTATCTTACTAATTAATGTTGATATCTTAGCTAATTTCTTCTTCGCACGCAGAGCGCAAATGGTCATTTGAAGTTGAGAATGAGCATGTCCTTGTGGACATGGATATTAAGTTCAGGTTTTACACATTGCTGTGCACTTTTGTTGAGCGGGCTGGCAGCTCCCGAATAGCGGGACTAATAAGAATGTCTCCATGTTCCTTTGTCTCAGATGTAAAGTGATGAACCCATGTTTCATCCTGCAAAAACTCGGCTTTATTGCTGTGAAACATCGCCAAACACTCTATTGAAACATCATCACGACGCTGTTTTTATTCCATTGTGAGCAAACGCCGCACCTATCTTGCACACAGCTTTCTCATGCTCAAATTTTCAGTCAATATGCACTTTAAATTGCTTCCTCATCCATCGTATTCTACAAATTTGACTTCCAGTGACTATTAAATGTTTGCAGATCTAAAAAGAATGCTCCAGGGAAAGAGATTTGACTCCAATGAAGAAGTGATTGCCGAAACTGAAGCTTATTTTGTTCTGCAAAAAAGGCATCGAAATGCTAGAAAAGCATTTGAATTAATTATTAAACTCAATTGAAAGTAAGCTTTAGATAGAAAGCTATTCTATATATAAGTCATGTCCTCAGCATGTTGTTAGACGATTCGAAGATGCATCTTTTATTCTTAGCTCAAATGGCAGGATAAGCGTGCTTGCAATTTTCAAGCAATGAATATTGTTCAGCTTCAAGACTAACTGAAACTCATGGAAGAGTTTCAGATTATATTATGTATAGTGATTCTGGATTGCTTCAATAGGATGGAGAGGAATAATCAAGGATGGACTGACCATCGCGATGCAAACAATTCAATAATCTAATAACAAAGTATAGTATTGATTAAGCTCCATATTTTTATTACAGTTTCCACATGCTTTCAGTTTGCTCAGGATAGTACTATTTCTTTTATGGAACAAGCAGGTCTCATGCAATAATTCCAGTTATCTTGGCAAGGTCCTTTAGGTAAAATAAACTGGGTAAATTCATGGGGCCCCATAGAGTTCCGAGTTATGATGCTACTGATTCATGCAATGTTTTACAACGTCACTCAAGGAAGGAAATATTATAATTGATGATGCATCCATTACTTCCTTGTTATCAATAGGTAATTTATTGGAATATTTATTTTTGTCTTTCCATTGTATATCTCCTTTGTGGCTTTTAGCTTCCTGTGTCCATTCTATGCTCTTAATTCCTCTTTATAATCGATTTTGAATCTTTCAAAGGATGAAGTAAACATTTTGAAATCGCAATTATTTTTAAAAGTCCACATTTAACCCAAGTCTCCGACTCTCGTGTGAGATTTCAATGCAGGGGGTGAGTTTACCTTTGTGACTTGAAAATCTGGAATCAGCTGCGCGGGAGACGACCAAAGCTTTGAATTCTTTATTTAACCTGTAGCTTTCGAACCCAAATAAATTCTTCAGCAAGCGGGTATTTCCGTAGGGCTTTAAGTTGCCTTTTTAATAATACATTTAATCGGCATAATTGAAACCCTTTGTGAGTCTATTTCAAATATATAATATGAAAGTTTTTATATCTTAGCATCTTCTGTTATTGAATTTTAATTCTTCTTGGTTATAGAGTTCAGTCAGCTAAGTCATCATATCCAAGCTTGTAGATAAGCCAATTTGTAGATACTGATGACGATGGTGAAGGATTTCGCAACGATAACAATATGATCATCCGTTGCTTTCGTTATATTTTGGATTTAATTGAACTGGGATGGTGAATTTTTAAAAGGGAAAGACTCTCCATTTTTAATGCAAGAATAGAAGCAATATTGAGATGCAGTTCATCCTAACCCTGGTAAAAAAAGAACTGATCGTTTATGTATAATATAATCCAATTTTCAATTTCCAAGATGCCCCGTTGTTTAGGCATATTAACCCGTTGATGAGTATGCCCGCACATGTTGCGGGCAGCGCTCCTTGGTGCTTTATTTTCAATGTGATGCATCTATTTCTAATACAATAAACAACCAATTATTACATATATTGTCTCTTTAATTCTTATGCCACGTTTGAATTAAATTTCCAAGCAAGCTTTTCGTATACAATTAATCACTTGTATTGTAAGGAATAAAATATTTGTATGATGACAACATGATAAACATTAACATTGTAGGGGAATTTATCTGTATCCGGTTGAAAGTCATTAGGCATAGGGTCTTCTTAGACCGTTAGCGGTCTTCTTAGAATCAATATAAATAAAACTAAGCATGATACCAAAAATGGTCATATTAAAGACAATATTATTTATTTACAAATTTATTTATTTCAAGCCTGATTAATTTGTTGTTAAAACTGAAGACATTTAAAGCAAGACCCATTTAATCCCCCTTGAATTACGCAGTGGGGTCAAAAAATTTTAAGACCCTATAAAATTTATGAAACCAGAGCGCGTCAAAACCTGTCAAAATGCATGCTATCAAATGGCCGTATATTTTTTTCAATTATAGCCCAATTTACAAATTTAATGCATTTTTTAAGCATTGTATTTATTAGAAAGTACAGCGTTACTTTGCGCCATCTACTGCCGAAAATTTAAGACCGCGAGATTATGACGCATTGTGAAATTGGCGGCTATCGGGTGAATGCATTCGTGCAAGTGTATCATTTCGTATTTTATTCGGCGATATTTTAAATTAATAATTTATTCTCAACAAAATGATCGCGAATATGTCTCAATACGCGCTAATAATATATTTTTAAGTTTAAATTTTTGGATTTGTTCGTATTTAACGATTGTAAAGTGGTCGTATTATTTTAGTTGAAAATACGCATTTGAATTTAAATGTGTATTTTCAATGATGATGATTTTTATCGGGTTAGATTAATATATGGCGATGCATTTTTATGCGGGGATTGATTAGATAAATTTATTGAGCGTGTTGTATATTTTGGACGTTGGTATTATTTTTTTTAATATGAAATATGTTTAAAAATATATTCAATTTTGCGTTTAAAAATTGTAGATTATAAATTATGTGTTAAATTGATTGTGGATTGTTTGATTTTTGCGTTTGTTTGGAAGTTGTTGAAAGAAATGTATTGAAAAGAGTCGCATGGGCGGTGTGCGTTAAGTTGTTGCACCTGTGTGGCCATGTGAGACGCCGGCGGGCGCGGGAGTGCTCGCTCGTGCTGGCTCGTGCTTGCTCGTGTTGATTCGTGTTCGTTTGTAGAGTGATCGAGTGTTGCCGTTGCCGTGTCTGTGTCGGGGATGGTGCCGCTGGGCCCCGCGGGCGCCGCGCCGCCTCCGCCCGCGCCTCCACAGCCCGCCCAGAAGCCGGCCGCTGCCGTAAGTGTCCTCGCTCGTATCACCAGTCGGCCATCGGAGTCGCATTACGTCTCTTCGCTTTCACCTCATCGTCCACCTGCTTCACCTCGTCCACCGCCTTCATCTCGTTCAACGCCTTCACACTTCTCCCACTTTCGACGAGTCGTCCATCTTCGCTTCTCGCCCAAAGCGATTCGTTGCTCGTTTTATGAACCTTAGTGAGGCTTCCCGCCACATCTTTAATTTCCCTACTGTGTACTAATAAAACGTTATAGAAGCGCTCTCATTCTGGAAAACACCAGCAGATCTGATTATGTTACATCTTTCAATTTCAAATATCAACTGCACCAATCTCACCTGTCTCAAATTACACACAACTAAGATAAAATGTTTACCAAACGAGAGATAAATCTAAAACCATTTCGTGGCATTTATTCTTGCAAGATTGATCAACGAAATCTATATACACAGGAGAACAGGAAGTCATCATAAGCACTCTTGAATTGAAACAAATATAATGATAAAATATTTAACGCCACATTCAAATACTGTCTATATTTAAATTGAGATTGCACAAGTTTCACAAACTTTACAAACATTGCATCGTGTTAAGCAATTGTATTCAACTCGTTTGATTGGGAAATGTTTATCTCAACACGTATATAAAAGTGTCTTTAAGACTGAATTGATAATTTTTTTAAATCAGATTCTGCTTTGATAATCAAAGTTTGCGCGAAGAAAAACTGTCATTGAAATAATTATATAATGTACGAGACGAATGTTGATCTGCGTCCGTGCGAGATGTTAAACACAGCATTTCAACGAATCGCATTGGCGCAGACTTCGTTGTGATGCGTTCAATTTTTTCCAGACGCGATGATACATCACAGCGCTGGGTTAAATTGAGGGGAGTGTTGACTATAAAACCCACCTTTTAGAAGGCGCCTCCGAGCTATCTGAGAAGATGTGAACCTCTTTTTGAGGCGATGTAATGGATTGATATCGAATTTTGTGTTATACTTGGGAAGTCCAAGCACAAGTTGACGAACCCTGCAGTGGACATTCATCAACCTCCTGAATAGATGATAATATGACGTGTGTGCATGATTATTTGAACTCTGAACGACGGTTGAGCCTTCAATGGATAGCAGAAACTCTAAACATAACAAAAACAACTATTTATCGCATTGAAATTGAAGATTTGAATACAAATACGTAAGGAAACTTCTTCGTTGTCAACGATTTCCTGGCTAGGATACACACCTCATTGGTTTTCCAGCCTTCCTACAGCCCTGATCTTCTTGTGGTGTCGCCAATAGCCCTATGAGAGAGCCCTGGCCACTGACAAAGCTTATCGCCATTTTCGTTTCTTCTGGGTCTCGCAAAATTCCCTTTATTTTAGCATAACCCTTCTCCATCCAATTCCCATAGTCCTTTAGTCCAGCATACCTTCGGGTACATGCAAAATCGGAAGCTGTTCTCCTTGTAGGAACCTAGCCTCCTCTGGAGGACGCGGAGTGGAAAGGTCAGGCACATGGAAGCTCTTGCTTGAGTGTCATCCTGCCGGGATAAATTCCAGTGGATGATATTCTGTGTGGCTAGTCTGAGGTAACCCAGAACAGACTGTACAGCAGGATATATGGAACATAATCCATTAGTGCTGTTAGTCGCTGTCTGTCACAACATGTTCAAAGTTGTCCTGGGCCTCCTCCCTCCAATTGCCCAGGCGCGTGGCGTCTTTTTCTAGTTGACTGGTCCCAGCGTAGTTGAGGTCTTCCGACGAGTCTACTGTTACTCAGTTGGAAGTCTAAGACGACCCGGGGGACTCGGTGTGACAGCATCCATGCCACATGACCTGCCCAATGAAGATGGCAGCGAAGTCTATGACCTTGCGATTGGACCTCATGGTTTCAGAATTTGAAGTTTCATCCTGGAGAGTTCATGTCCTGAGTGGTCATGTTCTATGTTTCATCCCCATAAACACTACCGGCCTAATCAATGTTTTATATATTTTTCAGGCCGTGGTAGCACTGATTGCTGTATTGAATCCTGGAGGTTATTTCATTATACATCAAGTTCTTTGTGAGGATGGATTCTAGATATTTAAAATCCTGGACCCTATCAATATTTTTGTTATTGACACTTATGGAGGTACAACCTCCAGTTTTCACTCTTGAAACCATCATTAATTTAGTCTTCTCATAATTGATTGACATACCGAAAGAAGCAGCAACACGTCGACAGATGTAAGCGCCGCCAAAGTTTTCGACTTCGATTTCGCCACATGAGAGTTCTTGTGAATAATTTATATGCTATATTTAAAAGGGATATGCCCCTGACCTTGTTTCCCCAGACTTGGTTTCATCGCTTAAAAGGAGTCCTAAATCGTTAAGACACGGTTGAAATCATCCAACCTCATGTTACATTGGCTCTAAAGGATATCTAGGAGAAGACCTTCCAGGCCTGTTAAAACTGCCTCCAGAAGTATATCAACGCAGCAGGGTACTTTTTGAATGCACACCCTGTAGACGTTGAAGACGTTTAATCCTGCAATTACAATTATGAAATTCGATATTGTAAATACTACATTCGAAAATTGAGCTGCGTTTTCACAGGAATTGCTGAATCACAAACGATTTCAATTCATCAGCCATTTTTTGAAGTGTTCAATGATAATATGTTATTAGATGTTCCCATTAGGAAGTTAAAAGCTTACCTATACACTGACGATGCGTAGTTTGGGTTCAAGACGAATACATCTATGCTTGCTTTTTCGACCTGAGCAAGATATTCAATCGCATCGACCGGACCCTATTCTGGGACAAGCTGAGAAAGAGAAGCACCTCATCTACTTTGGTCAATCTGTTGGCCAAACTCTTTCAGCACTGAGTGCAGAGTTAGACAGGGAGGCTCTATGTCGCCAGATCTTTTCAGCCTTTACATTGACGATCTCTCTACGGCACTTAGAGAGACCGGAGTTGGTTGCCAGGTGGGCGGAAAGTGCATGAACCACATTCTGTATGCTGCTGTTGGCGTCTTCAATCTAGGCGCTGAGAGCGCTACTAGACGTCTGCGTGGATTACACCATCACTCATAAACTGATGGTGTTTCGATACGGATAACCATCTGCTTTTGAGGAAACATGTTGGCGCGACGCTTCTACAAATGCAGTGATGCTGTCAGCGTTTCCTACCTTATTGTACGTTAATTTACATGGGAGAGCTTTGGACACACTTCTGGCAAAGTAGCATGCGACAACTCCAGGTGCAATCAAACACATGTTATAAAGCACTTTTCGGGCTGCACAGGAATTGCAGTGTTCATGTACGGACGCATTCTCCAATTTGAAGCGCTACTTAGAGCGGCTATGAATTGCCTCATCTTCTCGTCAGAAAACGCCCTGGTTAGAGTAGCCTCGACCGACCTCACTTCTATCAAGAGGTGGATCGGACTCATATTTAGGCCCCCCTAAACATTCAATCGTTCTTTTCTACGGTTTTATTTTAGTTTTAATTTCATTTTGTGTAATATGGCGAAATTTGACTGAAAAATGTCTATTGATCATACATCACCTTGTGCCAATAATTCCAATCACAAATTATTCCTTTAAAATCCCATCATACATACATACAAAAGCACTATTTTTTATACAATGATCGTTTAGGGGTTGAAATAGCCTTTTGTCCACGCTCTAAGCATTGTTTTATTTTTTCTACGCGTTTGAATAGAAACCCCATTTCTTATCGCCTCATCAATAATCTACTGATGTTGAGTCGTTGGGTCATGTTGCGGTAGATCGATGCGCGTCGATATATTGTTTTTGAATTTTGCCCAATTTCTTTGGGATCTTTAACTATTGCTCCAGGATGTGCCAATCCAGGATTCTTTCATTTTTAAATCACCAGATTTAATTTAATTTTCTGTCATTGCAGAAACCAAACTATACTTTAAAATTCACCCTCGCCGGTCACACGAAGGCAGTGTCTTCGGTTAAATTCAGTCCAAACGGAGAATGGCTAGTCAGCTCTTGTGAGTATCTACGCATGTGTATTTGTATTTATATGTTTTTTAATTAGAAGAAAATTTTGAACGTTTCTATTATCGATTTTAGCTGCCGACAAATTGATAAAAGTGTGGGGCGCTTACGATGGAAAATTTGAAAAGACGATACCGGGCCACAAAATGGGCATCAGCGATGTGGCCTGGTCGTCGGACAGTCGTCTTATCGTCAGTGCTAGTGACGATAAAACATTGAAGGTTTGAAATTTTAATGCAAATATTTGTAATTTATGACGAGAATATTTGTGACCCAATTTATTATTCATGTTTAAGGTGTGGGAGTTGAGCTCGGCAAAATGTTTAAAGACGCTCAAAGGACACAGTAACTATGTATTTTGTTGTAATTTCAATCCACAAAGTAATCTCATTGTATCGGGAAGTTTTGATGAAAGTGTAAGAATATGGGATGTTAGAACAGGTCAGTCTTTTGATTAATGAATTACGATATTTAATGTTTCGTGTTTAAAAAAACAATGTAAAAATAATAATTTTTTGCAGGAAAATGTTTAAAAACCCTTCCGGCACACTCCGACCCAGTTTCAGCCGTTCATTTTAATAGAGACGGCTCCTTAATAGTATCCTCGAGCTATGACGGATTATGGTATGTTTATTCTTATTGAAATGAGATATTTGATTGATATGCTGATTTTTTAATTGAATTTAAAATGATTTCAGTCGTATATGGGACACCGCTTCAGGACAATGCTTAAAAACTTTAATAGATGACGATAACCCGCCTGTATCATTCGTTAAGTTCAGTCCTAATGGAAAATATATTTTGGCAGCAACTCTCGATAATACCCTTAAACTGTGGGATTATAGCCGCGGAAAATGTCTCAAAACATACACGGGGCATAAAAACGAAAAATACTGTATTTTTGCAAACTTTAGCGTAACAGGCGGCAAAGTAAGCGAATCACGTTTGTTAATATGTTCTGTTTACGTTTATCGCAATACTAATGATGCACAATTTTACCGTTGCAGTGGATAGTATCAGGATCTGAAGACAACTTTGTGTACATTTGGAATCTGCAATCGAAAGAGGTCGTGCAGCGGTTAGCGGGGCACACCGACACGGTTCTCTGTACTGCTTGCCATCCCACGGAGAATATTATCGCATCCGCAGCTCTCGAAAACGATAAGACTATAAAGCTTTGGAAAAGTGACACCTAGACCTTGTGTGCGCACCTAATTGTGCGGTAATAAGATGTCAAAACATTTACGTTTAGTTTTCAAGTGAACGAAACATATTCACGAAATATGTAAAGTCTTCCCTATCGACGTTTATAAGAAATTAACATGTTATTGTTGCGGTAGTTATAATATTGAACGATGGAAGAGTTGTTAATCAGCAGCCGTGTAAATAGCTCATTGGATAATTTCATTGTTAGATTGTATGCATTTTGCAGAGATTTTAGAAGAGGTACGGATAATAGATAGATGATTTCAGGCATTTTGTGTGTATTTTTTATCGAGTGTTTCGGCACTGATTATATATATATTTTTTTTTAGATAGAGTGACTGGTTACTTAAGAGTTTTTTTTTCTTCGTTTATTAACATTCTTAAGTATGCTTATTTGTTGAAACTAAATTAATGAGTATTCGTTAACGGTTTTGTCTTTTTGTATATGGGTTATTTTGACATTTTTCATTACATCCGCAAAATAGTATAAAGAATCCTACGCGGCGATTGAATTTTTTTTGCATTTGAATCTCTTTTTATTAAAAGGAAATATAATAGACTTGTTGATAAAAAGTTAACGCGGGAAATGCATTATTTTTTGTATGTTTGTTTATTATAGCTGATGTCGAGCAATTGTTTGTCGCTCGATAACGAAAAGATGTACATAGGAAATATTTTAAAATTGGATGATCTGTTGCAACGATATGAAATGAAATAATTTTTATAAAAATGTACAAAACTCATGTAATAAGTTCTTTTTCATATTCAGGGTATTTTAAACCATTGTTTTTAAATAAATAGGCTTTAATGGGTTTTTTTTTGTATTATCGTCAAACAGTTCATTTTATTACATAAACGCATATTCAAATTCAACGGTTGATATTTTTAATGTGCTCTCGTTATAACGTCGGCGTTCATTCTGTTCTCGTAATTTTTATCACAAGGTATTTTTATGGACTACATTTTTTATTTCGATTATGTGTAAACACTTGTATACTTTAAAAATGGGTTATTCACCGATTGTCATGTTTATGTATTGTATAAATTTCAATGGCCTTTACTGCTTGTTGTGTTTGCATTTGAAAATGTATTGATAGATTTAAATTTAACTCGAGCAATATGTAAAGTATAAAATTAATTGCTGACAAATATATTTTTACTACACTAAGTTTACCTAAAACTAAAAGAAGAAAAAAGTGTTGATGAAAGCCTTGAAAATAAACAAATTTAGGAGTTATATAAAGTTACGATGTATAATATAAAAATGTACAATTTTCATGAGACATTTTAAAATTGATTTATCACTTCTTTCACACTATAGTAAATCATTGTATATTTAAAAACAACACTAGTTCAATCTTAATTAAAACATTGAAATTTCAAATATTGAAAGATCGAGATTGCGGCATAGGCTCGTTCGGTTGATCGTTATGGTACGGCTCTCGTGAATAGTCCTCGGTTTGCAAGCTGTCGTC
Organism: Stenopsyche tienmushanensis; assembly: GCA_008973525.1. Classification (NCBI taxonomy): domain Eukaryota; kingdom Metazoa; phylum Arthropoda; class Insecta; order Trichoptera; family Stenopsychidae; genus Stenopsyche; species Stenopsyche tienmushanensis. Next base: position 94,742 of record WACJ01000135.1, read on the forward strand.
GCTTTAATGCCACGTTAACAATGGGAAGTTCATGAAATCTAACCCATTAATTAAAATCAAAATAAAAGGGAAAAGTACAAATGTCTGTAATAGTTCCCTAGTCAATAAATAACCGAGGTGGAGTTACGTAAATTTTAAAATCCATATATAATCGAGACAAATTATTTTTACTTAAGTTCTTTGTCATGTAAAATGTTTTTCTCTAAAATGATATGTAAATAGATAAGTAGAATTAATGAAAGTAAAAAAAAAATGCTTTTTATAACTTCTGTGTTTTTATTATTCCTTGCATTGAGCGATTAATTAACAATTCGACATTAATGCTATATTTAGTCCGTGGCGTAAATTTAAGAATAAAAATATTAACCCTTTTCGCTTGGGCGAACCAACAACTAGACGCACAGTCAGCCGCTCCGTAATAATAATACATTCTATATTTTTGCTTCTTATGATATTTTATAAATCAATCTTCAATGTGCATTCTTGGCTTGTCGGGGCAAGTGTCACAGTAGTACAGTTTCTCGCTTATTGGTCCCAACACTTATTGCTCAATTTACTGCATTGATCCGAGTGATGCCCGAGAAGCACCGCTCGAGTTGTCACATCACACGCAGTGGTGCCTGAGAGTCACCGCTCGAGCACAAAGGGTTAAATGGGCTACGATTGTTAATGTGCAATTAACATTTTCACACAATAGAAATAGGATTTTAAAGCCAAACGCATAATGTATCAGTTTATCAGATGAACTATTTAAAATATGTGGATTTAAATATTTGTTATTAGCATTCAGGGTCTTTGAGAATGAGTCGGTCTCGCCGAGTATGAATTGATTAAAAAATACGGCACACAAAAGACCTGTTTGACAGGCTTAATTTTATTTCCTAAACCTAGATGTGTATTAGTTCCGTTTGATTTATTGTCTTTTCCGAATATGGTAATATATCGAGTAACGACAACCGTTAAATCAATTCGAAACCATTTGTAAATCTATGCTAGATGCATAAATAAAATGCGCTCGCGTTCTTTGTATACGATCAATAATGCGGAAGTAAAACATTCGACGCCTTTGTAATGCAAGATGCTAATTTTTATGATAAATTTACCGTAATATCTGAATTGATATTCTATTTGTCATAAGAATTATCGATAATTTTAGATCTTTCAATAAAAAAACATTAGGACTTTCCAAACTGTGTAAATAATCATTTTTTTAATATTGCCTGTCTAAAAACTGCCGTCATTTTAAATTCAAAAGTGAACCGTGCGTATAAGATTATTCCCTGGGTGGCCTTTGTCAAAAAAGGTGCAAACTATATACTAAGATCGTCCAGGCTGTACTGTTGCACGGTGCACTGATCTGGGCCTCGAATATGATAGGCAAAAAGACAAAATGTGCTGAGAGCAGTATCGACTTACTCAACATCCCACCTATTGATCTACTGACCATCCAAAGGGGAACTACCATGAAAACATCGAGAAGCTTTGCAAAAAACGAGGCTGATGGACACACAGCTGCCAGCTATCAAGCCTTGGATTGCCAAGAATTCAAATGTGGTGAACTTCCACATAACCCAAGCATTCTTCACTTATATGCCAATACACCACCATTTTGGTGATAGTGTGAGATTTCTACCCACTAAAACCTCTACTAGCTAAGTATTGCACTGCGTTAGGGTGGCAGTGCGGTCGTAAGTCGGTGGAGGGCCAGAAAATACGGCGAAACGACCTACCGCTTAACTCAGGCGCTCACCGGACATGGATGTTTCGGAGCGTACCTAAAGCGGATTGGCAAGGAAACATCTGCCAATTGCCACCACTGCCAAGTGGAGGTCGATGATGCAGAGCACACCATCATTAGCTGTGAGGCTTGGGCACCCCAGAGGAAATTGCTGAAACAAGCACTCGGGGTAGCCGAGCTCAACGCCAACAACATGATCCACAGCATGATGGAGAGCAAGAAGAACTGGGACCTTTGGCGCGAATACGTGGAAGAGATTCTGAGCGCCAAAGAGGGCAGTGAAAGAGAGAGACGCAGAGCGCAACAGCCTCTCCAACAATAGAATAGGGCCAATCACCTAAGGCCAGACTACCTGTCCTCCCGAAGCAATGTGGAAAACAATACCAGGAGGACAGAAAAGGACAAGGACGGGTTTAGTGGGCAGGCACGACCGAACAATCGTGAATCCTACACTGCCCAGTTTCACTGGGCGTCTTGCGAAGATTTTCTCGCCCACAGAAAAAAAAAAAAAAAGGGTGGCAGTGATATGTCCCTCTTAGGCTCTTCTATTATGTCAATTCAGTGAGGATCCACGGGTCTTTATCTTCTTTGTTCAGCTTCCTCTTTCTGTTGCATAACACACTTTGTGTATTTGCATCACGCATTCCATGCTCTAGCATTCTTGAGCATTGAAGGGATCATGTTGTTGGACGAGAGCAAGTTTGCTCTCAGCTCCTGGCTTGGGGTATCCCTTTTAACACTCCACGTTGGACAGACAAATGTTGTGTGCGGCATCATCATTGCCAGCTCCACAGTTATAGCATTCCAGTCCTCCCTATTTTCTGAGGTGGAGAATCTGGGTCAGGTAGAAAAACATTTGGCTATGCTGCCTGGCCATTCACAATTCCAGCGACCTTTTGTAGAGCTGTCCCAAGGAGACTGCCACAATGCTATGGTAGTTTCTCTGGCTGCCTTTTTGGATTTCCCTTTTTGTACTGCCAGTTTCTTCTGAGCGAGCAGGTCAATTGGCGGTATGGCTATAGAATAGCACTGAGTGAACTACTTCGTTGAAGAGTTTCCTTCTGCTAGTTTTTGGGTTTCCAATTTTAGATATCAACCTGACAAAGACCTCTATGTGCGTAACAAAGCAGAGTTTGTCATATGCCAATCTAGAACTTCATCAATACCTAGATTTCATAGAATTCCTCATAGGTACCAACGAAGAATTGGGAGCACTCTTGGCTTTCATCAACATAATACTACTGGTCAAAGAAAAGCTGAAACGGAGAGCCACAGGATAAAATATTACAAAATGCTGCCCAGGTAATAATGTAAAAATACATGCACTTTCATTTAATTTAGTTCTTTCCGGTCTGCACCGGAAGGGGCCTATGAAGAATCTTCACATCCTGATCAGGAATGAAAAAAGAAATTGTTAAATGTTGTACTGCATTGCAGTGTACAAAGCATTAATACAGGGTGCGGCAGGGAAACTGCCTTATTTTAAAAATTAATAATACAGTGTAGATATCAATTTAATTATTTTTTCCGTGTTGCAGACATTTTAAGTGTTTATTTATTATGTTTTAAATTATTATATCTTTAAGGTGACCTCCGTTCTGGTCAATGCATTTAGATAGTCGAATTTTGAAGCTTCTCTCCACTTTTTCCAGCATACCGACAATAGCAGCTTGAATATTATTCTTCAATTGACAAGCGCGCCGGCCTCAAATGGTCAATTCCCGCTGCTCTCGGAATAACTGTTGCTTCATGGACCACATTTTAAATAGGGACATTTCCCTGCCGTACCCTGTATGTAAGTGGCGCATTTATTTCGTAGCTAAAAAGTAAAAGTACATAGGATACTAGGATATTAGAAAAATAGGATAAAATCAAATAGATATGTTATAAATATAAATATATTTTGTTGTTGTAAAAAACATTTGCTTACATTCGTATTAAAAAGCAGTGGTATATTCACCGGGTGTCAAATAAGCCATTTAAAGCATAAGTGATGTAAGATTTGTCATGGATTATTTTGTAAGTAAATAAAATGCAAAGCATTTTAGTGTCGTGTTTTATACGCAGCAGTATATGCGGTGTTACACAAATGTAGGCACTGCTCGGACATCATAATTTACATCGTACAATTTAGAGACAGACTAGACATTTAAATACTGAAAATAGGCTTGTATTAAAATATTTTTATTGTTTGCAAAATACAAAGTATGTATTTTCATGTGGCTGAATGGCAATTTAAATATATTAAGCTCTTATTGATTGATCACAGAATTTCTGAATTATATACATATTAAGGTACATTCTTAAATACATAATGAAAACATAAATATTATCATTACTTCACTTATACTTGTTAACTTTCATTCATAAATTATGGAATATAACCATAACATAGATGGATATGCACATATACAATCGTATAAAAATTTCCTATAATCTTAATTATTTATACAAAATTATCTTATCTAATTCTGTTATTTATTTTCTCAAATATTGTTAATAATTTATTTACTTGTTGCTATAAAAAAAAAAAAATAGATAAATAGCTGCCTTTTTTTCAAAGCAAATTAATTTTACTAACTACATTGATTTAAATCAAATACATATAAATTTTTCTATATATCCCATAAAATAATGTATTAAGATATACATATAGGTTTTAGTAATAATAATTGTACATACTGATTTGTCGATAATCTCCTCGCGTGCGCAAAAATAAATATTATGCGCGCGTATGTACGAAAGTTTATAGAGAGTGTTATAGTAGTCAAGAGAATACCAATTTCACTGAATAGATAAGACAATTTTTTTAAGTTTAGAATCTACAGGTCCCTCACAATTAAACATAAAGTAAACACATTCCAAATATCAATACAACCTTTCCGTCAAAGATATAGACACGCAAACACACTCACTACTTTGAATCTAGTTATCGAGCTAATTTAAAGATAGAGAATTGGGATTGAGGCGAATTATCATCCAGGAAGATTCGTTTAGGAACGTAATTTTATTGTCTAAAGATGCCCGGACGTAATCAATGCGTGCTTTCGACGATAACATTCAGCATCGACTTTATAAAACGCAAAAATATTAAGAAATAGCAACAAATATTGGATCGTCCGTTCGAAAATGTCGTTTTTATCATACTTATTTTTTTATACAAAGTTGCAACTAAAAATATTTGCGATACACGTACTATGGTCATGTCCATGCATGGAGGCCGATCGGGAAGTTCTCCTGCGTTGTGTTAGAGGTTCCGCTTTAAGATCTGTTGGATACGCAGACCTAGTCGCGCATTCAAAATGTTTTGCGTTAGTTTTGGCACCAAATTCTATGGAGAATAATTACGTAGTCTACTTCTTCAATTGCCATTAAATGTAGAATCTTATAGACAACTTTCTGCCATCTGGGCTTAATAATAGACTTCTAATTTCCGGTTAAAACTAGCTCCTTCCAGAACTGGCAGCGAATTCTCCAAACCCCCTTATTCCCTGCAAATAATGCAGCAGCTACAGTGGAGCGGAAGAACGTTTCTTGAAACGAGCTTTGGATTGTAAGCGTGTCTGCGATGACCTATGCTCACCACTATCCTCAATAGCCTAGGCATACAGAGACCGGTTTATGCTGTTCGAACGGTGTCTCGTCTCCGTGGTCATGTACTCACGGGGGGAAGGGTTAGCCCCTGCAGTCCCCTTTAAACTGAGGTTGGACTCGTGGTGGAAATTAACTTAACCTTTGTCTTTCCTCCTCCATCGTTCCTTCGGGTGCACTTAGCTTGAAGCTGGTTTTCATACAGAAACCTTGTTTTCTCTGGAGGGTGCGGAGCAAAAAGGGTGAGTGCGCCTGGACACTCTGCACTTGGCGTTTCTCGTGGGGCCAAAAGATCAGTGGAATACACTCTCTGTCTGGCTAGTTCAGGGTAACCCGGAACAGACCATGCAGCAGTACAAGAAATGGGATTGAACTTAAAATGACTTTGACGGAAGCTTGAAAAATACATTACTGATGAGATGATGTGCGCAAATACGCATCGTAAACCAAAAATACATATGGTTTTCAAAGAATCAATAATCTCTGGATCGGATCTAATAGTATAAAAGGGTATTATAGACGGGATTCCGAAGTGATAATCTACGATATGATCGAATCATAATGAGCGAGATTCATCGTTCACGATTAGAAAGTATAAAAGCGGCGTCGAATACGAATAGCCTAAAAGTGTAATCAACCGCCGCCATATTCTTCCGCAGCGTGATAAATGAACGACGCCATAAAAGCAATTTGGTTGGCAAACGATTCCACATCCATTTCGCTACTTCCGACTATCATTTATTGTTTGAATTTAAATTGGATTTTAAAAAAACGACATTTTCGACCGGACGGTCTAATAAATTTGTATCGATTTGATTAACGATGTTTTTTAAAGTTACGGTCGCATCGCAATGAATTAAAATCGGCAGGCATCCCCTTCGACAATTTGCACCGGCGTGAAAATTAAAATATACAAACGATAGAATCATTTCTACGAGAATCTCAGAAGAACGAAGAAACCCACATTCATCTTTATACTATGCACCTGTATATGGATATATACAAACAGAAGACTAGTTCTTTTTAATTGTAAATAATTATAATTATATCACAACCTTACACTGCCAATATCTGAGTGAATTGAAATTCTCAAGCCAGTAAAACACCTAAAAACTATATTAAAAATTAAATTAAACGTTGATTAAAATAGTAACCAACTTTGTCAGATTTCATTTGCATACCAGCAAAACGAATAACAGGAAAAGTATTCCTAAATGTTTTATTATCATGGACAGTATCATTGATAGTTTTTTTTAGTTTGTTCCACTAAATAAGAGATATTTTAAACGTGGTTAATTAAAAAAGCCAACACATATCTAAAACAGCATAACGAAAATTATACATCTTCTAAATGTTTCGTACTGAAAATAACAGGTTTAACACTACAATATTTACGGGAACGAATCCGTTGTTATCGGGAATAGAAAGACGCGTGAAGTGACTACGATATTAAATTGTGTAGTGCGAGACATTTTGCAGTTAATATTATCAAATAATACATAAGAATGTCAACATTAGTCATACAACATAAAATTATACATATTCCGCTCTTTCGGCGGCCTAATAGTGATTATACAAAATTATAGCATTTCAATTAAAAATTAATGATCTTTTTTAAAACAACCTTTAATACATTGTATTTCGAATTGCGTATTTAAATTAGCAAATAATATTAATTGTGCCAGCACACCAGTGTATATATTTGTCATGGATATAAATAAATTAACCATCGTATCAATCTTATTTTAATTATATTAAGAAAATAATTTTGGCTTTGCAAAAAAAAAAAAAAAAACAGTTATGACCATATTAGAATACTGTCATTTATCTGATGGTAAAATCATTGCATACACTTATTTTTAAGATCAATTGAAAAAATCATTTTTTTACACCGAACATGAGGACTTAAATTATATTAACGTCGATTAGAGTTATATTTGATTGTTTTGCAAATGAATAGGTCTAATCTTAACGATGTTAACGAGAGAGATAAGTCCGAAAATGACCTATTTTCTGATATGATCAACGATCTGTCCGCGTTTACGGAAGTACTGATAATAGCATGGAAGCACAAAATTTCAGCACACGCGTGAACGCGGACGTCAATCAAAATTATCAGCGGTGAATTTTAATTCATCTACAGAATCATTTTTATTGAAGTCGGACGTTTAGTGGTTAAATTAAATTAATCTCAGTAATAATTAGAAATATGGATCTACATTAAGGAGATCCTGCAATGAGATTCCCACATTTCCTTAAAATAAACACATCTAAACTTTAATTAAAAATGTTAGGTCGACAACCATAGAATAATAATAGATAATAGTACAGATTTCCAAGCATTTTGTCTCCACAATCGATAACACATGATAAAAAATAATACAAGACTCTATTTTTCGTAATCTTATACAACAGAACTACTTTTGCACACCTCAAAAGATGAACTACAAAAACTCGAAAAATGGACAAACGCGTGAAACGTTAATATTTGGCATGAAAAACAGGAAGTCGCGGTAAAAACAGGCTATAAAAGTCATTCCATTGTATATTTAAATTTCATCAAATCTTCAGTCTCATTTGGTAAACATTATTTTTAATCATTTACAATGATACGATTATCTTTTTTTGTAACTAGATCAATTGACTCAGTCGATATCGAATATTTTAGCAAATGAGTATATTACAAAATTCACTCGATACAATAGTTTAAAATGATTTTCAATTGCATTTTAAAGTTATTTACACATATTAAAACCCGTTTAAAATAGCTCAATAAAAACGATCCATTCATTCAAATGCTGAATCAAAACGAGTACAATTGATCCGATAATAAGATGCAAAATAGATCTTGAGAAATTGCTAACCCGTTTCAAATATTTTATCAGAAGTTTTGAACATCGTTTCGTCGATATTTGAAATAAATAAAATTATTATACATACATCTAAAGAGATTACTTTCATACAAGATTATAAGAGAACGGTATCAAAATAAAAAGTATATGTATAGAATATTTACAGGGTTCGATTGCGTTTTCATAAATAAAAATCTTTCAGCCATCTTAAACAATGCGCTGAAATCATTGAAATGAATGTACATTTATACAGATTATCATTTTATATACAAAAAAAAAAAATAAACTAAGCCTAACGAGCCACGCTAGCAACGCTAATAGTTACCGTTTTGTAACTTTTCGATAACACAGTTTGCCGCTTCTTCTAAGTTATCAAAAACAGGAACTTCTTCTCGGATCGCTAAATCTCGCAAATACATTCTTCCTCTATTATAATCTTTAACTGCCTGTTCTGACAACTAAAATAAAGGAAAAAATCCACAATCAAATAAAAATCGGTTAAAACCTAAAACAATAAGATATTCAACTTACACCCTCGGGACGGTTAAGATATTGTATACACAACACAACAGAACGGGGTCGTAAACCTATACAATGAGCTGCTAAAACCATCGGAGCTAAACAACGAGTATCACGAGTGACTCCGAATAATAGAACACGACTGCCCCATAATTGTCGTTCGTCATACATACCTAGTGATTCAACAGTAAAAATCAGAATGAAACAACAGCACAAAATGACATAATCGCCTACGACCCGAGGAAACGTTTGATTACCTCTAAACGGTGACGGAGATGCATTTTCAGGTATCTTGTAGAAGTCAGATGCGCTCAATCTAGTACTATTACTCATCTGAAGCGGATAGCCCGCCTGCGACGGGGTCTTATTTCTCAATTCGATCTCGTCGTCTTCGGAATCCTGGGCTTCGACTTTCGAGTATTTGGGCCTCTTTTCGGGCTGATCCTCTCCGAACGCGGGAGATCTTTCATGCTTGTGCGGCAACCTTCCGCCGTCCTGTGGCACCGATTCGGTGTTATTCGAACTATTCCTATGCGTAAGATCGACACTATTATAATGATCGTATTTGCTAGCTGTCATGTTTGAATCCGAAGAGTCGGCGCCGTCCTCCGCGACCTGCGATAGCGACTCGCTTCTCTCGGTCGGAAACGTCCTTGCGCTCGACATCGAGACGTTCGCGTTCGGACCGTCGCCGTTTCTTCCATATGAGATTCCGTCGAATGTGAACTTGGCTCCGCCGGCCGGCGTGTGGGGAGGAGCCGAAAACATTCTGTTGTAATCGTTCATGACGGGAATATAAAAGGTGAAATTGTGCTTTTCCAGGATCGGGACGACAGTTTCTTCCCTCCAGTTGGTTCTCACCTAAAAATAAAGCATTCCATCGATTCTAACTCCGCGGCCCCGAGACTGGCCGCAGAAGGAGCGGTCTCGATTTTAATATATCGTTCGTTCGATGAAAATTTCAATGAACAGAACGGAAAGATACCTCAGCGGCTGATACTCACAGTGCCCGATCCCCCGAGATAGACGTCGCGCATGTCTACTTCGTCTCGGACCGACTCGGCTAGGTTTTCAAGCCGACGACTAGTTTGAGGCGTCAGAATGGACGATCCCGCTCTATCGCCATCGGTCGATCCATTACATTCGGCTGTCAGCTGGTGAAGACCAAATGCACGTTATAATCATCATTCAATATTAATTAGCCTGTTAAGCGGGCATGACGTATATATACGTCCAAAGTAAAAAGCATCGAAATTGGAATATATGTTGAGTCCTAAAGCAGGCATGGAACAACAAGCTTTAGGACTCAATATATATATAACCAATTTCAACGCTGTTTATGTTGGATGTATATATGCATCATGTCCATTTAACAGGTTAACCTTTCCTTTACTATGGTGTATTTACTACACTGAGTCGAGTTGTAGTAAAGTTGTATAAAGGGAATTTATTACAACTTTACTTAATAAATCCCCATTATTACAACTTTACTCCATTGAATCTCAATATACTATCTATATAAAGGGAAAATTTTATGTAAATCAAATTATAATTAAAATCACCTTAGGAATGAAGACGCTAAGTTTTCTCGGCATCTGTCTGCCGTTAGAATTTGATCTACTGTCAACGTTTTCCTTGGGTTTAATATTTTCTTCGCTGATCGTCTTGCGCTTTGATTTGGGGGTTTCGTGAGTGGCGTTGTTGTTAATGCGAGAGAGGCCAGTCATATCGGAACTGTTCCTCAAAAAGGCGATTCTGTTACCGGTGTTGTTGGTGCTGTTGCTGCTGCCGGTGCGCAACTGCGGATCGGCCAGTCTCGCAGACGACGTTGACAACTCTGGAAAGTATAAACGAAATCTATCACAGACTCCGATTGCGAGATTCGGAAACGCGCTATCTTCGATTGACAAAGAGATTAATTTCGCACGAAAAACATTTTTATGGGCGGATTCCACGAGCGTGGTTTTTTGTGCATGGTTTACTAGTATGCCGATTATTGCAGTGAAATGTCCGTCATCGGTTGCACTTTCCTATAACATGTTATTAATAACAAAGACATTATTTAGTGTTGAAAAGATGTCTTACAATGTGCTGCTTGTTAGCTTAAAAGTGTGATCATTTCACCGCAGTAATGGGCATGCTAGTAAACTATGCACAAGAAACCACGCTCGTGGAATCCGCCCATTAACGCGCAATTTTGTGATATTTCGAATTTTCTTCGATAGTTCGCGCGTCGAATAACCGGGGTTTTAATTTGCGAGATACAAAACCGAACGAATAAAAAAATATTGTGTCTATTCGAGCTGCCACGTCATGAAAAACGGAAGTTGTCCCCGCAGGCCATGATATTATAAATGTAAAAAAAGTGTACGATTAATAGTAAAAATAACAAACGTACGAGTCATCCAGAAAGTAAGGTTACAACATTTATGTAAGATCGAAATATGCTTGTATTTAATTGAAATTCACAAATATATTTAACTATATTTTAACGTAATCGCCGTCGAGATCGAGACATTTCTGTATTTGGGGCACCAGCTTTTGTATGCTTGTAGCATAGACCTCCGCCGCCAGTTTTTGTAATAATGTATTTTTGGATTCTGGGGTGTAGTGACACACCCACGTTTCATCCCCCGTCACGATAAAGTCCAGAAAAGCTTCTCCCTCCTGTGCAAAATAATCCAAAAATTAACGCGCGACGGTTATTTGATTTTGACGACACTCTGGTGTGAGCATTCAGGGCATTCATCTCGGACACAACTTATTGTAATCAAGTTTTTCCGACACAATATCACCAAGGAGACTTCGAGAAATGTCAGGAAATTCTTCGTGAAGGTCGCCAAGCGTCACACGGCGGTCATTTCGTACTTGTTCTTCTTTTTTTTGCACGAGTTCGTCAGATATCACTAATGATCTCCTACTTCTTGCCTCGTCATGAGTATCATTACGGCCTTCTCTGAACAATCTAATTCACTTCGTGACACGTTGTTGACTCATCACATCACTATCATAAATTTCCACGAGTTTCCGATTGATGAAAATAAAAAAAAGGGTAACCGCGCAGATCTCCCACGGACGGGAGGCGGTGGGAGCGCGCGACGGCCTCTTCGTTGGAAAAATGTACTGTGACTGAACAAAATGGCTGACAAACATGCGAAACCAAATAAAGTGACCCCCTACGTTCCGGAAAAAACTACTTCCCGACTTCCTTGTAGCTTTATTTGAGAATGACTGGTATATTACTCAAAATTAAGGGGTTCTTGAATATTTTTATTTTTTATAAATATCGATTTCAAATTAGCCAAAGTTTCACTTTTTCATTTAGCGAACACGAAACTATTCATAAAAATACGCAAGTCGTGTACAGTTAACACTCGCGGGAAAACGGAAACTTTTTAAGTCATAAGAAACCTTGATTTTATGGATTGCTATTTTCCATTTGCTAAGGGAAATTATTGCCTAAAAGATGCGGCTGTGTGTTGTGTAATACCTTCACAATAGTTTGAATATGATATTTGCATATACATCTCTATTGTTCTAAAGTGTTAAATTTATTTATTAATCGATTTGCCCTACTGCGCCTACAGAATTTTCATTTTAAGAAATGAGAAACTAAAAAATGAGAAACTATGAGATTATTAATTAAATATGAGAAACACGCGTAACGCGCCGAGTGACAGCCCTGGAACTTTTCGAATTCGAATTTCTTGCATATAAACTTGAATGCGTACCAAACTTAGATTTCATATTTTCTAGACGTATTGCGAGACGCCATTGACGAATATCGTTTGATAATATAGCGAACGGAAATAAAATATGAGGTTTGCGACTATAGCCGCGAACGGCCTGCGGGGACGCGTGCGATGTGGAAGCGAGCGGGAGGAAGGCGCGCTTGGGGTGTGCGATACCTAGTTTCTGTACGAAAGCGAAGACGGCCGCCCGGACGCGGTCCAGGAGCCGACGCCACCCCGCCGGCGCGGCCTCGCCTCCGACGCTCCGCGGCCCACTTTCGCGGCCGTCTCCCGCGGGAGTCGTCTCGGAGGAGGTCGAGGCTGCAAACCGAGGAGATCATGACGGGGAGCCGACCGAAGGCGGAGGGACGCGAGGGGCGGGAGGACACTCACTGTTCTCGTCGGGGCATCTCGAATCGGCGTCGACCTCAGCCACGACGGAGCAGAAGGTCTCGTAGTCGACGGAGGGCGACGGCGGCGGCGAGGGCGGCGGGGGGCCCGCGCAGCGCCTGGCGGCGGCGTGGGCGGCCGCGATGCCCTCGAGCTCCTCGACGGACAGCTCGACGCCGGTGAGCGACCTTATCGCGGCGATCGCCTCCGTCGCGGTCAGGCGGCCGGACTTCCGCGAGTCCGCGTCGTCGAAGGCGCTCCTCAGCGTCCTGAAACGAGACTCCGTGAGAGGGGGACGGGGGCCCGAGGACGGCGGTCGGGGATCGGGCGGACCACTCACAGGAGGTGCCTCGCGATCTCCGGCGTCGGCGCGGGCTCGCGGCCCCTCAGGATGAGGTGGGTGCGGCGCAGCGCCGTCTCCAGCTCGCCGAAGACGGGCAGGTCGCGTCTCTCGGCGACTTCCTGCAGGATCGCTCGGCCGCGGGAGAGGTCGAGGTACTCCCTGAAAGGAGAGGCGCGCTGAGCGAGGGCGGAGGGGCGGCGGAACGGGGAGCGCGAGGCTCGCCGTCGGGCCGGGGGCCACTCACTGGTCGGGCACGGGCTCGCCGCCGATGCGCTGGCCTCGGCGGTAGGGCTGCAGCACGAGCACGAGGCGGCGGGACCTCGCGGTGGAGGCGAGGTGCGCCGCCTCCACGGCGGCCGCGGCGGCCCTCGTCTCCGCGTCGAGCACGAAGAACAGCACCCGGGCGGACTCCTTCGCGTCGTGCTCGATCTCGATGAGCTCCGAGGACCAGTCGGCGACTTGCTGAAAGCAGAGACGAGCCGTCGGACCGCGCCGCCGGGGGGAGGCGACCCCACCGGCCGGCGTCGCCCGAGGCACTCACCGGGTTGAAGTACGTGATCCCCATCTTCTCGAGCGTCGGAATGGCCACGTCCCATCGCCAGGTGGTCGGGTTGCACGAGCCGCCGAGGAACACCTCGTACGGGGGGTCGGGCCTGCGCGGCGGGGGTCGCTCCCGGGGGGCTCCGTCTCCGCTCTTCGACGACAGGCTGCAAACAGCGAGAGCGACGGTCGGAAGGTCCGCGAGGGCGGAGCGAGGGTCGCGGGGGCTTACTCACTTTCGGCGTCTGGCTCTCTTCTTCAGCTCGGCGGCGAAGACGCAGAACTCGCCGAAGGAGAGCGAGAAGTCCCTGCGGCGGGCGCATCTCTGCGCGCAGACCAGCATCTCGAAGACTGCAAGAACGGAGACGCGTGAGAGTCGCGGGGCCTCGGCGGAGTCCGCGTCGGAGCCGTCGGCCTCGGCGGGCTCGCTTACCTTGCGACTTAGTCGGGTAGAGGTGGAGATCGTTGAAGAGGGGCTGCACCGCGTCCGCCGGGGCCGGCCGGCAGGGGGGGCCGACGCGACCGCTCCATGCGACGACGGCTTCTCTGAAACGGGAAAAGCGCACCTTCACCCTTCGGTCCCGACCGTCGGAAGCGGAAGCGTCCGCCGGAGAGAGACGGCCGACCTTAAAATATCTCTCCTCTGCCGCGTTAGAATATACGCATGATGTCATCGAGGCGGAGCGGGACGGCCAAGTCGGCGCTTTCGCTCTCCGAATTCGCCGTCCGACGCTCTCGCCCTTCCCGATCGAGGGGGGCTCGGCCCTCCGCCCTCCTCTCGCCGAGCGAGAGACGCTTCCGTCGCACGCGAAAATATCTTCGGCTCCGCCGACGCGATCGTAGACGGTTTGTTTTTGCCAATTTTTGAGCGAAAGGCGGGAAACCTCTCGGGTCTGAAGGAGCGGAGTCGTTTCAGTTCAGATGTAAAGTTTTTCAAGTAGAATTCGACCGAAGGATTTGCGTTTTGCGTGCGATTCCGGGGGAGGGTTCGTCGAGGACGTCGTCGAACGGTCTGGGACAGTTTCTCTAAGATAAGATGCTAATTTCTCTCCGAAAATCTGTAGGATTCGCCTCGCGCCCCCCGTAGGATTCGAGGGGAGGCGGAGTCGGGAAGTCCCGTCTCGGCCCCCGGGGAGGGAGCGGAGAGATACTGACCTAGACACGCTCCCGTCTGGTCCCGGTCGGACCGGGGCCGGCGCCTCCGGGAGGGGGCGGCGGGCCCGCGGCCGTCGGGGGCGCCGCTCCCCGAGGCGGGGCCGCGGCCTCGCCGGCGTCGTGGCGCCGTCCATGCCCGACTAGCATGACGCGGGGGCTCCGCCCGACTCCGGCTCCGGCTCGGGCGTCCCTCCGGCGTCGGCTACCGACGCCCTCCGCTCGCGGACGGCGCCGTCCGTCTCTCCGGCGCCATCGCGCCCGAAGCGGAATTCTGTTACGGGAGTGCGCCCCGTCGCGAGACCGTCTCCGCTCGCTCCTCAACTCTCGTGCGGCGCGTCGCGCTCCATCGTCCCTCCGCCGTTCTGAAAACCGAGAGAGCGCACCGTCGGAGACGCGTCCCCTCCGGCCGGGTGGCCCCGCTCGGGGGAGGGGGGCGACCCGCCGCGGCGCTCCGCGGGGGGGGCCGCCCCGGGTGCTCCGCGCGGCGCCCCCCCGTCCGCCCGCGCGCCGGCCCGGCCGGGCAGGGTCGCGCTCGAGCCGGAGGCCGGTCGGCGGTTACGAAAGCATGTGCACACTCGCGGGGCCGCTCATTGGCCGGCCGCGTCGTCATCGGCGGCCAATCGCGGCCCGAGACGGGAGACTGACGTCATCGCGTTCGATCCTCGATCGGAGCGATCACCGCGGCGGACGAGCGCGGCGCCCCCGCGACCCTCGCCGGCAGCCGCCGGCGGAGTCGTCCCGGCGGCCGAGGCCGGGGTCGGGGGCCGCGTGCCGCTCCCCGGGGGAGCCCCGGGGTCCCTCCGCCGCGGCGCCGGATTCCCTCCGGAGCCCGAGCGGGCGGCGAGCGCCCGCCCGGTTCCCTCCCTCGGGAGGGCCCTCCGGCTGACGGCCCGAGGGGGGGCGCGCGACCGGGGCCCGGCCGGGAGTCCCCCGTCCGGGAGGTCCGCCCCGAAACGTCGGGGCGCCCGCGGAAGGTGAGTCCGCGCGACCGAAGTCAAACGGTGCGATTTTCGCGCCGAAATTTGATCGACGAAAGCTCGCCCGCGGCCCCGGTCGTTCGGGCTCGCTTCCGGCGGCGTCCTTCCGTCTCGGCGGACGAGGAGGCGCGCGGCGGCGGAGCACATGTGTGCACATGACGAGACGGAAGTTGTGTTTATTTACGATGTGTCGTGTGTGAAGGCGCACGCCGACGCGACGCGCGCTGCTCTCGACGGCGCTCGCGGCCGACTGAGGCGGGAGGTCGAGCGCCGCTCGCCTCCGAACTTTCGAGTCGAGCGTTGCGCTTTCGCGGCCAATTTTCGACGATTCCGCTCCTTCGGTCGAAAGCGCCCCCTCGCCTCCCCCTCGCCGCCCCCGCGTTTTCCTCGGCGAGCGCCGACTTTTCCCGCCGAGGGACGCGCTCTCTTCTTCAATGTCACATCGAGGGAAAGCTGCCCGCGGGGTCACCGAACCACCGGGGGATGACACATCTGTCAGCGAAACATTTTCGGTATTTACCAAAATATCATGTTGACATCTATGCGATGAGGTGGTACAAATAAAGAAGGAAAGAAAGGATCGCGTCGACGCGTTCTCAAAGACGCCGATTCCCCCGGAAAAGCTGTCCTCCAGTCGGCCGATCGAAAAATATACAAATAGTCTTCAAATATATGTTTCGCATTTATCGAAGAGCGCTTTTCCTCCCCGGCTGCGTGCGAGTTTGTAATGTATGAAAATTCTTACCTGCAATGAAAGGGAGGACTGGATTCGTCCGGCGGATTCTGTCGCGGGAGCGAGCTGGTCATAACGGGAAGGGGGCGCGGGGTGCTCAGCCCCCGCGCCCGGGGCGCCCTCTCTCCGCCATCGCTGTTGACAAAAATGTGCCTCTTTATGCGAAAATCGCTGAGCGCGGAAGGTTCGACTGAACGTGCCGTACCTTATTAATAAAATGACAGAATTGACGGAAGTGACGTGCATATTTGACGTCGATTCGTTTGAAATTTGCATACGGCGATTAAAACGAGACGTGACGAAGGAGACGCGTCAGCTCTTCGAGAAGGAAATTTGAATTCGTCTCACGGGGGGAGGAAAAGCGCGCGAAACGGAGACATCCAAAACTCCGTTATCTAACGTACATATATCTGTTTGGGAATCGACGCGAGTATGTTCCATTCGCTGACTCGTGGAAATAAACATACGCGTCTGATTAGTATAATAAAATGATCCATTTAATGAATGTAGCAGTAATTAATTAAGTTTAAATGTAAAAATATACAGCATACTCAGCTCGCAAGTCATGGAACGGAGCACGCACGTGTGCGGCTATTGATACTGAATTACAAACTATATTCGACATATTATTTATATATTAACGTTTAATAGGGCTTTTCCTTTGTTTCGTATTCTTGGTAGCGATTAGACCAAATCTGATGTCACTTCGCTTGAAATACTGACACATTCATCTGCTGATATTCTGCCCAGTTAATCCTTTGAAGTTTCCCGGTTTAACTTTTTTGCATTTTGTAGCAAATTACGAACTTCTGTAACATCACCGCCACCACATTATACAGTCACTATCGCCTTTTATTAAACTATTCGAATATGAACTATTCGTTTTTTAATTCAACCTTTATCGACGTTTTCTTTCGAACTATTTTTCAGCAACAATAATATACTTGAAATTGTTGCATGAAAGCCTAAACGCGTACTCAAGTTGCAAATATTGATGCGAAACTAATAAACGAGACATTCACAGTAAATGAGGGATTCTCTAGTTTCATCTTTTTGTTCCATGATCGAATTTGATGCCTCTTTACGTTTAGCTTTAATTAATTATTGCTACATTTATTAATGTCAAGACATTATTATTCTATATTGCCAATGAAATTATTATGTTTATACGCATGACTTTTGCGATTTAAGTCCCAACACACAAAATGCTGAGCCTTTTTCTGCAGAGAGTTGTGTTATCGGTCGTTCAAGTAGTAACATTTGGAAAGATATTTAAGAAATAAAATTCTCAATTCCCAATTTGGACTCCTCGCGGGAAAACTCGCAGGATGCACTTTATCTTTTTAGCAGAAGAACGAAATCATAAAATTAAGTCTTAAATAAGAAACATTTATTTTATAACACTTTAATTACCACACCAGTCAAAATTACTTACAATTTCAAAATGTCTGCTTTATGTTACATTTTATCGCACTTTTGCAGCGCATATTGCATATTTTACTTATTCATTCAGAATCAAAATGATGTTGTTCCATGGTCACTTATACCGACACCAGTTAAAATGATTGGTACTTTTCAGAGTGTAATAAATATTGAAATTTATTCATTCGAAGTCAACGTTTAAAATGTAATAAATTTGCTATGATGTCAGCTGTTTAGGATACATTTATTCAAAACAGCTACAAACCAGGAGAAAGCAGGACGAACTACTTTTTGCATCTAAAGCCAAATACCAATGTATTTGGTTTTAAATTTTGACTGGCATCTGATATTCAAACTAAGTATATTGTAAATAGGATTCATTTTTTAAGAAAGGAATAACATCACAATCCTTAAGCGAATTTGTAGTACTTATTGAACTCCAACCCGGCAACGCCCTAGCGAGAAAAGGAGGGACTGGACTCTGCACTCCAGAAAGCCCTTTCTAGTAGAATCAAAAAAAATGTCTAGAGTACTTTTTCATTGTCTTCAGAAGAAAATTACTCAGTCTTTAAAAACCACCCACACTTCCCTATTGAGACGGTCGCGAAAGCATTCGTCAATACGTTCATTCAGGATACCCGCTGGGTGAGCGTTCTAAATGAAACTCGATGGTAATGCTACCTTCAATATCGAGCGAATGATGAGGTGACAGTATGATACAAACGTGATGGATGTAACCCCTTACTGTGAATGGATATTGAAGAGGCCCATAGTTCTGCAGTGGATTGTTTGTGGTTGCACTATGAAGAGAATAATCATATCAAATGGTAATTGCATCGAGATTGCAATAAAAACGAAGCACACTGGTTGGAAATATACAGGGAAACAAAAGGGAACAACCAAAAATAAAGAAAGATACTGTGACTCATTTTTCATCATTATTCTATACATCCAATGGGATGATTCTTACAATTTGCAATAGTAAGAGGAAGAGAGAAGATTTTTGTATTGAGGCATAAATGCCTGGGTCTTATATAAGGAAACAACAGCTGAAAACCACTAGCAGATGAACTTGACACCGAAAATTTAATAACAGGGATGGGTTCGCGAGAAGCTAAATTTGTTCACACAAATGGTGTCAGATACTGCATTTGTAAGAGATGCGAACTTTTTATAACTAATAATTCACTATATCCCATAAGAATGCCAAAAGTTTACTACATTGCATTCAAGTCCTTCTGTAAAATATTTTTAAAAATCAGTAATGTTGATTACCGGTAGTTTTAGTGTTAAATATGTCATACTTAATGAATACACTACGATGCATTTGAACCCATTCAAATGGAAATTTTAATATGTTATTAAAATTTGAAGCCGCGACGAAATGATAGAAATCGAGGCAAAATGTTTGTCGTTTAACATCGCCATATTCGATTGTACCGTTGGAGTGACCCCGATCATGGGAAATTTGATGAGAAATGTAGTCTGATTTTGAGCGAGGTCGTTGTAGATGTTGTCTGATAAGAATGAGACCTTGGCCCGATTCTTTGTGAATAGGCTGAGTCCTGTTGGATGCATTATTGAAGATAAAGGACGTCGAAGAATAAGACGAAAGTCCCACGACGGGCAAAATCGGACTCAACGTTTTCTGGCGCACGAATGTTGCTGTCAAAATCGGGATCGTCTCTTTACACATTTTTTGCGGGAACAGAGAATCGCCATCATTAGCCAACATTCACGGAATCTCATTTTGTACATATTTAAAGCGATAGACAAAGATTACGACCTTAATACCTCCGCGTTCCATGTATGGACACAAACTAATCCCGCATGCAGAGTGTTAACATACTTTTGTTGAGCCAGGCGATACTACGTTTCTTCTAGATTAGTAGTGTAATGCGAGATAAACGCTCTGTGTGTCATATTGATGACACAAGAAAATTAAAAACCAACAATTGGAACGGGATGTTCCTATAAAGCCCTCATAAATTGGATGATGATGCGTTGACATCATCGATGGAATCAGATCCTCCTCGAATTTTTAACTGAAGTTGGTTGTCCGCGATTGCCCGTTCTTCGTTCAGCATCGTTGTATAGTCGAATTCGGAACGTTCGGAGTACTACGACTTTTCATGATTAATGCGTATAATTCGGGATAAATAACACAATACTATGTGTCATGTCGATTTAACGTAGCGTATTAGTACTTATTCACAGGAATTGTTGTTAAAAGTATCACATTAAGCGTCGTTATTAGAAATCAGAACAAAACATAAACGTTTAAAAAGTGACAAAAAATGATAAGTTCAGCCAAAGTATTTATGCGTCACAAATTACACAGATTAAAAAAGTATTAAACTAACATAAACGTTTAACGTCGAGCGCAGCGCCCGACTAAAGTGTGTTAATTTATGCAGTAAAATGCGCGACTTGTCCTTCCACGTTCAGAGCTGGAACGGGAATCCGTTGCGAATCTTCCATTCCAAAACTCCTCAAATTAGTTGAAAAAGTCCAGCATTGAAAATTTGTCTAGATCGGTTGGCGATTCCTACGATACGTGATTGTCAACATTATAAACTAAATTTATACTACGTCGTCATCATTGCTATATACCTATTACAAGATTAGTACCTCCATAATACCTATTAAAATAGTTTACAATGAGGCGCTAATTTTTCATTCTTACGAAAGTGAGAGTGACAAAATTCGTTTTCGCGACCTTTTCGATTAAGCATTAGATAAATTGTACAAAACGAGCAGTTTTCCTTGATAGAACAACGAGAAACTACTACACGACCATAGCGTATTTATTCTTAACTTCGTAGGTGGGATGAGATCTTGGACTCTTATTGTTAAAAAATTCAAAAGTATCTACAAATTTTATGAAAAAATGTCGATAAGGTCGACTGTTTGCGTATGCGATCAATCTGGAGGTCATGGACATGTATAGGGAAGCGGCCGCTACTTTGAGCGAATCACCACAGTCAAGTACATTCCTAATATACATAGTAAATAACATTTTCGACAAGCATTTTGTATAAAATACGCATTTGTAAGTCTTTCCGATGTCTATATTTGTGGCGGAATATTTGGTAAGTATTTCATGTAAACACAGGCGGCCCTTGACTTTTGCACATAATTGGTTCCTATAATTGTATGCTCGCGTGTGCTGTTTCCGAGTAGTCTTACGTACTAGAGATTTACATTCTCCATTGCGATCACATTCTTCTACGATGTACATATTTCTTATTGTCAAAGTCTTGATGATTTTATCAGCTTCTTGCTCCTTACTTTCAATGCGTTTTTCATTTAATTCCTGTTACTCAATTAAGTATTCATTTGACAGGGGTATTGAGTGAGATTCAACCAATTCATTAAAATCTTCTTTGTTTACATTCAAGTTCATTATTAGTCATCCATTAGGCTAACTATTTCATCAATGATAGCTTCTGGAGATTCTTCAGAACGTATTAAATCACTCATCATTTATGGGCATAATTGTTTCCAAGAATCTCTTTTTGTTGACTCTTGTATTTCAACCCATGAAGCTTCAATATTATTTTTTTGTGTTCCATATACTAGTCAGTCAACTAGAAAGTTGTTTGTCGGCCATTTTGTTCAGTCACAGTACATTTTTCCAATGGAGAGGTCGTCGCGCGCTCCCGCCACCTCTCGTCCGTGCGACATAAGCGCGGTTATCCGTTTTTTTGACTCTGCAAAACAATATCGCTGCAAATATCCATCGGAAGCTCGTGGATTTATTTTACGTTTATGATAGTGATGTGATGATACCTACAACGAGGCAAGGATTGGAAAACCATCAGTGATTTTTAACGAACTCATGGTGATATTGTGTCGGAAAAACTCGGTTACAATAAGTGGTGTGCTCCATGGGTGCCCAGAATGCTCATACCTGAACACCGTCAAAATCACATGACCGTCGCGCGTACATTTTTGGATTATTTTGCAGAGGAGGGAGCTTTTCTGGAGTCTCTCGTGAAGGGGGGATGAGACGTGGGTGTGTCATTACACCCCAGAATCCAAATAGACATTTTTAAAAAAACTGTTGGCGGAGGTCTATGCAACAAACATACAAAAGCTGATACCCAGACTACATCTATTCGATCTCGACGATGATTACGTTAAAAAATAGTTTGATATATTTGTTATATTATACCCTGCTAGTTGCCTTGATAACCTGTATCATTATTGTCTTCATATAATATCGTTTAAACGTAGTTACCAGTGTTTGATACACAGGGTGCTCGGAAGGAAGACACACTATATGGAAGCCAATTATTTTTGCATTATCGATAAAAATCTCTTGTTTTGAATCTGCGAAATACATGGGTCTGTTTTTATGCGGTAGATACGTTCCACGTGGAGTAGCATAAAAAATCGTATAAAAAAGACTTGAACCACATGGAAAACTGAAGGATAAGTACCATTTTTTTTAAAAACCGCATAACTTCAAATCAATGTGACAGAATGTACCAAAAATCGCATTAAAAAAATTGCGACCATTTAACCATTAATTTTTTTATGAAGTTTGTGATATGGAGACATGCACATCATCAATTCATCGACATCATTTTGAGAAAAAATATCAAAGCCCTCTCTACCAAATCGATTTGCCAAAATAATGATTTCAACTGACAAAGTTGAAGTTTTTATTGTTTCTGTAACAAATTCGGGCCAAACTGCTTTCAAACAATAATTTAAAACGTATGGAGCCACTTTCAAAGTGTACTTTTTAAAAGTGGAAATGATGCCCTGATTTAGTGGCTGAATTAAGCATGTCGTGTTGGATGGAAGAAACACTATTTTCACATTTGGATGTTCTAAATATAGATGACTTGAACTTGCACTAGTGTTGATTTTAGATTTTTTTATGCGCATTCGCATAAAAAAATGAGGGATAGGTTCCATTGTTTTTCAAAATCGCACAAAAACAGACCCAAGTGTATAAATATATATTTATATATATATTACACGTTGAAATTTGTCCGCGTCGGAGAGCAAACGCGAGCGAGTACCCCCGCATATAATGTGTTAATATTCCTGTGTTAGTAAATACTGATGCGATTAATAGTCATGCAGGGGTGTTTATGAGTAACTGGATTTGCAACAATAATTAGAATATATTTATTAAATAATGATGATAATTTCATTACTCATTTATAGATCTTCGTCTACTTAAAAACAAAAAGTATGCAAATATTCCTATTCTAAGTTAATCATATTTGGAACGCATCGCGTGAAAAATTCTTTCCTTGAAAAAGTCTTCTATGGAGATCGTCTACAAATGCGCATTAACCCAATAAATACCGCTAAGAGTTAAGAGAATTGGCATAAAAAACTTGAATTTTCTAAAATATTATATTTTTTTAACTGGCCAATGTAATAAAACCAAATTTGAAATGTAGTTTCGTAGAATAGCAGACGCAATATCTTTCTCATGTCGATACATCATCGCTGTCAAGACGATATATCGTTGTGTACACGATGGCGCTTTAACACTATCGTGGCCGCATCAAAGAATCAAACCATTGAATGTATCAAATACATGTAGCATCAGTTAACGGATATAAAACATCGTCCACCGTATTCATTGATAACTGGTGTATATGGACAGTCAAAGTCTCATCAAAATTTCACTTGATGTCACGCCTTCTTTTACAAGAAAACGAATAATAATGCGTTGCGCAACACAGAATGCTACTTCTCATGGCTGCATTGGAGTGGCGAATGCATATGTCTCTTCGAACTCCTAACTATTGATTATTTCATGCGCTGCGCTGCTCATGTCGGTCTGTGATTCAAAAAAAGCAAAATTCAGGGTTATATTTGGGTGTGCTTCGAACTTCGATTTTGAATTTGAGAAATTATCCGACAGATTGTAAAAAATTATAGCCGATACGCAATGGATTAAGTGTTGTGTTTTTTGGCATTTCAGATTTGCATGCAAGAATCGCGAGACGATCTGACATTTGCTAACAAATTAGCCGATTGCGTCGATGATTTAGCACGTATATTATTTGCGCGTTGTCCAAATTCGAAACTGCCAATGAAGAGCGCTCCCAGCTCTTCGTCAATATCTAACCTTGCCAAAAATGTCGATCGTAAGCAGGAACGTATCGTCGGTTTCCTCGGCATGTGGCATTATTTGGCGTTTCTATTATGGAATCAAACCGAGTCGAGGCACTCCATCTTTGGGCGAGACGATCAAATTTGAAAGCTCGGCTCGTGTTCGAGTCTCGGGTCTCGAATCTCGAAAGTTCGACCGGATTTCCTGGTTTCAAAAAAGTGTAAACACTGAGGCGATCGATCAAGTCGGTCAGGGCCGCCTACGAGTGAGTGATTTGCGACAAGAATAGAAATGTCATTTAAAAATAATGATGATTTGGCAATTCACTCATCCTGCGAATGAAATCGGTCAATCGTCCACAGTTACCGCCAGATTGAATGTTAACACTCAAAAGTCCGGTCCCCGCACGCTCCGTCTGTTGTGTTTTTTTCTTTTGCAATGACTCACACGACTAGTACAAAATGGTCCTCAAATAACACGGCTGTCTAAATGGTTTCCAATGGAACTTGCAGAATTTCAAGACAGCATCCGGGATCAAGTATTTATCGACTTCAGTTCGATAAAGAAATCGCCTAGAAAACGAAGAAGAATACCACGACGAAATTGGAATGAATTTAGGGCGCTTGGAATCGATTACCAAACACTTGTAGTACCCTGAAAAATATAGCGATGGCTTAACTCGCAATTTACATCCTTTTGTGAGGATTTATTCTGTATCATTAATATTAAAAGCAATAAAATTAAAATTAGTAGCGCTTTTAATAGAGTTACAAATATCAAAAGGTTCACCGTCACTGTTTTAGACGACGGTAGTGTATGGGGGCTTTTGTATAATTTAAAATAGTTTCTTGGAAATTCAATGTATTTGATATAATAATTATATATACACAAAAGTCTATGTGCTGTCGTGAAAAATGTAAGGAAAATAGTTTAATATTAACACATTACTTACAGGAAGCATATTAAAATATTCTGTTGGCTAATGTTTACGTACGGGAAGCATATTTTTATGAATTACGCCATGTTTTTTCCACATTTTTTTCCCCATTAATTGTGTTATGAGGATTTGTTGAAACTATTCTTTTAAAATTGAGCACATTTCCAACACACAGAGTAACCAAAAGCTATGGGCAAAACCGCGCGAAGTTTCACCGTACATAATATGTTATGAACACTATGAACTCTGGAAGAACTTTAATGAGACTGAGAGATATAAGTGAGCTATGAGCTGTTGAATCAAGATTAAATGGTCAAGGAACAAAAAATAAAATAAAAGTATGAGCATAAATAAAAATAAATGCAGACATGGATAGGAATAAGAATATCAGTCGAGATGCGTTCTAGATCTTATCGGTCTTGCACCCTAATAACAAATTATATAACTCAAACATCATGAATAAAAGAAGGGATGAATTTCATAATAGGTTGCATATGTAAGATATCAAGGAAAGATGAATGACTATGTAAATTAGTTTTGTTTTGTCCAAATGCCTTATTATTTATTTTAGTTTGAAAATATGGGTCGGTCATGTATTAGGTTGTCCCATAAGTGTTTTTCGCAAATTAACACAGATCTAATCATAGCCATGGTTGAAGAAAACCCGCGATATACTGTTCGCGAAATAGCTAACAAGTTAGAAATTCCACGAGCATCCGTCAATTAATCGTTCAGATGTGTGGCTTCCTCATGAACTGACTGACTCAAATAAACTTCAGCGTATTTCAACATGCGATCTTCTTCTCCTACGACATAATAGCCAACCTTTTTTGAAGAGACTTGTCACTGGAGATGAAAGTTGGATACTCTATGAGAATATCCAATGTAAACGGTCTTGGACCAAGGGTACAGAAGCTTTAACTGTAACTAAACCTGGCCTACATCCAAAAAAAGTTTTGCTATGCATTTGGTGGGACTGGAAGGTGGTAGTTTATTATGAGCTACTTCAGCAAGGTGAAACGACCAATTCAACAAAATATTGTTTACAACTAGACAATCTAAAGGATGTAATTGCCAGAAAACGGCCAGAATTAGCAAACAGACGAGGCGTTGTTTTTCATCACGTCAGAAATAAATGATTATCATTTGACTGGGATGTTTTACATCATCCTCCATACTCTCCGAACATTGTCAAACGAAAAAATCTTTACGTGGTAAAAAATTTAATTCAAAATATGATATAAAAATGTACCTTGATCAATATTTTGCCAACAAACCTGAAAAATTTTGGCAAGAAGGCATTATGAGGCTTCCGGAGAGATGGAGAAAGGTAATAGAACAGAATGGATCATATATTATTCAATACATTTTGATGTAATACAAATTATTGTTTATTTTTTTCTTAATATGAAAACGAAAGAAACTTACGGGACAACCTAATACATTACTTTTAAAATGAGAAATTTGTCCACAAAGTCGCTTGAAATAACATGGCAACGTGTAATATGTTTCCAAAAGACTTCAACAATATGCTATGTATGAAATTAATGAATATTTGTGTTACTTCTTCAGACAAACATAAATTAATCATCATTTTTTCAGCATGATAATTTAATTTGTATACTAATGGTTTTTAATATTATTTTGTTGTCAAATTAATACCGATGAAAAAAATGCTGTAAACATATTTGTGAAGAAAGCTGCGCGGAATATCAAAATCTCCCGATATAATTCGCTCGAAACGTGTGGGTGTCTGAGTGTTAAAACTGATGACGAAGCGCTCAATGAATGTCAGATTGTTGCATTGTTTACAAACCGTTGAAAGCATTCTGTTCCAACATGTAAATATCACAATGCAAATACAATAATATGATTGAGCTTATATTAAAGGAACCGGGAAGTAATTAACATTTCGAGATTCGAAAAACCGACGGAATGAAAGCACTTTAAAACTTAACACATTTCCGCCGGGGAAACCGTCGCGGGTCATGTTTATCAGCAGCGGCACAAAAACGGAATTTCGCGCAAAATATACATATTTAAAACATTTTCAACATACATATTTAAAACATTTTCATACGAGAGGCGCATCGTCAGCACCACAGCAACTTGAATAACGACTGAGGGACTACAATGATTGCTTATCATAGATTACGTCAAATCTCCAAGAGTTAATAAGAATATCAGTTCTTGAATTGAAGTCATTTAGCTCTTTGTGCACTTCAGGAACTATAAAATAACACATTTTAAAATGAGTTTTTAATCTGGCACAGAACAAGTGTTGTTATAGTGAGTTAGATTCGGAACTTAAGAGGGTCGCAAATGAGTGGCTGAATTTGCAACAATAATTAAAATATCGTTTTACAATCATGATCATTTCGCTACTCATTCATTAATTAACTCCTACCTTTAAAAACATTTTTTAAGTCTAAACTCTTAACACACGTGGAAGGCAAATGGGAAATCACTGTATAAAAAATAGTCTCCGTAGAAAAGTTTCCTATGAAGATCGCCTACATCTGATGACATAAAAAGACCCTTACAGAACCCAATTCCTTGACACAACAATAGGAGAAGATTCAAAGCATTATAAAATAATTGAGCACAATCAGCGATCATCTGTTTGAACTCCATACCCGAGTCTAGTTATAGCTTTATCGTTTTATAACCAGTTAAAATGCAATTTAATCGAGATTATCCCAGGAATAAAAAAGGATTGTCAAAAATTCTTGCAATGTAATGGAGAGCATTCGAGCATGAATCCATGAATCCTGTTAAAATAGAAAGCTATATGATTCCAACAGGAATCTAAAGCTCCCTGCCGCTTATATTTTTAAGATGAGTGATCCTCTGCAGGTCTGTTCATTATCGGATCGCAGAAATAAGCCGCGCAGGTGGAATAAGTAAGTGATGAAAATACGACTTCTGAATTATGATGTTTACAGAAGAGCACATTTACGAGATCGGGGAATTTGTACCTGTAGGTAGTCCCGCGTTAAGCGGTTGGACTCACACAGGAGATGTGGCTGGCAACCACATTTTTAAAAACATATATATGCCATGAAAAACCATGTCAAAATGGTTGGTAATGGTCCCATAAAAGGGATCGCTAAAAGCCACCTAGGAATCCGGGTGGATTGTTAGACTCCACGATGCTCACCCATAAAACCCCAGGGGGAGGGGAGCCAACCCTACGCCTACGCCTGTGGGCAACGGTTGAATCCCTGGGGTAATGATGTGGATCAAACGCTGCTGGGGTAGCCCAGCTAACATGAGTTGGGTGCGCAGGAAATGGGTTCGATTGATAATGAACCCCCAATCTGTCGCTGTTTGATGTCTGTTGTCTTGCCCCTGGGAATGTTGTTTACAATCATAGACCTGTTTTGCTGACTGCTAATTTTTTAAAGCCCCATTCACCGTTTGTTATGCGAACCAGGCATTTTTGCGCGTTAAATTTTATTGTCATTAGAAATTTTGTTTACAACCTTGAATGGCGCCGTTTAGACGCCTCGTGTATCGATTTTTAAGCGCAACTGGAGTGATGTGATTATCTGAGTTTCACCACTTTTATGAAAAATATGGCCCATAAACTATCCAAAAGCCTAGTTTCTGTGTGTCAGGGTATCAGTGTTTAACCTTGTAGTGCATCTTGTTCACACGTTAACGCAATTCAACAAGAGAGAAGAGGACAACAGACAAATTTCCGCTTATCACGAAAAACTGTAGCAGCCAAAGGATTAATGTAGCCATAAGGAACTTACCGCTATAAATTCAAAAAATCACAATACTGCCGTAATTTGCACATTCAAACATAAACATCTATTTTTTTAGTCGTAATAATCTCAAACTACTAAACTACTATTATGAAGGATAATATTACCGAATACACATTTGCAACGAGTCAAACTCTTATATTGCTAAGTACGCAAACTTGACACTGTCGCTGTTTCAATGCAAATGATACCTGTAAGTTTAAACATAAAGGTCTCTTTTTAAAAAAAATGCATTGGAAGTCGATACGCAATAACTAGCAATAACATTATCTCAAGCATGGATCTCAAGTTTCAATTTTGTATCAAAATATCGCTGGTTATTTAAACTGTCATCGATAAGATAATAAATATCAGTTTTTGTATCTAAATATAATTCAAAATTCAATTTATTCTTTACCAAGCATGGGCTGGATGTTTATTTTTAGCGATTTAACTGACATCTGTCAATCTACGTAAGATAGTAGAGCGAAGTATTCAATCAAATATATCGTGTAATGATAGCAATTCCTGACAATACAAACGGTAGAAACCTTCCCGCCGATAATGTGTTCATATCACAGGTGGATAAACAAATAAATAAAATCGGCGATAGAAAGCTCAGGGACGTTTCTATAACGGGAAGGCCCCATAAATTGGATGATGATGGGCTGATGTCATCGATGGAATCAGATCCTCGTCAAGCAATCGCGGAATCGTCGGCTGAGCTTAGTCGTCCGCAATCACTGCCAGTTCAAGAGCAACTTCATCGCACAGTTAGATTAAATAAGTAAGTACTATTGTAATATAATATATCAACGCATGTATCTCCTTTGTTCAGATATGATTTGAGCGAAAAAATATGGCTTTATTTGGGTCAAACAATAGCCTTTATGCCCTAAATCAAAATGATCAATCTATGTCTCCGAATCAGGACAAAGAGTACGAGTGGCTTTTCGAGAGTCGGTATACGAGTACTGCAATATTTCACGATTAGTACTGTAATGCGGTATACGTAGTCATATTGATAAATGTTATATTGATTTAACGTAGTGTAGAAGTAGTAAAAACATCACATTGGGCGTCGTTATTAGGACAAAATATTAGGGGGACCAGATAGTATTCGCGTATTTTGAGACCGTATGTTTGAGCTCAGTTTATGTCCGGACCATTGTGCAAACACATTTAAGACTCATCTGAAAAATGAATAGGATGGGTGTTATGGGATAGGATGGGTATCGTAGGCCTTGATCGAACACGTACTACACGTTCTTGACAACACACAAAATAGTTCTTTTCTCAGTGGCATTGTAACTTTTGATGAGAAATGGCTTATATATGATAATATACGACGAAAAATTCAAAGGCTTTTTTTAAAAAATAACCGGATTAAATGTAAAAAAGGTTATTTTGTGGCAAAGTTGCAAAAGTTTATTGTCGACAATTAGATGTTATGCATCAAAAATAAAAAAAAAAAACGTCCGTATTTAATCTGGAAAATTGATACTGGATAAAATACGGGAATTAAACTGGGACGTGTTAGCACATCTTATTCAGCTGACCTTTCCCCGATGGATCGCCACCTTTTCAGGTTACACGAGAGAAAAACTATTCAAAAATGCAGCTGAAGTGGAAATGGATTTAAATTATTTACAAAAAAAGGGATCGAAGAACTACCAGAGCGATGAGATGATGTGTTGAACAATGAAAGTAAATTTTATAATCTAATATATAAAAATTAATCTCTGTTGGTTCGTATATAAACCGGGTGGGTGACTCTACGATGCCCACCCATAAAACCCCAGGGGGGAGTCAACCCTATGCTCGTGGGCAACGGTTGAAGCTCTGTGGTAACGGTGTGGTGTAGAGGTGCGCGAAAGTATTTTCGTCGGTTTGCTCATCAAACGCAGCTAGTGTAGCCCAGCTAATATGAGCTAGGTGCGCAGGTCACCCTGTGCGCGCACCCATAAAGGGGTGTGTGGAATAAATGATTACAGTAGTCGGTGGAGACTGCGTCAAAGGCTCACCACTATCCTCAACAGCCTAGACATATAGAGGAAACGGTTTTAGGCTGTTCGAACGGCGAACCGATATGAGTACCATGGGGAAGGGGTAGCCCCTGCAATCGGTCATCTGCTGCAGCCCCCTTCAAATTGAGGTTGGATTCGTGGTGGCAGTGAGCCCGCGGTAGTATTCCTTTGAATTTAGCTTGAACCTTTGTCCTTCTTCCTCCGCCGCACCCTCGGGTGCAATAGTCTGAAGCTGGTTTTCCTGCAGAAACCTCGCCTTCTCTGGATAGTCCGGAATAGACCATACAGTAGCGCAGGAAATGGGATCGCACATTGTGATTCTACAATACAGTTCGTATGTAATGCGCTCGTCAGATTGCGATAAAACTTCGTGCACTTATTGCTAAAGATTGCGCGACTATTATAGGCATAGTCTAATATATAAAAATCAATATTTGTTTGTTCGCATTTAATGCGCTGCCATACCGTTCATCCGATTGCGATAAAACTTTGTCAACTTATTGTTTATAATTGCGGGAATAACATGGGCATAGTAAAAGTATTGTCATGTGACCTGAAGCAATAAGCCACGTACTGCGTTTCTTTTCAAATAATTATTAAGCGCTTATGGCATTGCAACGCATGCCGGGTATTTGCTAGTGTTGTATATAAACATCGTCCCGTAGAATAAACCAGAAAATACCCGGTGTTGCTGAAGTTTAACACAAAACCAAATCCTATGCTCCTTTGCATAAGACGTGTGCTGAACCGAAATAATCTGATATTTTCGAACCGTTTTAATTTCGATCATCTCGAAAAAAATAACGGTTTTCTACGGTTTACGAAAAAAAAATTAACACTCTGCTCGCGGAGTTGCTTGACTCGCCATGCGTTGAACGTGTTGGTCAAGTCGGACAATCAAACCAGGTATGCGAAATCAATATAATTATTTTTTAAATTTTTACTTCAAAACTGAACAAATTCAGCGTATTTTTTTTAATAATATATCATCCCTTACACTTATACTTACATGGTTAATGTTGCAGTTTATTTACATTATATGTTCACACCAGATTTTAAGAACTATTCGAAGCCCGATCTAAAATATTAACACTTTACGGTTCGGAGTGTCCGCATTAAGCTTCGCAAAAATGCAAAAAAAACAATGCTTCTTTCGTAAAATTGATACAACTTTTAAACCAGCGATTGAAACGAAATATCACTGGTACTTTCCGGAGTATTTTACAAAGTGGAAGTATTGGAAGAACAACAATCGATTGGTTCATCGCTACATATGAGAAATATACTTTAATTGCGTATTTGAACGTAATCTATGACGTATTTGCAAAAATAAATCTCTGACGTATTTGTAAAAAATAATAATACAATATATTTTGACGACGGGTGGTGTTTGTGCATATATTTTACAGGAATATTTACACATATACAGGCATCCCTGGAAGGAAATTCAAATCCTTATATCAAGTGCGTAAGACTTTTTTTTCAAGCTAAAATTACGTCATTTTTAACACACGTAAACGCGGTCACGGTGATACAATAGTGATGGCGAATTTTTTGAGCTCGCTCTGTCAAAGTTTGTAAAAAAACTTGCCTTAAATTGGATGCCGTGTCATAACTAAAAATATCCTATACTAATGTGATATTTACAGCTCTGGTAAAAAAGGGTTATATTTATTTATTAAAAAAAAAGCAAAAACATACAAGTCTTGAGTGACATGGCTTCATTTGCTAAATCTTCAATGATAGATTGATATCTCGTATACTTCTCAAGCTCACGCAAGTGCTATTAATTTCATATGTCAGTAGATTTCTTTTATTGGTATTAATATGGTAAAAGTATGTAAAATTTGGCAATGAACTATTTCTTGAATCTCTTTATATTCCATGTTTTGTTTGCTACCAATTTGCGATGCTACTTTAAGCTTTCCGCAAGTCATTTACGTGACCAGAAGGCCTATCACGTTTTCATCTATAAATAATGAAAGAAATTCATCCAGGGTAATATCCTAAGGCCAGACGTCCACAACTATCAGAAGTCCACTTTTCCCGGTGTATATAAATTATTGTTTGTTGGTGAGCTCGTTCCTGGATATTCAAAGAATCCATAACCAGCACTGATAAATTCTTCCTCTTTTTTTACAGCAGTTCTTCTAACATCTCAAGATCTTCATCCGACGTTGAAATTGGATAGAAAATCACTGATATGCTTGTCAGATAAAGTATGCTTCAAGATCGAACAAAGGTTCTGGGATAAGTGCAATGAAATGTCTCACAGTCTTCTTGCAAAAAAGCGAAACGAGCGTTGCCTCGTTATGTCTTTCTAAAACGAATACAATTTCAACTTTACTACCGTCTTTTCTTGTGGATTTTCTGCTCCCGCACGCAGTGTGTTAAAATAATATCAATGAAATAAAAAAAGCGTATAGTGACGGTGAACCCATGACCTGAAGATCGGACGACTTTTTAAATGACCCACGCGTTAATTTTTATAAACTTGTTTTTCATATCATAAAATATCGAGTATTTCAATAGGGACGCTTGAAATTTATTGATTAATTAATTTATTTAGCACTCAGACTATTCGACGTTTGGTGACTAGATTCGAATCAACCGGTTCGATTGACGCTTTGAGTAGTGAGCTAATTTTAAATCATCATAAACTAGGATTCTGTATTCGCACAAATTCACTTATCTGTCAGGACCGCGCAGCGTGTATTAAGCTCGTATATAAATAAATAAACATTGTCGATAGCACACGATATTCGTTCATTTCATGGCGTAAACATAAACAATACGCTTGAAATCGATAAATTTGGGTTATCAATCTATACAATCGTACGATGTAAGCAAGACATGTCATGGACGATTGATTTTAAATGGAAATGCTAAAATACATGCCAGTGTTTTGTGTAATATATAATAAAATGGGCTTGCTAGTGGTGTTAGCGGTTGATTTATGCTGCATATATACAAACACATAGTAGAGGCGCCGCGGTGCATGCGCCAGTGCCCCATAACCGGTGTGCCTTGAACCGATACAGGTGTGATGCGGTCAAATATCGAGCCGAATATAAAACGTTAACAAGTGCAGGTATCACATTAATTAATCATTATTTTATGATAATTATTAAGATTGCAAAAAAGTAAATATAGTACAGTTTTTATGTACGAGGCAAGTTCATAAAGTAAGTGTACTGCGACCATAACGAGCTGTTTTTTTTTGTTTTTTAAGGGTTGGCTATACCGAGTGGTAGATGAGGATCTCCTGACAAAACGAGCACAGCAGGAACACGGTAATACGTGAACTTGCGTTGTGGTGTCCAGTTGCGTAAAAAGGTGCGAGCGGGTCTATAGCGTCCGCGAGTTTCTTGAGCGACTTTAATTGGAAAGTGACGATTTTCTGAGCTCTATTGTGATTGGAGATAAAAAGTGGGTGGCTCATTATACGTCTGAGTCAAAAAGACAGTCATCACAGTGGCGTCATACCAATTTTTCATCTGCCAAAAGATTTAAAAAACACAATTTCAGGGGGGGGAAAATCATGACCGCAGTATTTTGGGATCGAAATGGCATCATTTTGGTCGAAATGGGGAAGACTATCAATGCACAATGATATTGTGAGATCATACAAAAATTCAAAAGGAGCATTCAAAACAAAAGGAGGGGAATGCTGGCAAGAGGAATGGGCACTGTTGCATTTGATTGGGATGTTTTAAATCATACCCCATATTCATCTGATTAGGCGCCTTCAGATTATCATCTTGTTACCTTTTTGAAGGCACATATGGTGGAATTAAATTTTCAATCAATGAGCAAGTGCAGAAAGAGGTTTTGAAGCTCTTGGGGAAATAGGCGGTAGGAGAGTTCACCAATAATATCTAGTTTTTTTTTTTCGTATATACTTTTTCTAGAAAATATAAAATCTAGTGCACTTACTTTATAAACATCCTTTGTAAGTATACTTGTGAAATAAAAAAATAGCGAGCATATTGGTCGACCAAATGAGGTAACCACCCCAGAAATAGGGAAGAAAATCCACAAAATTATATTGAATGACCGTCGACTGTAAATAGGCAAGCTAGCAGACTTTTCAAAAAATGCTGTAAATCGCATATTGACTGAAAATTTGAATATGAGAAAGCTCACTATGGAACAAAACAGTTTCCTAATGATGTTTCAGCCGAGTTTTTGCAATTCAGGATGAAAAATGGGTCCATCATTTCACACCTGAGACAAAGGAACAAGGCGCAAAACCTAAATTCAATATCCATGTCTGCAAGGACACGCTCATTCTCAACTTCGAGTGGACATTTGCGCTCTGGGCGCAGGGAAAAATTAGCAACCTCATTTAGCGCGCTCCAACTATGTATGTTAGCCTCAAAGGGAGCATGATAATCATACGGATCATAAAAAATGCCGCAAAATACCGAGTGTCCAACCGGTCCGCTTTTCGGATCGCTGACATGATAAATGAGCGCCTCGCGATCGGACGCCATACTTGAACATATCTACAGAGTTTTTAAGAACTTTGTAGAATGGTCAAGTAAAATAAAAACCATGTTCTATTTTCGACCGAGTTGGTATTCTGTGTTTTGCGCAAGTTGCGCCCGTAGCGGGCGTCTGTTTTGTCACGCCATTGTTTGTCCTCCCCGGCAGTCCCTCGGATAATCGATAGTCTACTGTATTTTAGAATTTGATGTGCCGCGGAATTTAAGCTTCTCCCTCTCTTACCGACCGACTGTTGCCGCTCGGAGTTTCAATTTTCGTGACGTTCGAGCCAATTTGGCCTATTTGAAAAACTTCTAAATAAACAAATAAAGGTTCACCATCCCTGGTATAGACACATTATTAGTGGATTGGCAAATTATCCGAAAAGATGACAAAGATAGAAATGATGTAAATTATTGTGTTATAGATTAGATTTAAGTTTTTATTGTTTTGAATGAACGATAAAAAAATACGATTATATTTCGGTCCCCTAATAATGTAACGCTTTGTTCCTTATCTCGAAACAAAGCCGTGGACGCACCAAAGGATTCGTTCGTCGTAGGTTTTCAGATTTTGAAATTCGAACGATCGTCGTTCATGATTTTTTCAGTCTTCCCGATGAGCTGAATGCGCTTTTACCGACTTTTCTTCTCGGCAGTGGCGGATTTAGCGCCCTCGAGAGGCCCTGGGCGCAATTTATCGTCAGCCTATTCGGCCCTCGATATGCGCGGTTTCCTACTGCGATTACACTATTATGCGCCGAAGTTCGTTTTTCAATGAAAAGTTGACGATATTCAACCAGCATTTATACATGCCGCATAAAAATGAAACCGTGGATGGGCAAAGAATGAAATTATTCTTTTGAATATTTTTTTTAGTCAAATTTTTTTGGGGGCTTCGTAAGTGTATGAGGCCTCCTGAAATTTTGAGGCACTTCTGCGGCTACGAGTAAATCCGCCACTGCGTCTAGATAAATATATAGATTTGCCTTCTCTAAATTTACCTGAGCGGTGTCGACGTATCGTCTGGTTTGGCGAAAGTTATCCTCCAAGTGGAAGACGTCAGCAAGGCGAGGGCGACGCGCAGAAGAACCATGAGGCGAGGAGGCGAGGAGACGACGAGAGGCGCGAAGAGAGACGACGAATGGAAGATCAGCTGAGGGCGCCGCATTATCTGCGTATTTATCTCTTCTCTCTTCCCATTGGCTCTCGGCGCCTATCGCGACCGTGACTTTTGTTTATTTTTTTTCTTAGAACTGTTATTATGTACGATTTGAATCTTTAAAAATCGACAGCGTCGGCGCTAACCCGCCGCGCGCATTCGGCGCCGACTGTGACACGGATGCGGATGCGAGCGAACGACGCGACCTTCGCGACGCTCCCGGAAGGGCAGGACGTACGCGCTCCTCCGTCGGCTCGGGGGCGACGGGGGCGGCCTCGTCTGTCGTCGGTCGGGAGACAAACAAAAATAAACGTGACTCACCGCCAAGAGAGGATTCAGCGGTCGGAGAGTTTCCCGGACGGACGGCGCTCTCGCAGTGCGCCCGACGCTCGGCCGTGCGGGAGCGCACGCGCTCGACCTCGACCTCGCCGCGCTCGCCTCCGCCTCCGCCCCCGCGCTGCCGCCCCGCGCGCCCCGCACCGCGCCCCACGCGGAGCGCGGAGCTCCGTCGCATCCGACACGCTACTGAAATTCGGCGACGGCGCGCCCGCCGACCGAATCCAAAATCTACCAAAATAAACAAATTAAAACTCTATCGAATTTCTGTAAATTATACGCGGCTGCCACCTAGCGACCGTTTCCCGACATTCTGCGCGATATATTAGAAAACGACGCTGCGATGTGACTCTCACCCTGCGTTCATTGCGGCGTAAGAGAGAGTTCAACAAAAAGGCGCAAACGTCAAATCACCTACACAAAACTGACAAACATAACAAAACAGCATGCGACTTTTATTTCAGCAATTATCTACAGCGAGATACAAAAATAAAAAAAATGATAAAAGCGTTTTTTATCAGATGATTCAAATTTGTTTCGACTCTGACGAATTCTAAACGTCAATTTTATATTTATTGCGTGACGAATTTGAATATCTAGAAATATCTATTCATTTTTCAATCCTATTTTATCGGTATGATTCATTAACAATGAACATGTATAACATTAGATGTAAAATACAATTAGAACAAGACCGATGTGAACATCAATTAAAGGTGTGCTCGGTATTAATATTATATAAAGAGAAAAAGAAAAATACAACGAAAATTTGATCGACGACAAAACGGCAAAATAACAAAAGATTCTTTCATATTTAGATTGCAAATTCGAATATTATTAGAGTGCGGCGCGAGGGAGATGCGCGGAGCGGGCTCTCGATCGCGCGTCCGAAGAAGGCGCGCGACCCGAAATCAGAACGGTCCCGGAAGTCCGAGATCGGAGGAGAGAGCGCGACGTCGCTTCCGTTTCGGTTCGGTCGTCCTCTCGGACGGCGCGGGATTTCGCGAACGGCGAGCGGCGAGCGGCGAACGCCGTCCGAGACGGCGGTGCAAGTTTAGAGGTGTCGGCGGTGGCGCACTCGGCACTGGCACTGGCGCTGGCGCCGAGCGCTCGGTCCCGGTACGCGCGCCGCCACCGCCACCGCCACCGGCAGCGCCGCTCGAGCCGCCAGCGAGGT
The DNA here is from genome assembly GCA_008973525.1 of Stenopsyche tienmushanensis. Lineage (NCBI taxonomy): Eukaryota > Metazoa > Arthropoda > Insecta > Trichoptera > Stenopsychidae > Stenopsyche > Stenopsyche tienmushanensis. The sequence continues at coordinate 132,699 of WACJ01000135.1, forward strand.
CAGCGGCGCGCCCGCAGAGGCGGCATGCCCCGCGACGTCGGCTGAGCCGCGCCCCTCGCCGCCGCGCCCCTCCTCCGCGACAGCTCCCCCGCCCCCCGCCGCCCGCGCGCGAGATGACGGAGATCACTTGACCCGCGATGTAAATACCCGGCGAGCGGGATGGCCCAGCCTCCGGGGGGCGCCGAGCCGCGCGCCTCCCTCTGCGTCCGCAAGGACCTCTACCCCTCCGTCGAGCCGCCGGAGCCGCGCGGGCTCGAGGGCCGCGCGCCCTCCGAGACCGACTTCGAGCGGAGCGTCGACGAGATCGCCCGCCGGAAGCGTCCGAACGGCCTCGACGCCGCCGACCTGAACGGCCTCTCGTCGCCGGCGCCGGCGCCCAAGAGGCGCAGGCCGCCGAAGGTCGACGGCGGCAAGGACCTGAGCGCGCTGCTCTCCGGGGAGCCCGCCGCCGCCGAGCCGAGGGGCCGCCGGGCGCCGCGCGCCCCGCGTCCCGCGGCCCCCCCGGAGAAGCCCAAGAGCGGAAAGCCGAGGAGCATGATGGGCATGGGCTCGTCCGGCGGCAGGAAGAAGCAGCAGAAGAGAGAGGAGAGGAAGGCGCCCGTGGAGACCTACCACAGTCAGATATCGGAAGACGCCAACGCGATCAAGATCAAGATCAGGAAGTCGAGCTCCCAGACGCCGGTAAATATGTCCCGCTCGGATCGGATTCACAGTCCGTCCTCGTCTTTCGAGGCGGACGTTCTTTTTTATCGACCGCATCGAACGATATTTGTTTACGTCTTCCGTTGTTATTATATATAATCGATCTTTTGGCCCGTGAAAGGTGTTCAATTTCTTTTTATACCGTAACATTCTTGCAGATTATCGTTTTTCACATCGGCAACTTGATCATTTCGAAGAAACGGTGCATCGATAGAATCAAAATATACGACTCGGAGACCGATCTATATGCTAATTTAAGACTGTGCAATGATTGTTTTGAGCAGTTCTCACCTTAGAAGGCATCGCAGATGCTCACATAGTCTCCGGTATCACATCTCAGTTCGGTTTTTAAATACTATCAACGATACAGCTCTCTGCGCAATGCTTTTGTGGGACAAAAATATCATGCCTCGGCGCTGTAAATTGTCGGAACGATCGAGAGTGCATAAAGTGAGAGCCTGAATTTTGTACGTTTTGTTTTTACGCTGTATGCGGTTAAATATGTGAAAGTATAAATTATGACAGTTTAAAAGTGTCTGAAATCATGCTCCGAATTAATATCGTATACACGTTTTAGGTTTTATTTCTCGAGTGTGTGACAGATTTATATCATCTACATTGTGAATTCACACTGCTATTTAGAATTAGATATATCCTCGGAGTAGGATTTGTAGTTGCAAGACCTGCAGCGTTGTTATTGAGGTTTTATTTATCACCCATTGTCAAGTTAAGCCTATAATTTTTAATATGTAGTACACACAACATATTTATCAGAGGTGAATATTAGTCACAAGTCTTTAGATCTCTTGTCTTTCTATCAAAACGGTATTAAATATCTTTATAAAACTTTTTTTAACGTTTAACTGTCAAGAAATACTATTTAGTGTATAGATATTTAGAGCTTTAATTCTATAATTTATGCTTTAGAAATGATACCTTCGCATAAATTAATAACGGCTGTCTGATATCTTTCCTTTGTAGATCATCATTTATATATCAACTTCAGGCTATTGAACTTTCTCCTCAATACTTCTCCATACAAAATTAAACAAATCTATGCACAACGAGGTAAAAAATGACTTGCTCATTCCTTCAGCTATTCAACCGTTTTCAAAATAGATTTATTTTGACCTACATTTGTCTAACATCATTTTAACAATAACGTTTATATCTATTTAAAATCTGTTAGATGATGATATTTTTAAAAAATCGCTCTAATTAAACTCTATACTATTTTTATACGCATTGGTATGAAACGGGTAACGTTACAAATTTGCAAAACCATTAAAAAATTGTTATACGAACACATACACACAAAATAATTCCACGAATCTAATTGCTATGCTTTAAATACGTCAATGGGTTTTCATCATATCACCACTAGATTTTCCATGCGTCTATAAAGTTATCGCGTATTTTAAAAGCGTTATTTTAATTTTAATAAACATACACTGTCTAATATCTGAATGAGTTACGATTTGCATTTTCACTGAATGCAAATTAATGTAATATTTAAGCTATAAAGCGAGAGCTCACGTTTGTTTGTTATCTGCCCTTTTGACATAATCATTGACCTTTATATTCTCGGTTCACGCATTCAATTGCAAGTAAATTCTTCGCCATGCAAAAACATATGCATTATGGTCTCTCATTGATTTGTTTTTTAATGTACGGTGAAAAATACAGTCTGTGCAGTTATCGTCATATGAAGATCGTAATTCAAACATTTTCCTGTATCCTGCCGAAATGAATATATGATAACGTTTACTCGGATAACTTTATTTTTGCTCAGACGTATTTATTCGATATGTTGCATACAGATAATATTAGGCTATCGACTAGTTCTTAACAGATCAAAATCTCTTTTTTGTTGCTCATTATTCTAATTTCTTGCTATCAATCGACTTTCTCGCAAGCACATTTATCATTATTCAAGGTCTTCGGAGGTTTTGCCGCAGAGGTCGGTGTTTACAATCTGCCTAAAGTAAACAAGCAAAATAAGTTGGATAATTACCGTTAATGTCTCGAATCGTATAATATGAATGCATTTGCTGTTTTTAATATATCCTTTGTCATTGAAAATGAATGTTCACTGATAGCAAAGCATAAATATGTACAATCCGTCCATCTAAGCTCGTTTCTATATATATTTTTTTTATTGCAATGCGAGCTACAGTTTGATTTTCATTAATTTTACCGTTATGATATTTTAAAACAAACTATTCGAAACTATATTTTAGCCACAAAACTTAATTCAAATTCTCTAATTTTTAACCGTGGTTTTGAATTTTCATTTTTTTGATGTTTATTGTTTGTTTTTACAACATGTCTAAAATATTTTCCCAATGTTTCAAGTTAATCGGAGTAAAATTCTCGGAGAGAGAGCCTTTGGAAGTTTCGGAGATAAGGTTCGACCTGCTGCGAGCATCGAACTTAAAACTCTATTTTTGAAGTCGGTGGACATGATTTTTCAAAATCGATCTTATTGGAATTTTGCATACATCTTCCATCTTCAATCTTCATCTTCAAGTAGCATAAAAATGATTTAAAACAGCAGTAGATTATGATTTGGATCATTTTTATCAACTGCCATTGGTATCGTACCGTGCGTATTTTTTCAAGCGACGTATTAAAAATTTAAGATTTTTTCCAAGCAACATTCGGATATGTATGATTATTATATCATTGGTGTTTCATTTGCATCTTAAAATGCATTTAAAATCTGCAAAAGCATTTAATTTATGTAATATTCCATCAAATAACAGAATTACATCATTAGAAAATTTACTTTCTAATATGATAGTCTGCAGAATGATCCAACGTAGGCCAATTTTACATTTTTGACAAACGACTTTTTGCAATACTTTCGTTATTTTATTTACCAAATCATATATGACATTTTTTTAAATTTATTTAAACCAGTTTATAAAAGAACTTTGTTCTTTTTTATATCCAGACAATTTTTCTTCAATTGATCTGAACCATTTTAACTCTTACACAATGGGCTCAGGTGTCACCAAAACTAGCTATTATGGGGGACGTACTCCTAAAATATGCAAAAAATGACTACGTTCATGAAAATGATAAAACATTAAAATTAGCGCGTATTTTTCAAAATAATTTGAAGAAAACATGTGGAATAGTTGTAATCACATAATCCTTTAAAAGACTCACATACGAGTATTCCATTGCGAAAGAGTTTAAGAACATTTGCTTATAAACTGCCGTTATCATTTTATTCTTAACCAGCTGGTACCCAACGCGTTGCTGGCACAGAATTAATAATTCTATAAATATCGTTTGAAATTTGAAAGAGTTATCTTGTTTGATTAGGAATGATAGAAATAATGAAATCTATTTTATTTTGTTGTTTTTATTATAAATATGAACTAACATACAAACATTGATTTTTATATATCTATTGTAAGTTAATTGTACTATGCCTATATAACTTGAGAAAGTGCAAACGATAAGTGGGAAAAGTTGTATTGCAATCGAATTAACGGTATGGCAGCGCATAAAATACGAACAATTTATTATTTTTGTATAGTAGACTATGCCTATGTTACTCGCGTAATCCTTAGCAATAAATGGAAGAAGTTTTATCGCAATCTGATGAACGGTATAGCAGCGCATTACATATGAACAAACAGATATTAATTTTTATATATTAGATATGCGTTATTTTATTATATTCTTACTGATTAAATTTTGACAGATATATGCTAGATTAATTATGCAGAATTAAATTATTCAAAATTGAAGTAAAAGTCCTCAATTTTTACGAATTGTGTTTCCATTTAGGATGTACGGTGTGTGTCCAGAAAGAAAGAGTACTCAATATTTTTTTTGAATAGAAAAGGCAATATATTTATGTATAATTTACAAAATGCCTTTGTTCTCAATGCACTTTGCGAGTCAAGGGATAAGCTTTCTAATAACTCGGTGGACTTCATCGTCGGTAAAAAGCCTTCTTCTACTCATCGACAACTTCAGAAAGATGAAAATCTGAAGGTGCCAGATCAGGGCTGCATGCGGACGTCCCAACACAACTAAAGAGTTGCATTGGCTGTATGGGTACGTGTGTTGTCATGCAACAACACTCCATTCGTTAACTATGTAATTACTCTCCATTATTTTTTTAGTGTTTCCCCTCGTGGCAATAATCCCTTTACGATCCCAAAAGATGGGTCATGATTTTTCAGGCTGAAAACATTGGTTTTGAATTTTTTCATTGATGGTGAGTGTCTCCAATGCGTTGATTGTCTTCTCGTATCACTCAGAATAGAGACACTCATTTCAAAATGGCACTATGACAATAATTTTATCAGAGCGTCAGTACTCTTATTTTGTGGACATGCCTTGTACATCAATGTAAAAAGGTTTTACAAACAGACAGATTACTTTGAAAAAAATGTTGTAGATTTGCACCGTCAAGATTTGTGTGTACTATTTTTTATCATAATGACAATAATTTTCTTAATATATAAAAATGAATCTCTTGTTTGTTCGTATGTAATGCGCTTCCATATCGGTCATCCGCTTGCGATAAAACTTTGTCAACTTACTATTTACATTTGCGGGAATAACATAAGCATAGTAAAAATATTGTATATATGCAACGTGTTGGCGCATATTGGTCTAGTGAAATGAAGTTTGGGCTGCGGGAATGGGGAGAGAAAGAATGCGCGTGCAATACGGTGGTTAAGTCGGTCTTTGAGATGCTTTTGAATCTCAGCTCTTTGACCTGAAGCAATAAACCTTGTACTGCGTTTCTTTTCAAATAATTATGGCATTGCAACGTATGCCGGGTATTCGCTAGTTTGTTATAATAAACCTGATTAGTAGAGTATTTAGTTTCGAATTATATTGAAACAATATTTGAATTTATGCCGTCCTTTAGATATTCCTGGCCTTGTCTATTTGCAGGACCCTTTTTTATGATGTGACTACCATCTGGCTTATCTTCACTTTGTTTTTGTTAGCTTGGCCAATGACAGAGCAATCAGCAAAACTTGTCAATCTAAAATAAATAAAAGCTGACAAAAGATGTGCCACAAGTTGCATTCTTTTACCTCCGTGTTTGCATCGTTATTCCCTCTGTCTATGCTCCGAGTATCGAATTTGGACCCCAGTGAGAAACAACACCTATTTTCAATGTCTCCTATATCCGGTTCTATCGCGTTATTGGAACTCACTAAAGGTCTTTTCAAAATATTGTTTCATGATTTTTTTCAAAGTACAAAGACACATCAAAAGAATTCCAACTATCTTCTGTGATGAAGCTGTTTCTTCATTATTTTTGTTCGCTAGCAATGATCGTCGAAGCACCTGATTTCTATGTAAACGTTTGAATGTTTCTATAACACCCTGATCCATCAAAAAAACTTCACCATTCATCCATTCTAATGATCATATTTAACCGGAAGACTTTCCGAGAAAACGTTTCCTTTTCAAGAGTCTACAGCAAGGGTTAGATTGGTGTAAAACCTATCCGTAAATATATGATAGCCTTTTATACCTGAGTTCGCCTGTTGTAGATTATTACAATGGAGTAGAACAAAAAACGGATAAAACGTAAATATATACGTTCTATCAAAATAATATTGAATTACTGGACATAAATAATTTTCAAGATGTTCACTGCACCACAACTCAACGCAGACTATTGTTTTATGCGCTTTACCCACTCACAACAAGTTTTTCGGTGATCATTTAATATAATTTGTATTAAAATAAGGGATTTGCAAATTAATTCCATACAAACCAAGGGATGAATTCATTATTGTTGAACACAGGTTATTCAATCAATTCTATGTTGCCGTGAATATTTGAGCAGTATTTTGTTAGTAAGTAATTTGTTCAAATATTTTTTCAGTTGCGTTTCAAAAACACATGATTGTATCACTGGTTCATTTAATATTATCTATTAGTTTTGATACTTATGATGAAAAATAAACGAACATTCTGTTTTTGAAGTAATATGAACGCCGCCTTAAGTATTTTGCTCTATTTAAAGCCTAAGACATGCTAAATATATAGTTGTAGTATTATATTGGGTGTGTGAATAAGTTCAGCTTCTACTTTTGTCCATCTTTCCGACAGCATTTAATTTCCACGTTGAAAAAACGACACATCTTGAGGCTATCCAAGAATCGATCCATTTTTTGGTATCTTCATAAGAAGTGAAATGTTGCTCAATCGAGCCACGATCGGAAAAATGGTAATCAGAAATGGCAATGTCGGGAAAATTATACTACAAAATCATTTTGTCGTGTCTTCAGGTATATTGTGACCACATTTCCTTCAATGCTCATAATACACTATGTTCAGCTGATCCCACCAAATACAGAGCATGAGCTTGGTTGGATTCATGGATATTCCGCTTTGGCGTCAATGTTACTGCTTGGTTGGATTTAATTCACGCTTGGGATTATTGTTCGATCAATTCCTAATGATTTTGCAAGTTCAGATTGCATTCGACATCGATCATCAAGCAATGTTTCCAATTTTTCGTCTTCAATGCGTCACACAATTATTATACCGCCTTCTGATGACGACCGGAACTTATTCACACCCCCAATATATAATAATTGCACAAATCTAAGAAAAATAATTCTAAATAAACATTAAAAAGTCATCTGAGGTCACCAATGATCAGAGGTTGTTAGATATGTCCGTTTTGAAAATTACATTATTCAAGACGCGTCATTGAAATATATACTGTGAGAAACGCTTACCATTAAAATGCAAATTTGGTTTTTAAATTTTTACACTGTCGTAAAGATTTTTTTTGATTATGCAATTAACGTTTGATTTTTTTTTTGTCTACAGATTATAGAAGTATCACCTACGCCTAAGAAGATTGTAGTTGAAAACAAACGTAAGAGAAATGCTTCGCCAGTAAGTAGTAGTAGTTCAGGGGAAGAATATGACCCATCAAGTGCTTCTACGGTTCCAGTTTCTAAGCCGCGTGTATCACGTCCAAGACCATTGCGTCCACACAATCATGCGAAAAATACACACGGAAAAGGTATGTGAAATCCTTTGTTCAGATTCTATATTAAATTTAGTGACAACCTGTTGCTTAAAGGATGGCAATGGCGTTTCAATTGCATCGGCGGCAATTATTTTACGCCAATGTCCTTTTATTACGCATCCCAAATATAGGTCAACGATTTTTGTTGAGCTTGGCATAATAATTACATAACAATTCATACTTTTACAAACATTTGCACAGTTTTTTTATATTTTTAGATGTGTCAACTATGGTTTCATTTTTTATCTAAAAATATTAAATCATTATATAAGTTTTTAAATGCGTGAATTTTTAGATGGCAAGTTACGATCAGAACCGGTCGTGGAAGATATTCCACAAAGTCCATGGGGTGTTGGGATTCCTGAAGAGTTATTATCTACTATTTTTAAACACGTAATTGCGTCTGATGGTACTCTACCTGCCTTAATAAGGTAAGCATCTTAAAATTATGATTATAAATGATATTTATTTTCTTGATTTCTTCCTTTTTTTTTGAAGTGAAACATGTATAGATAAGGCAAATTGGCTTGAACGTCACCAAACGCGGAACTTCAATCGGCAAGTTGAAAAGAGAAGAATTGTTTCTACTTATATATACCGAGTCTATATGTTGCATAAAGCAACCAGTAGACCGGTGGCTTGCCTATTTTATTATATATTATACAAACACGGCATATTTTAGCTAATAATTTTCATTGATAAATGAAAAAAAGCAATGCTTAATATTTAATTTAAAAAGAAAATACCATTTTCATTTATTTTCTCTAATAGACAAATACTTATTATATTATATATCGTCTATTTGATCATATTTTGGATACTCAGTTTTTAATCTATTTTAATTGTCTAAAAATGTGCAATATACTTTTAGATTGGGTGAAGTTTGCAAACTTTGGCATGCAGCTAGTAAAACACCAGCGCTTTGGGGTGCTGTTGAACTTTCACATCATACGCGAGATAAATGGAAAACAGATTATCGTCTCAATTGGTTATTGGAAAATAGATTGTCTATGTGTTATCAGCTTAATTTAAGTAAGTGATGTTTATGTAATTTTATTTTTGAGGAAGTGTCAAAATTCTCAATCAATGTGCTTATTTTCTATATCTTCCCGCAGGTAATTGGAAAGTTTCAAATTTATCGTGGATTGTGAAGCGTATTGTGGAGCTTTGTCCCGGAATCCGTGAGCTGAATTTATCCGGCTGGAAACGATTAACAAACGATCAACTCCGGGAATTCACTCTTGGATTGCCCAAATTAGCAAGACTCGATTTGAGTTGCACGGTAGGCTGTCTTATTTATTATTTTGAGACAACGAAAACGGAACGTTAAAAAACAGGTGTTTCTTATTAAAACTCATTTATGTTTAATAATTTGTAGTCTGAGACTGGATCATCTGGAAGCTGCTTATCAGTAGCTAGTTTGACTCATTTAGCTCAAACCATGGCGGATCATTTAACTCATCTCACTTTGGCTAATAATAAGCTTACTGGTTTACCTTTAATTTTGGCAGCCATTGCGGTAAGTTTAAAAAAAATATTTTTTATAATAGCTGCATGATCAAGAATTCATTATCGGGGCCGTAACAAAGGGGTGGCAAAGCAGGCGACTGCCACAAGCATAACTGGGCTTGATGCTCAAAACGCAGAATACCGACCCAATCGAGAGTTGCACATAATTTAACTATGTCCATTAGCTGTACTGTTCATCTTGGCAGCTCGTATGGCCTCGTCTAACCATTCTTTTACCATGATGTATTCAATACAACTCGACTCTTATAATAGGAATATCAATATGAAATATAATAGATACGGAGTTCAGAGTTTTTCAAATTTTCATATGGTGTAATATGTATATTATTTTAAAATACGTTATAAAAATATTTTATATATTGCATTTATAATAGTATTATTTAACTTTTAAACCACTTGGGCGCAACTTGCCATAGGCGCTTCAACCCTCGTTACGACTCCGTTCATTATGACCCCATCGGAAATGATTAAGGAATACTGTTTTAATTCTTATGAAATATTTTTTTTGCTTTAGAATCACTGTCCGAGTTTGGAACTACTTGATTTATCTAATCTAGCAGCTGTCAGTCATCCAGCATCGGTACCCTTAGAAAGATTACAGAAGGGTTGTCCGAGGCTTCGAATATTGAGAATTACTAATTCACAAGTTGTTCTTGCCACAGCAACTACTCAAGAGCAGGTAATGAATTTTTATTATTAATGATTTTGACAATAAGCTTATGCATAATTCGTTTACTCATATTGCAAATCTGTTTTTTTGTTTTTAGGTGGAATCGCCTGGTTTTCCCTTGCTAGAAGAACTTTCTGTTGCATGTCCATCGACTGATTACAAACTTGTAGATGATGAGGTTTTAGGAAGATTACTTAAAACATCTACATGTTTAAAATTATTAGATGTCCGAGGGTGTATTAGAATTACTGACTCTGGCCTTATCAAAGTGCCTGCTTGGGACTTGCAACATCTCTTTCTTAGTGGTAATTTTATCCATTCAGTATAAATCGTATCGGAAATATAAGCTACAACATAAAAAATCATACTAACGACTTAAATACTTTTTTAGGATGTTGTGTAACTCGTCAGTCAACTTCTTGTTTAGAATTAATATGCGAAAAATGGTCTCATAGCTTACTTGAAGTGGATCTTGCTTGGTCTACAGCAACACAACCGTTAGATGCAGCAGTCGAAGCTCTTGCTGAAAAGGGAGATAATAGCATGCTCAAGTAAAATAGTTTTTTTTTTTAAAAATACATGCTTGTCACATATATTTGATTCATAAATCTCAAACGTACATTTTTCAATTTCAGAATTCTCAATCTCTGTGGATCGTCTGTATCTTTTGCTCCCGTAAAGACAATATTGCTCAAATGTCCGCATCTCGAATCGGTAAATTTGTCATCTTGTCGAGCTTTACCTAGGGGGATGAAACGTTTATATACAGGTAAAGAACTGAAAGATTTGAGGGATAGTTTTGATCCTGAAAAAATAAAAGAAAAACAGGAAGCAGAAAGACTGATCAAAGAAAACAAAAAGAAAATTCAGGATGCTAAGAATAAAGCGGACGAAGGTAGAAGAAAATCTATAACAAAAGTGGAGGGAGATGAAAATGGAGAAAAAGACGCTTCAAAGATGTCATTGAAAGATTGTGATTTAAAGAGTCCTAAGGATGATAGTTTGATTTCCGAATCGGAGAAGGATGAAGCTAGCACTAGTATGAAAAGTCCAGCATCAGCTCTAAGCAGTCCTGCTTTAACTCAAGCGACTGCATCGGTTAGATCGATCGAACAGGAAGATTCGCCCCAAAGTGTTGTTCTTCAAATAAGCCCCATCGCAAACAAAGGATCAGCTTCTTTACATGAACAGTTTTCCCCTCAGCAAAGTTCAAGTGCCATTTCAACACCTAAAAGTAACCACATGCAGGAATATAGTCCGGTTCCTCGTCCATCTACATCCGAAGCTGTCAGTGCATCTAATATTTATGATTCTGATTCGAGACAAGAGACTGGAAAAAATTCAGGTGCTTGGAATGCAGGACAATATAGTCCTATGACCAAACAAGATGGACCAACTTCATCTCATCCAAGTCCTGATACAGGCAATTCTTTCATAGGGAATAACAAACAAGATACTCCGAAACCCGGCGGAAGTTGGAATTTTGGACATTTTAGTCCATCAGTCGTGAGGCAAGACAGTAGTCCATATCCAGCTCAGCAGAGTCCCTATCCATCACAAACTAGTCCTGATATGGGACAACCTGTTAATAAATCCAATCAAAATGTTCAAAGTAGTTGGAATTTAGAGAAATTTAGTCCCGTTATGAGACAAGAATCCGCATGTTCAAGCCAACCGAGTCCAGAAACCGGTCAAGTTGTATCCAGATCAGGCCAGGGTAATTGGAATTTAGAAAGATTTAGTCCTATGCCTTCGAGTTCTATGCTACCCAGTCCCGATACAAGTCAAGTTACTTCTTCGGGGAAGTCTTGCGGTCAATGGAATCTGGATCGGTTTAGTCCAATGACTAGGACGGAGTCTTCACCAGCCGCAGTGCCCAGTCCTGAAACGGGAGTTTCAAACGTCAAGACTGGACCGTGGAATTTGGGTCATTATAGTCCTTTGACGAGATCTGAGATGTCGCCCGTAGCGCAACCGAGTCCGGAGACCACCGTGCAGACCGCATCGAAATCCAACTGGAATTTAGGACATTACAGTCCTATGACCAGGCAAGAGGCATCTCCCATCGGACAACAACCCAGTCCGGGCGGTGCTCAATCTGCTTCCAAAACTGTACATAATAATTGGAACATTGGAAACTTCAGTCCTATGTCTAAAGTGGATAGCTCGAGTAGTTCTCAAAGACATGTTCAAAGTGATATAATACCAAATATGTGGGATACGGCACGTACTCATTATTCATCACATGAAACGAGTGTTAAAAGTGACGCTGAACGGACAGGGAATTGTTTTGGGAACATTGACCAAGTAACTACTACCACTTATTGTTCAGGTAGTGGTCAGGGGATGTATAGTGGCTATCATGATCCATTAAATGGTCCTTCGAGTATTGAATGATATAAACATTTAACTTATTGAAGCATATGTGATTTAAAGTTCAATAACCTTTACCGAGCAATATATTTTTTCGAGCAATGTAAAGACAATGTAACAATTGTGACATTTGTAAATTAATTATTTAGTGTTAATTTTTTTTATCAGGAGTTTCTTTTTTTACATTCATATTGATAAGTCTGATTATGAAAAACGAATATATAGCATAAGTTTGTTCATGAACTAGAGTTTCTATTAGATATGTTGTGAAAGTGCGCTTTATAATATGCAGTGAAATTCTCTTTAAAGAATACGATCATTGTGTATTTATTTAAATTTGTTTTAGGATTTGTTTCGTGAAGGTCGAAAAATAGGTCGGGAATTTCAAATTCGTATTGCACAAGAAAAATGTGTTTGATGAACATATGCTTTAGAAATTCTGTAGCGCGGGTACATCGATGAATGTTTATTATTATTTTTAAATCGAGACTTAGAAGCTGTGCTGGCTGTGTTTTGAAATTCCTGAAATCATTTTTTCTATTTACGAAGTTACACGTGTGACAGATCAAAGGTTCTCGTGAGATAAGAACTGATGATATGCTAAATTAGTATATTGATGTAATATGGAGTACAAACTGTAATATGTATGGATCAGTTTAAAGGCACATTTATAAATTAATAGACATAAAATAATAAGAGAGAAATTCTGAAGCTTGAAATTCCTAGCCTTTGCTTTAAATCTTTCAAGCATTCTGTATTGCATTCTAGTTTTTATCTATTTAAGAAATCCTGAATAATCTTTTTCCATCTGTTTTAATTGTTGTAATATAATATGTAATTAATTCTATAGTCGTCTGAATTGTTTTCACCTAATATACATTTTCTTTTTTATCGGTTAACATTACGTGTTAGTCAAAGCACTATGATTCCGTAGAACAGGCATGCTAATCGAAACGTTATTGTTTAGTTCCTGGAACTGTATTAATTCATTTTTATTACGCTTAAATCCGACAATGTATTGCAATCGACAAAAAGCAAATTCATACGATCTAGACTGATCGCATGAATATGGTATTGTCTTCATATTATCTTGCTACAGTTTTCCTCGAGCAAGCATAGTTCATTTTCGCGGTATTTGTGCACTAATCACACATTTAAACCCAAGATTACTGAAATTTGGAAACGAGCCGCCGAGTAATATATGCCTTGCTTTATAGACTTTCTTTGTGTGAATAGCATACAAATGGATGGAATTATATAACTGATTTAAGAAACGATTTACTAGCTATAAAATTTAATATCAATTTGTGTATCGTCGTAAAACTTGGGAATACACGATGTGACTATATCGTCTGTGTTCAGAAATGCAGATGTTAAACAAAATTTCGGATCTTAAACTAATCTTTGCACAAGTCGCATCAATAACGAGCTCTGCCGGTATAAAATGTATATTTGTGTGTTTCGCTTCTATTTTGTGCATACTTTATTTTTTTTAACGCAAGCCTTTTTATTATTATTTATATCAAAACGTCAAATATGTACTGTATTTATTGCCGAGTTTTCAAATGAAATTTGTTTTTTAACGTTTATTTATTTATTTATTTTAAATTATATATTTTTTATCATTTAGTACTTGTACAAACAACTTTTATGAGATATTTTTTTATGCTGAATCTTTTGTGTCATATCATGAGCCCCACAGCAGCTTCGTATTAAACTTTTAACGTGTGTTTTAAATGCGCGCGGGCACTGCCGTCGATCAGCATTTCCGAGTGTCGAATAACGCTCGACCGTGCGATTTAATAACGTTTATTTCTTTATTATTATTTAGCGTCGAAATAAAATTATTGAGTGTAAATTGTAACTGCCAGCTGAAATTTTCGCCCTTTTATGTCTCATATTGTCTATTTTTTTTTTGTTGCTTTCGCTTTTATTATTGGGTGTGTGAATAAGTTCTTGCAGCATTTAAATTCCATGTCGAAAAAAACGACACGTCTTTCGAGACTATCCAAGAATCAACCCATTGGTATCTTCATAAGACGTGTAAAACCGTTTTCTTCAATGCTCAAATGCATCAATTGCTTTCGGTAGAGATCTTCGGTGATGGCTTTGTTGGGTTGGAGCAGCTCATAATATAATACGTCCAACTGATCCCACCAAATACAGAGCATGAGCTTGGAATCTTGGATATTCCGCTTTAACGTCAATGCTTCTGCTCAGTTAGATTTAATCCACGCTTGGGATTATCGCAGTATATCCACTTTTCTTCACCAGTCACAATACAATGTAAAAACTCCTTTTATTTTTTGCCGTTGAAGCATTTGTTTCACAAGCGAAAAGCTATATTTTTGCAATCGTGTAATGTATGATATTTTTTGAAGCAATCTTCAGAATGAAGCGCTGTTTTAATTTCGCATGTGTCGTGAATAAATAGTGTTCGCTTTCATCCGTTTTTCAGTTTCGCGGTCTAAATACATCATACAGTCTCTATAATTCCTCCCTGATCTACCATAAATGAATCGAGAACTTCCATCTAACCGTTGATCGTGATCAGTTGACGACAATCGGTCCAATTTGGACTTCGTGGAATCGCGAAAGTTACCAATAAGTTGCATCAACAATTGTCAGCGAAATTTATAAAATTTAAATACAAAATAATATTGAATTACTGGACACAAATAATTTTCAAGATGTTCACTGCACCACAGCTCGACGCAGACTATTGTTTTATGCTCTTTATGCACCCACCACAAGCGCAGCAGCAGGAGTTTATTCACATGCCCAATATTTATGAGAACAATATTATTTTAATAAATGCCGCAATTATCAGATCTTCACATGGAAGTCTTGTCGTAGCAATGCGATTTATTTTAATATTTGATTTTAGCACTAACCGCTATGATTTTGTTTATAGACACTTAAAGATTAGTGAAAATATTCTCATGTGCTATAATTATAACACCATATCGCGTTAAATGAATAAATTAATTCTTCATTATTGTAAAAAATTATTTAAAACTTTGATATTTGAATTTCATTAATAGAATTTGAAATATATAGTTGTATAATATATATATGAAGCGAGTAATGAATATTGATTTATTTTATTTGTTACTAATTTATCTTAGTAGTAGTACAAATGTACACAATTTTATTAAAATAGATCAATCGCAAGGATTTCATTTCATGTTATGTGTGTATCTGTACGATCGGAAGAGGTTAATTAAATCAAAATATTAAATGTTATATTTTAATTTATATATATGTATGTATAAATAATATGTGGTTATTCTTTAGAAGGGTTTCATTGCATTTGTTTTTGTTGCTACTTTGTAAATCTAAATATCTAAGTGTTTGATATTGTTGAAGATTTTATGAGATAGTGATGCTGTACAGTTTAAACTTAAATTATTTGAAGTTGTTTTTATTTTTGGAAATAATCTCTAACCTTGACAGTTGCAATTTTATTTGTTGGAAAGTTTATTTATATGCATATAAATGTCAAAATATATTTATGGAATAGCAATAATAAATACGATTTTCTCTATGGAAATGTGTACGAATCGGTTGCAGAATACTCGATTCAATGATTTTTTTTTACAATCGGCAATAGATGTGCGATTCATTTGTACCTTTATATTGTTGTTCCGAATTAAATACGATAGAATTCACATATAAGCAACCCGAAATTGTTTTATAAATCAAACATATATAAATAAGCATATTTTCCGCCTTTATTTAAAGGTAGAAAAAAAATTACAGATAAATATAGTATGCATTTAACTTTTACAGATATGTTTTTAATTTAATACTTTATTATGAGATTCAATCGAAACAAATTTAAATTCATAAAAGAGCAATTTGTTCATTTATTAATGAATATTAGGGGTACTAAAATATTACAATTACAAGGCTTAATATAAGGTTATTTACCAAAATTTACCAAATAATGGATGTAGCTGTTAACTATTCATCCATCAATTTATACGTTTTTTTAAAACTTATTGCGTATTAGTTTTGAGCATAGGGCGACTAATTATAATTATTCCGCTTATGCATTAGAACGTTGTAAAACTGATTTTTTTATTGTTAGATTTATGTAGTATTTATAATTACAGTTATGTTAATATGATAATAATTTTTAAACGAAATATTCACATAATCTATAAATTATTGCTTTATAATTTTGATTTTAAAGGGTATGTTCCATAAGTAATGCAATTGTAACGTAAACCCCCTTGCTGACATAAGGCAGTCCTGCTATCTTCGTCGCTGCAATTTGATAACCGCGTTCTTCAAACGCGAGATTCGCACCGTCGTTTATGAGTGACCATGAGAGAAAAGCGGAAAGTATGGCTAATCAGGCTAAGTCGGCATGGTAAGTCTCAATAATACCAGTGGAAGCTCAAGAGTGGATCGAAGAAAACCTTCGAGACGAAAGTCGTGAGGATCTAGTCTACGAAGAGGCGTTGATCCCAAGAGATCTGGTAACGAACTGCTGAAGACAGCTAGTGCTGGGATGCACGTCCCTATGTCTCGCACCCCTCAGACACTTTGTCATCCAAAAATGCAACAATCAGATGTCTTGGCCAGGATTCCTTACCTTTTCGTGGTAATCCTCGGGGCTATGCCCGTCAACACTCCAGGGCTTAAGTAGCCCCGGTTCCACAAATCAGTTTGGCGCACACCTTTTTCATGTTCAAATATTCGCTTATAATACGATAAACGGTTGTTTTCGTCAAGTTTCTGTTAAATCATTAACCTTCCCGTAAGGATGCTACGTATTTAGTATGCCATATGACATTCTAAAACCCCATATTTATTATATTTCATATCGATATTCGATATAGATAGTATATCGAGATTCAATGTTGTAGGAATGTTGTAAAAATTCCCATTATTACAACTTTACTAAAACTCAACTCAACTTTACTCAACAATTACTATGATGTATTTAATACACAAACTCAACAGTGTAGTAAATACACCATAGTAAAGGAAAGGTTAAAGGCTTAACCATCAGTCAGATTTGAGTGATTGATGGATATTCACTGCGGGGTTCGTCATCGACCTTCTCTAGGCCTTCATTGAATGACTTGTGCCATCGGGAAACTTGTGATTTTGATAAACAATCACTTGCAAAAGTCTGCTGAATTAATAGACGTTTCAAATACCGATAGTGGCAGATTTCCCAAATTTAGCTCAAAAGCCTCCACAGAACGATCCATTGCTCTCTTGGCGTTGTATCGTCATGTCTGATTTTTTTTTTGGATGCATTACTTATGGAACGCACCCTGTACTTTAAATACTGTTTCCAAGAAAATATTTTTATATCAAATAATTGCTTTTTTAATCGCGTGTTCTTGACAAGATATTGATCACAGTTCGACGCCACGCGCAGCTACGGTTTCTCATCCGGGTTAGCGCGTATAAATGTATAATTTTTATACAATTCAATTCCACTAGAGTTAAAATGATCTGTAGGCTACCACACAAAATATCTTTATATTCACATTTATATTGTTATCCCAGTACCCTTAATACGTTAATAATGAATGGATATGCATTTTTATAGTACGAAACATAATTGTGTGTTACTATGCAATTTTTTGCGCCTTGAGTCGAAACTTGGTTGTTTTTGCTCATTGAATTTGCCGATATCTTTTATTTGATGCATGATTTTTTTACGTTATTGTGAATTTTGGAACCAAGTCCAAAATATGAAATATTTTTTTATTATTTTTAAACAAGAATGGATTAAAATGGTAATAGCTATAAATAAAACGATAGACTATCTCTATGCAGTTTTGTTTTTGATATATTGGTAACGTTGTTTTTTATTGTACGATGACAATTATTGCATTTACTGAGCTCATAATTAATACTAACCTGCGATTTGTGTGTATCGAAAAGTATATTTAAATACAATCAAGAGGTTCCATTTGTAACTGAGTGAATGAATGAGTGGTCCGTTTAATTTTTTCGTCGGCAGCTATAATTTTATTATGTAAATACCACGTTCTTTTCGTTATGTCGCACAAAATTGATCATGTGGACCAAGATAAAAGTTATGACCTCAAAGATATCAAATTCCGAGGCATAAAAAGAAATAAAATGACTGTCATGTGACTGTCGGTTAAAAGTATAGTTATTGTAATTCTGTTCGTATCTTTCGTTATTGTAACTCTGATATAAAATCGTCTATCCTATATGTTTGAGCGAGATATTTACAACCAAGACATTCATCTAAACAAAGAATGCACGTATAAGACCAGACTATGTAGGTTTTTTTAAATTTGGTCTTAAATATGAATAAATCTTCGTTATTTCGTCGAATTGTTTGTATTTTTTAACATGTATATTAAAAAAATGTTGGAAAATAAATAATTTTGTTCAAATAGTTTTTTTTTTTCGTTTTCTCGATTCGCTTCTACGATTAAAAATATATTTTTCCATCATTAATGTTCGCAGGTTAGTGTAATTAAAAATCGCCGCGTTAATATTATCGGTGTCGATCGAATGTGCGATAACTGTGTAATTATTCGCATGTCTCTTTTGTTTGTAGTTAATTTATGAACACAAAATAAAATAAGACAATCCACAAATTAACACTTATTGGAATATTTATATAAAAAGACAATCTCTTAAATTGCTTTTGTTGTTATTAACGAATATTAATTGCAAAATGTTTCCCAGTTGTATAACAATGTCTTTCCAATTAGTTCTCAATGTTAGGGCATACATTTTATAATATCTCTATAAAGCTGTGTATCTATCGTTTATATTTTTGGATGCTAAAATAATGCGCGCATCATAAAGTCGAGTATTCGTTGGATACACGGCTTATCGACGGATAAAATATATGCTGTGGTTTCTTATATTTTCGTAAAGAAATTTAATGTATTATATTAAAAAAAATAAACTGAAATTGAATTTATAATACTATTAGGTGCTACAATTTGAGCATTTACTTATGTTTGTACTTTAATTGGTTTACAATATGTACAGTATTTGAAATGTTGGTTGTTCATTTTTTGTTTAATTATATACGAAAGTGGCGAAATGAGAAATTGATGCATATATAAATCTATTTCTATGATTATATGGACTCTGATTAATATGCTATATCAGCTGTAAAGTGACTACGACATATGATTAATTCAAAACATCCAAAATGTCAATTCATATTGATTCATACTACATGAAAAATATCATAAAATTCATTTAATAAGGAATTTTTACAGAAATTCAAATTTGTACATTTTTGTAAATAAGAACATGTATTTTTTTTATAAATGTATATAGATATATTTAATTATGTAAATGTCAATCTGGTAGTTAATTAAAAGAATAAAATAGTTATAAAATGAATATTTTCGATTTGTACCTCAAAATCTAACATGAACGTAATTTGGAGAATTTTTCAAATTATCCGATAGAATCGCTAGTTAATGCTATTATGTTGCTATTGGGAAAAAAAATATTTTTATAAAGCATTGATTTAATATAAATACAACACCCATCCCGTGATTTACATACACTGCATAATCATCCCTTGGATAAAATCATTACATATATGATTTCCTATTTACTAATTAATCCCATAAAATGTTTCATATGCGAAACCTAAAATTATCCGAAATGTTTCTGCTTAATTTGTGGGATGAAATAAATAGGTTCTTAATAAATTGGTATCTCAGATAAATGCCGTATTTTTTGGAGCGTAAGATGCACTTTCAGAAAATAATGTTTTATTAACCTTTTAACTGCCAATGACTCATCAGCGCATACAAATTCGACGCACCGGTGCGTCGTTGGCAGTTAAAAGGTTAACCCTTCTGTCTATAAGATTTTGTGATCAGTTTTTTTTAATAGTGACTGTAAAGATCTTACCAAATCTCTCTGATTAGATCCTTTTTAAAGTCCGTATTGTGTTTCGAGAAAAAAGGATATTTCTATTTATGTATCTTGCATAAGAAACCTTGGAGCTTGATCCCAGGGTAGTGTCAGATTCTTACTGACTAAACCCCTCCCTTGCCCGTCTCTGTCCCTCTGGTATTGTTTATCACATTGCTTCGGAAGGACAGGTAATCTGGTTCTGTGTTTGACTGTATTCTAGTATTGGAGAGCCGCTCTGCGTCTTTCTCAATGCCTTCTTTGGTGCTCATGATTTCTTCAATGTAAT
Organism: Stenopsyche tienmushanensis; assembly: GCA_008973525.1. Lineage (NCBI taxonomy): Eukaryota > Metazoa > Arthropoda > Insecta > Trichoptera > Stenopsychidae > Stenopsyche > Stenopsyche tienmushanensis. The sequence continues at coordinate 153,198 of WACJ01000135.1, forward strand.
TTCGCCAAAGGTCCCAGTTCTTGCTCACCATCATGCTGTGGATCATGTTCTTGACGTTGAGCTCGGCTACCCCAAGTGTTTGTTTCAGCTACCTACCAACTTACGACTGGGATGAGTCAGTGGGTCCATCTTCCCTTGCTGGACTGATCCTATTTCTGTTGCCAGGCTTCCCTCAGTTTTTGGTCGTGTGCGCTGCGATTTTTAGAATCTTTGTAGTTCAAGGCCCTCTTTTTTGCCTGGAGGTCCAGCGATCACGAGCACCGCATCTTTGGATACTGTTCTATATGCTGTGGTGATTCAGAGCACTCCCTGCCGCTGGACCCTGGCCAGCTTCTTTCTACAGCTCTTGTGTCTGAGCGACTCATGCCATATTGGGGCTCCGTACAGAAGGATTGAGTGTATTACTTCATTTATAATTCTTTTTCTACACGGCTTATAATACAAACTGCCCGGATAGCTATCAGCGCCCTTGCACATCGCCGCTACATGCCCGTAACCGAGGCAGCGGAAGCACCAATCCACCCGATCCTGGATGCAACACATAACGATGCCGACGTGGACCCGTCCCTTCTATTTATGTACCTAGAGTCAATAAAATAGATTTGGTCAGATCTAGATATTTTTTTAAATCTGATATGTACAGGATATCATGTTTTTCTTCATGTTCCGTAAAGAAATTTTAATCCTTTTGCTCCACGGGACGGGAGGATATTAAATCTTTCATGGACAGAGGCGTACATAAAGATATTTTTAAATTCTTACTTAATTTTTATTTATTGTTTCTATTCATATTAGTAATATTCAGTTCATCTTCATTGTATTTTAAGTTTGACTTATATATTTTATTGTCTGAAGGCGACTTGTGTGTCCTAATATATGCATGTTTATCACGCGTTATCCTGTGGGATCATTTACGTCTTTCATAAATCACAATGAAAATACTAAGATCTATTAAAACGTGAAGGACATTTTTGGAATTGCGTGGATCCTAGAATAATATTTTTTAGATATTATAGCGACTCACTGATGATTCCTATGTAAAAAGTTGCATCTTATGGTCTGAAAAATATGCTAATTGTAAAAAATAAAGATGAAGCAAACATTTATAATAAAGGTGATACACCCGAGAAATTATATATATTCTTTTCGTCGTGTCCCTCACGACTGAGGATCGTGACCCTGACCAGCGGATAGGCGCTCTTTAAATATATAATATGGTGAAAAATTAGAGCTGTTGGTTGAATTTAGGAATTCAAAGATAATTTTCATCCAAAGTTTTCCGCTTTACATCATTTTTCTTTAATTTGTTTGAGATTTTCTCTGATGAAATAGTTTTATTTAAATTGTTTTATTGACTGTTAACGTGAGGTTCATTTTTATTGAAGCTCAGGTTGACGTTTCCATTGTGATTATTATTTTCCTTCGACTTTCCCACGTCAATTTTGTCTTCCACGGTCAATTATTTTTATTTGTCTTCCCCAAGTTAAGTATTTTTTCTAGCATTATTTATCATTTCTAGCCTTGTGTCTATATTATTAGAAGTTCCCTGTAATTATTTTTTTAAAACTATATTCTTCTCTTGATAAATATATAACATAACACACACATTGATCCTTATCCTTAATTAATAAAAGCACCACAGATGAGATTTTTTCTCAATTGCTTTTAGAATATAAAATTGTACCCCCTTCCAATATTTCGAGCAGCGGGACGTGTTCACGGTTGCGGAATGACCGATATCTTTATAACATATAGTTTGATTAAAAGCGAATCTGACCACCTGAAACGATAGCGTTTCAAAGCTTTATTCTATGTTTGCAATAACTGTAAAAAATTTATTTGGAATCACGAAACGTCAATTAAACTGAATGTCAATTTATTTGAACATTTATTCTTACACCGAATTCCAAATATTTAACTGTGCGCTTTTTATGCAGAGTTTTACTTTTGTCAACATACAAAGTATTTGGGAACTTGTGTATTGGGATCAAAAGTGCGTTTGAATAGTTCCGCTAAATTCATCCATCTAATTTCTAGTTATTATAGGAAAATTATGCATTTCAGCGTTCTATTATTAAAACTTATTAAGCCAACCCTTGTACCTCATATAACAAGGTTAAACAATGTGTTCTATGAACACATAAAATATTGATAGCAAATCTATTGAAAAACCCGGAAGTGTTCTGATACAGTTTTAATAATATGAATTATTCACTACCGTTGCTTTCATTCTGATTTTACTCAATTTTATTTAATAAAACGGACGTACATTAGAATGAAATTCACCGTAATTGTGCAATCCCTATATATAGTATTTCCCAGTAGCGAGGGAGTTTTGAACAATGTTCGGTTTTTCATATACGCGTCTAAATAAATATGTATCGGAATATAATAGCATTTTGGTAATTAACACCGTGTCTCCTCGTCATTTATTATAAATTAAGTCATAATGGGGACGATCGAATTGATTTGAAATATCAATAAAGCGTTTAGACCGATGGCATTCTTTTGCCGTTATTAAGCGGAGTAAATTTAAGCAAAAGCGCTTTAATTTTAAAACTTACAAATGAACCCATTATGACTGAATAATCCACATTTTTTATTTGCCGAAAACAGGCACTATGTAGATATAATTTTAATCATATATCGACAATAAAAGTGAGGCTCGTCGTAATATTCCCGTCATTTACCGTACGATATTGAACGGTGCGTTTTTTTGTTGTTGTCGAAAACGATTTGCTCAATTTCAAAGTTTATTTAATATTAGATATAGAAAGTATTCGTTTATTATGTTCCGAACAATAACTAGGACCATACTTCCGCTGTCTAGACTTTAGGAATCTAAATAAAAAAAATATTAATATCAAAATAATTTAAAAATAAAAATCAGTGTCCTTATTAGTGAGTTTCGCTGTAATTTGTAAATATTTATTTTCGAACTCTCAACCTGAATTTTAGTACATTTGTAGCAATCTTATGATTTTTTTAGATAAAGGGCATCAATGTACAATTGTTGAAATTTTTATTTTCTATTTAATAAATTCAATATGATTGAATTTGAGGATTATGAATCCCGTCTGAATTTATTATCTATTCTCAAATTAAAAAAGATAAAGATTGAGTTGTTTCGTTATGTTAATAGTTGCACATACGCAGCCTACAATTAATGAGTTATTATAGTTTGAAATTTCAAAATTGGCTCTGTAGTATATATGTATTACAAATGACTATGCCTAAGATGTACAAATATTTCTGATTATTATAAATGTTATGATTTTGTGTGCAGAAAATATACAGTAATTTGAATTGACAGTGAAATATACATTTATCAATATTTATTTTACCACAACCATAAATGAATTATATGTAATTTGTCAGTTTTAATAACGCCGCACCTGAATATGTGGAAAAACTGTGACACCAAACATAATATAATCTCGTTTAAAACGTTAATTTCGAATCGTATTTGACCCGATCTTCCATGAACATTTAGATGGCTTAAAAGTATTTTTATAAAATCATAAACATCGTTATTCGATGAATAACAATTAACATATCTAAAAAAAACCCATTAGGAAATGAAATATTATTTGTCACAGTCCGCGTTGATAATAAAGACGCCGGTGAAGGGTTTATTAATATTATAATTTCGATTAAATCAAAAACATTGATTCAATAGCTATCCTTTACTGTCAATTTCACCGTTACGTCTTAATGTGGAAGATGCATGAATGTAAAATATATTTATAAGGAGCGATATTTTATTAGAATTTATAATTTTTACAAGAGATTAAAATGTGTTTGAGAGATTAACCCTATCATTATTTTAGATATTAATGCGAAACTGTAAATATTATATAAATAAAACATAAATATAAAATAATATATCGGAAATTATTAACAATTTATTATGATTATTAATGTAAATTAAAATAATTTGAATTTTAATAAACGAGTAAAACACGACAGAGTTGTAACGTTTCTGTAAATTACATTTTTCCTGGAATTGTTGACCTATTTACAAAGTAAATTAGAAAAATAAGATGCTTTATCATTAATACGGGCTTGGGATAATCAATACTTTATTTGTATTTAATTATATATAAATCTATGATTTCAAAACACTTCTGTAAAAAGCTGGAACACTGTATACCATTTCATATCTGATTGGAATAAATGTATGCAATCAAGGTGTTCTCACGGATGTATGTAAGATTTTATTAAAACGCGGAGAAGTTTTTTTCTCAAACTTTGCTATAAATCTAATATATAAAAATCAATATTTGTTTGTCCGTATATAATGCGCTGCCATACTATTCAATCCGATTGCAATAAAACTTTGTTAACTTATTGTTTATACTTGCGGGAATAACATAGGCATAGTAAAAATATTGTTTGTGAATACAGTTTGTTATGGAAAACATTTAGTGGATGTTGGCGCATATTGGTCTGGTGTTTAAAGCTTTTAGGCTAGGTAAATAAAGCACTACAATCATCGATCGTACACCCTTTTTTTTTAAAATCATAATCAATAATATATGAAAGCACTTCAATAAATAGAATCAAAACATAAAAAACTTTCTCTTTGGGTGGCATTATAAGGACAGCTTCATATTAGTTTAAAATATATTTTTAGCATTCTCTCAACATAAAATACATCATAATTCTGGATAAAGATTCAGGATAGAGGCAAAACTAATCATACAAGAGGTTCCTTATAAACGGATCAAATAGGGCTTGAATTGAAGAAAAAATAGTTTAAAAGCTTTTAAATTAAATTGCCAAAATCACATTACTTATGTTTAATGAATCCATAAATAAATAGGTATTTCTGGATTTATTGAGAAAAGCAAAGAAAATTTGCACTTGTATCAAAATCTGTTAGTTCGGGGAATCCTATGCGTTATTTACCTATTCCATAGACAACGATATGAGGGAAAGCAGAAATGAGAAATAATACGTTAACTAACGAGTCATTTATAATTAAAGAGAGTGAATTCGACGATATTATTAATGTAGAATACTTATTATAGAAGAAGGAATAAAATGTTCTAAATTATGCTAGAAAATAAGTTTTTAATACAAATAAATAAATAATAAAATAAGCAAAACAGCCATTAAAATTGATAAATAAATATCGAAAGTTGACATATAATTTCAAAGAAATTTAATAATAATTATGCCATAATTTTCGATTCGTAAATAAAATAAAATCATACAAATTCACCGTTTTTCCCTTATAACAAAAAAATGTTGATATTGAGTATTTTTCATAGTGGCAACACTGTAGTGTTATAGTGACAAGCCGGAATGGTTGAAGCTAGCAACATTGGCACCTGCGAAGAATAAGTAAATTTAGTGACAGAAGATGGCCGAGCGCCTAGCTCGGGCCGCTGTTTGCGCGGCGTGGCAGGAAGCGGTTCAGCCCTTATTGGGGGCACCACCGGACCTCCAGGATGGGGATCTCTTGCGTCTGCTCGCCCGTTTGGCCGACAGGTACGCCCTCCACCCTACCTACCAGGCGATATAACATTTATTTTTATCAAAAAATCTTCGATATCTTTAAAATGCAATTTCTGGGAGCCCAACAAAAATAGACCTTTGGCAAGTAAAAGCCTCATGGAATGTTAAACACGTTTTAAAGAAAAAAAAAATCGTCTCGGATTCTTATTAGGTCATTTTCAATAACTCAAAACAAGCGAAGTAACACTTTGATTGACAGATTTATTTGAAATGTTTAACAAATTAATTTATCAAACTTATAGGAGGTTTTATATATTTTTTATAGCTGTTAAAAGTATTGCATCGTTTTTTTATGATTGATATTTTTCTGATATTGATCACACCCAGAAAGATAATACATTATGTTTGTAAATGTCAGTTTAATAACTTGATTAATAAATATGGTAAAATATTCTTATTTGTATTATTTTTACTGTTTTTAAAATGTCAATTATTATAATAATATTTTAGCCATAAAAATCAGAATTGACATTTAAATGAAGCTGTTTGTTTAGCAGTATCACTACATTATCTGTCGTGCATTATTTATTATCTTTATCTATGATGTATTGTTTTTCATGAAGGTAAATAAACACATTTAAATAAATTAAATGCAATTTCCACATGTGTCTTTTTTGGACAATGGTTGCATGCAGCAACCATATGATTACAAGCTATGAGTATCCATTAATTTAAATACCACCATATGAGTTAATATTTATTTTGTTTTAGTGAAAATGATTTTCTCAAATCTGACGAATCGATGGACTACTTCTACACACCGTTATCAATTTTGTCTGCACATTATATTGCTGTCAACATATCTCTTTGTAAGTTTCATTTTTTATCCAGACATGTATTGGGTTTAAAGGTTTTTTATCAGCAGAAAATTGGTAATATGAATACTGAAGCAAAAATAGAATGGAGTATTACCTGAGTAAATAAAATGTAAATAAGATTTTTGTTGCTGAGCATCTACAGTTGTTAGAACTGGAACTGTATTTCCAGTAGGTGGGAATATTAGGAGTTGGGACAGCCGGCCTTTCCACACTCGCAAACACTTTGTTAATAATCATGATGTTGGAACTGGTGGATTAAATGTACAGTTCAAGGAAGAAAGGAGAGGCAGTCTCATGAAAGCCAGCTGGCAAGTTTCTTTCAACCGTCGAGACATTTTGCTCATTGATTATTTGCATGAGCGACGCACTATCAATGCTGCTTATTACTGCGAGCTGTTGAATAAGATGGGAGATGTATACCACTGTAAAAGACGAGAATAATCGATTTGAGAGGTCATCCTCCTCCACGATAACTCTAACGGTTTCCAAACTACAGAAAATGCATTGGACTCAACTTGATCATGACTAGGACGTGGAGGAATTTGTGCATAATTGGTTTTTGACATGAATAGCTTCGTTCTACAATGCTACGATATAAACACCCCCCTTTTCGCTGGGAAAAATGTATGCATCGTTATCAAATTTTGCTTCATCCCTTATGCTTCTATTTTTTTGAAGTGGTTTTTAGGAATCCTTTTTATGGGACCATTTTGACATGGTTTTTCATGGCGTATATACGTTTTTAAAAATGTGGTCGCCAGCGACATCTTTGAGTGTTTTACTGGCTTTTGTGACATTCTAATTCACATTGTAAAGAAGCAGCATACAATGCCAGATGTGAACTTCGTTAGTTTTGGGTCTGGGAATTTAACCCTTACCAGTAAAAAAAATCCATTGCACAAAAATAACATTTAACAATAGTTTCACAAAAAAAAATAACTCGCAAAAATGTTTCCATCACTGTGTCCGGACACAAGCTGAGTTCAAACATAAGGTCTCAAAATATACGAATATTCTTTGGTCTTCCTAATGTTATAAATCTTGAAAGTCGGACAACAATCAACTTCTTTATCTGACGCTGATAATAAAATGTGAATTAAAAATCCTTTGTGATTATATTTTAATCAACACCTAATTGATCAGGGATATCTACCAAAATGTTAGGTACCACATGCGGTGTATTTGGGCCGTCCCGGATTACTGGATGTTCCAGTTCCTCACGGGACATGGGCGGTGTAAGGCTTCTCTTCACAGATTCAGGATTTCCCAATTCTCGGAATCCCCATGCAGTGATCCGATCGTGTTCTGTGAACACGTCCAGGCATGGTGTCCGATTGCAAGGCGCTATTTCATTGTGTCAGCGGTCTTGAATTTGGACCAGTTGGACACGAAAACCTTGTAGTTCGTAGACTCAGCGGGTTTACACCCTCCCGGGGTCGCTAGCGGAATTTAAATACTCTTTCTTATAATTTATGTGTATATATATGTATGTCATAAAATTATTTATTAGATAGTTTATCTCCCCGCGCTCAAAGCGCAAGTGGTCACAAGTAGTGGAGAAATAGCGGGTCCTCAATGTCAGTGAGAATAATAAAATTTGAACAGATTTATAAATATATTTTATTTTCGTAAAATTTTAGTAAGTCCAGAAAATCTGAGCATTGCTCGCGATGCATGCCGAGTTGTTGTTCAGCATATTCTCAAAAAATTATCAGAAGAAATGGTTCTCAAAAAATTAACAGAAGATCAATGCGGCAACACGCCAGAAGGACCGACTACACCAGCGTTCTCAGTTATGCAAGTAAGTCTTCTTATCTAGAAATTCTCTGCGTAAATATAGCTAATTATTTTTAATGTGAAGGATATAAACAATCGAAAGAGTCCGTCATTATTGATATACTTTTATTGTTTGTTTTAAATAATTAAAATTCCTGATCGAAGTGAGAAGTGCCTGTTATATTTTGGTATTAATCCTCCTTTGGATGCAATGTAAAAAGTTACGAGTTCAGATATTATATATTATTGATATAAAAAAATATGTAAAATTGCACAGTAATGGATCTCTTTTAATTTCGCTTTGTATTTTTTAATGTGAAATAACTTACTAAATGAAGGTAAAAATATGATTTTTATTCTTTCCTCTCTAGTTATTAACTCCTTTGGCTGAGTTGTGTGATGCCGATATTGCATCATCGTCGCATATAAACTATTCCCTTATTTCGAATCACTTGAAGGATGCTCTTCCTGCAAGTCCTAGTAAGTTTAATTTTTATTCACAGTTTAAATGCTTTTTGATATAGTTGATGTGTTATTTTATTAAATACTTCAATTTTAGGCTCTGATACTACAAAACCTGGTCAAACGCTATCGACACAAATAGATAAATCATCATCTCAACGTCGTACCTGATAACATTGGTGATATTCTCACGAGTCCTCTTCGAGCATTTCCATCTGCTCTATCCATGGTAAATTCGACAGCACAAAATAATGTTCCGAGCATATCGGACTCTGTTACAACTATTGTTATACCTGGAGAAATTGCAATTGTCGATGCAACAGCGGCAACGCCTACTCCAGCCGCCACGAGTCAGCCAGTTCTTGACGCCAAGGTATTTTTTTAAAATCAGTCTATATTGCTTAAAGATTAAACTTAAAATATTCGTTCCATTTATTTTTTTATTAATGATGTTTTTAAATAATATGTGAACGTGTATATGTTGAATAGATTTAGGTAAATATTAAATAATTTTTTTTTTATGTTTAGAAATGGCTTAACGAAGTATGTGTATCATTGCTTGGAACGCTACGCGCCTGGCAGTATTCTTTTAAAATTATGCGAATCATTGCCTTGTCTCCAACGATATTTGATACGTGTAACTGCAGCACGTGAATCTTCTTCTTCGTTATGTCAATATCATCATTACTCTGCTGATTCAAGTTTGTAAGTATTATTAATTATAAAAATATAGTAGTAATTGAATCTGAAATACGAAACTAGTATGATAATACCCTATATATTTAACGTGCGATATAACAATCTTTAGATATTTTTATATATGTAGTAACGATGTTTTCAATTAATATGTGAATTTAATTTTTATCTAGCGTGAATCAACTCATGACAGAAGTTGGAATATGTCAAACTGCTTTATCACTTCCATGCTTTGAACCCTTGTCCGCTACGAGAATAGCGCTTTTGAACGACATTAGTGCTGCGTGGTTGCTATGTGCTACGATTCAAGTGCGTCAAGATAAATTTGGCAATCATTAGATAAAACGTTAACTTTTGTATGTAAATATATATTTTATATTAAATTTATTACAGGCATCAATTCACCAAAAAGACGAAGATGAAAATCTTGCCGCTACCCTTGTTGAAGGTGCGCTCGGTTTGTTTAATACCGTCGGAGAAACGTTGATGAATTCCACATGGGCAGGTGGATTTGTAAGTGTTTTATCATTATCGTGTAGTCGTTTAAATATGTTTAGTTATTGATATTTTTGTATAAAGTTAAATCATTATCAAACAATGTTATTATAGCTAAATTATAAATTGATTTTAGGTTTATAAAAATCATTTAATGTTTGGTACGTGGATACTTTTGGGAGGACTTCATCAAGTCTTAATGGGAGGTGGAGGTTTTCAACCGTCGACTAGTAAAAGTCCTGCTAAAACCTCAAGTCGATCTTATAATATTTGCCGAATGTACGTGTTATTGTATACTTATTGTTTTTGTACTATTATTGTAAAGCTGATTAAAAGATAAATTTAATATGCTTAGAATACAAGGAATGCACGTTATGTGGGTAGCATTGGGCGCTCGTTGTTTGGAAGGTACCCGAACTTTACTTTCTGATGCACGTCTCGAAGCTCAAATGGGCGTCGATGCCGAAACACCACTTGAAGAATCAAATATCGCATCTTTAGATCCGTTAAGTTCCAATACTGCTGCTCAAAGAGTCGCTCGACTTATGCAATGTGCGCCACTTCATCAGGTGTGAATTTTTATTTGTTATCGTTGTAATTGAGCGAGAAAAATCGATTTGAAATTTGTTGACGTATATGTATTTTTTTATAGATGTTGGTTGTCCTCGCAGCAGCATGTTATCGTAAAGCAACTGGTTTGAAACGAGCCGTTGTTCAAAAACAACACGAGCAAGATGCTGATCGGTCCGATTCTACTGTTTATTATCAAGATATGATAATGTGCTCTGAAGATTCCGAAACAGATGATGGTTTGAATTTATTTAATTAATGTATTTATATTTAACACATGTATAGTAATATCTCATTATTGATAGGAATTAACGCTTTCGGACCGGATAACAGATACGGTACGCTCTAATGTAAATTCACTTTTCTATCAGCTCTGTGGCAACACGTAATAAGCTTGATAATGAACAAAGCTCAATAAGTGAACTTTAACATTGTTAATAGCACACAATATTTGTTCTTTTCTTCGGAATATTTTTTAATGTTCAACTTGTATGGCATCTGCTTTCTGTTGTTCAACTATTTTTGCCTATTAATTTGTTGTGAAAATGGAACAGAAAAAAGGACAGAGTTACCGTGCGAGCCTGTCAGTTTACTTCTGAAGAAGTAAGTTTTGTAAAGGAGTGATTATACTCTGCTAATGACGCCACTCCAGAACAGTCGAGGGGGAATAACAAAATTGGTCAATGATAAGAATGATGCGAGTATCTTAAGTATTAAAACAAACGTCTGCTCTCAAGACAACATAAACGAAAGTCATCTAATCTTTGTTATTTTTACGGCACGACTTTGCCATCGAAGTGTATGATGAGACGCAAGACACGCGGATCTGTTTCACGATTTCTGGTCCGATAGGGTTAATGTAACATTCCTGTTCTTTAAACCTGTTCAAAAATAATAAATTAGCCTTCACTTTTTTAAGTAATGTAATAATTCATTCATCATAATCATAATGTGACGTTTCAATATTTTTATTTGCAGAGGATAGTGAACCATTATTGGGACTGTGGTTTGAATCAACTTTAGTAGCTCCCGATGGAATCGATAATTGCAACACCAACACGGGTGTAACTGCAACCGAGGGTCAGGACGTTACCCGCGCTGCTGGAACTGGTCTCGTGCCAGATAAAGCTGAACCATATTCGGTATTTTATTTTAAATTTACATAGTGTTTTAATATAAACATATTTTTGTTAATTTCTCTTTAAAACCTATTTTAGTATATAAATTTGGCTATGGAAGTTTTTTCATTACTCGACAGTGAAGTTTTGAATTGTGGTCCTTATCTCAGCAGCACTGCTTACCAACTTCAAGAAACATCTATTGTTCTTTTATCAGCCGTTATTAGAGATCTAGATAGAGAAACCGCCAGGACTGATTCAGGTATTGCTTTATATGAGATAAAATTTAAGTAATTGTGTCGATATGTAGATGGGAAAATAAATATTTTTACATATTACAGGAACAATATCGCCGTGTTATGGTGCGCGTTTGGGTAGCATTTATAGTGATTTCAGCTCAGTTTTAGTGCGTTATTTGCACACTTTGGCTGATTCACCCCGATTCGTTGATCAAAGACAAATATTATTAGAACAGCTTGACGCAGCACCTCCTTTGCCCGGAGATCAAACCGGAATGGTTCCTTTGCAGGTGTGGTTATCTTTAAATGTGTAGTAGTTTTATATTACTATAGGGGTTGGTTTATTAATGGTTATTTGAATTGTAGATTGGTTGCCGTGTTTTAAAACTGTTAGGTGGAGTTATACTTGCAAAGCCTGTTTCGGAGCGTGAACCTACTATATTGGCATTATGGACAAAAACTGTTAATACTTTAGTAGAGTGGTCTTTACAATCTCAAGCATCACAAGATTATGAATATGAAGGTTAATAAAATCTAAAATATTTTGAGTATCTTGTTAAATTTTATAATATTTGGCCTTCCGCCTTATGTTTTCATATTTAAACTTTGGTGAACTTATTGTAAAATCCAACTCATTATAATCAATATGATTTATTTTGCAGATATGAATGTGGAACATTCGCAGTTATTGATATTTTTGTTTCATTCTCTGAATTTGATGCAAAAGAAATCGGTCTTATTAATGACAGCAAATGCTATAATAAAGGTTTGTTATTTTTAGCTTCCATATTTGTATTTATTTTGTGTAAATTTTCCTTATATATAAATTAAGATTTCAAATATAATCATGTATTCTAATCTAGAGAAAATGATATTAATTACAGGTAACCAATTCCTTGGGTATTGTTGATCGTAAACGCGCTGCCCAAGTTGCACCCCATCAATTGATGTTAGTTACTCGATTATTGTTGCTGTTGGAATATATAATGAAGCATTTGTATGATCCTCCTTCATGTTTACTTCAACAGGTGAGTTTTATTTTAAGAATAAAATTAAATCACAAATTGATAAAAACATTTTTTTAAAGCAAATATTACTTATTATATAAAATAGATCAAATGGAATTTGGTGGTCGCACCAGGTCTCGTTCCTAATGAAATTCAAGGCGCTTCTGTTGTAACGCGTCAATACTGTGCAGTGCCTCATGTCGAGCAAGCATATCGACGTAAAATGAATCAGGATGCTGATTATTTTATGAGACCTAAATTTTATGCCCTTACAAACACGGAAGTAAATAATCAGGTATTTAATTTTCGTATTTCATTTTTTGTGAATTTAATACTTTCAAGTATTTAATCGATTTATTATCCGTAGGAGACACCAAAATTAGATGGTTTGGCATGCAATTTTGTATTAGGAACTCCGGATAAATTGAAATATCCACTTTTGCTGGATGCACTACTTGCACTCTTAGGATGTGTTAGTATTTGTGATCGACGTCCCACACCGCCTTTATCATTTCTTTGTGCCGCTCATTATTGCTTCCAGACTGTGTGGAGGTAAGATTTGAAAATATATTTATCATATGATAGTCGTCAATAAAAATATAATACATTTAAAGTTTTGTTTAATTATATGATTGGGTTTATTTCTATTTCATTAGACTTTTAATAACAATGCCACCATCCACCCCTCATATGGAACAAGTGGCATTAGGGTCTGGAGTAAATACAGATCAAGCGTACTGGGGTATAACTCCTTTGCATGCTCTAATATGGGCTCCACGAGCTAATAATTCGAAAACATTTGGCCCCTGGCTGAAAGATGCGCTTGTCAAACAAGGAATGTATACACAGGTTGGTTTTTCTTTTAAATTTTTATATTGGATTAGAAGTTTAACTTGAATTAATCATCCTTTTCTTCTAAAATCTACCTTGCAGTATGCTGAAAATCTTCTGAGCGGTGTAAGCAATGCTTGTGATAATATAACTTATACAGTATGGCTAGCAACAAAAACAATCAAACAACTTAGAGATAATATACCAGGTGAATTTCATTGTTGTTCTCTAATATTTTTTAACATTAGAATATTCATTTGAGCTGCCAAGACGAACAGTGCAGTGGTCGACCAAATAAGGTAGCTCATTTTCGATTTCGAGTGGCCAATTATGTACCTGAGCGCGAGGAAGAAACTAGCTCGATTATGTAACTAAAAACCTAGTTAAGATAGCAGCATAAATTATTAAGATAGATAAATATATTTTTTTATGGGTGAGGGGAAGTCTAGACTCGTTCGCGACCTCGTTTTCCGTGAGCCATATTATGTAAGTTAGTCTCTAAGGGGGTTTCCATGATCGTACAGATGACGCCGGGTATGCTTATATCTCCGAAGATGCCGCAAAAGGTCCTAAAAAGGACGGAATGGCCACAAGGTCTGTGTGTCCAATTGGTCTGCTTTTCAGACCGCTGATATGACAAATGAATGCCTCGCAATTGGACGCCATTTCTGAACATGTCTACAGAACGATTATGAACTCATTACAAAGCGGAGTTGCACCCGTGGTGGATGCCTGCTTTGCCACCCCCTGGTTACAGCTCTGATTTGAAGTAACAACCAACAAAGAATATTTTCTTGTATCCCCGTATAATTTTCATTATTAAATTTTAGCTGGAGGATTGCCATCCCTACTTGATGTTATTACTGTTGACTGTGTGTTGATGAGACTTCGGGTTTCACTTAGCGACGAAGTGCAAGTTGGTGCTTTATTCACTGGAAATGCAGATACACAGCTAACAAATCAGTTTATGCCACATTTACTCGATCTTTTGGAAACGTTGTTTAATCATTGTCGGTGAGTGTAAATATAATTGAATTTTTCCTTGAGCTTATTAGTCCTTTTTTAAGCATTAAGATGACTAGTCATCGCTGCATGTACTCCTCAGATATCCGTACTGTAAAGGTTAATAATGTGATGTTATTAAGATTGACAACAAATTATATATATATATGATGTCTTTTTATTTTAGCGACTGTGTTGTAAGAGAATCAGTTAGTACCACAACTACCGGTCAAGAAGAAACGGGAACAGAAAATGGGACCTGAGGCAGCTATTGAGTCTGTATTCCAATGCTGTGGATCTCGAGGTGCTCCGTGGTTACGTGCACAATTGCCTCAAGCTGCAAGATCGGCTCTGGATAAAGCTGCTACTGCACCTGCATGCTCAAAACCTCCAGTATGATTTTTAAAAATAATATTAAATGTAACATCATTTTTTTTGTAACTGTGAATTAATTGACTTGTGAATTTTACAGAGTGCCTATTTGAACGATGCAATCCCTTCGGAGAGCCCCATTTTACAATTGATTATGTTACATTGTCAATTAATTAGTGGAACAGGTGGTCTCGCTCCGGCTTTGAGATTATTGGCTTCTGTCGCAGTTGAACTTTTAAGGACACGTATCTACTTTTTATTGAAACCTGGCAGCGAAGCAGAAAAAGAGAGAGCCATTTCTCTTATTTTGCCAGCTGTGGTTAGTATTATAATTTTAAGTTATCATTTTTCAACTGATCTACTGAACTAATGCACGGCTGTATTTTTATCAGTCATTAGCGGTATTTAATTGGGTTAATGTAATTGAAAATTTTAGGTGGATGGTAGACTACAATTCCTTCAAGAAACGGCATCATCAGCACTTGAAGAACTGTTACCTACACCCCAAAAAGTTGAACAAATGCTCCATGAAGAAGTTTTGAAGAATACCTATCCTGTCATGATAAATAATCTATCACCTGCCAATGAAAAAATTTTGCGCGGGATGGTAAGTAGTAATGAACAATAGTAATATTTCAAGTTTTTGATTATTTATAGCATAAATTTAAGATAATCCTATCCTTTGGAATATTAAAATATGACTTTATTTTGTAAACGTATTCTATTTAACAATGTGTACTTTAATGTTTTATTTTTAACAATTCAGGTTAAATGTTGGGAAAAAATATTGGAAAAACCCACAGGTAGATTAGCTTTCGATAATCTATTTGCTCCGGGAAAAAAATCCCTCGGTGAAGTTTTAATGATGGCACCTAATGGGCGTCAAGCATATTGCTCAAAAGTTATACGGTAACACATTTTATAGTTATTTAAATTATTATTTTAAGCAAAGTGCATTAATCGGAAATATACAATTTATAGGTTGTTCAACAAATTATTTGTCGGATGTGATTCATCGGAAAATCCATCTTCACCTCTGTGCATATCGGTATGCCAACATATTGGATCGTCGATTGGAAACGTGTTAACGTCGTGGTTGGGTCACGTTTGCCTCGGTGCTGTTGCTCCGCCTTTAGCTGCATCCACGCCTTCTGATAGTGATGCGGCTACTCCCACAGTGCCTCCGAATGCAGGCACCCGCAGCTGCTTCTACTGCAACGTCTGCACCCCCCAAACCGGAGAGTGGAAACGAGGGCTCTAATAATTCGTAAGCTATTTATATGATAATATTTTGAAACAATTTACCATTTTTATAACAGGTATAATACTGTCAATCCTTTGATTTTTTTATTAGATCTCCTGCACCAAGAAATGGACAATCTGATACTGCACAGCAATCAGGTTAGCCATTTAGACATTTTTATTTTCAAAGTCAGCGTTTCAAACTGATTTAATCTTATGTTTTTCTCTTGTACGTTTTTAGAAAGCTATAGTTGGTGCGGCGGTGGAAGTGATAGCAAGGAGAGTGTTGTGATTCCTCTTCTCTCGGAACCTACTGATAACACTGATAATGCCACATTGTTGTCTAATTTAACGAAACACATTACAATGCATTGGTATATTAAATTTTAATGCATATCAATTATTTTATTAATATTTTTAATGTGATATATCGTTTTACTTTATTTTTTTGATTTAGTGATGAGACTGCAAGTACCACTTTATTAACTGCATTAGTATCATTAGTGTCCGAGTCCTTAAGTCCTTCACATGCTGGACTTCCTTTACCTCGTCTTTTACGTGAAGCTGCCCATTTGGCTGATGCTCATACTGGAGAAGGACATAAGATACTATTCCCAGCAGCAATACAATGGTTAAATACTTGGTTAGTACAGTATAATCATATTTTTTCCATTTTTTCATTTCAATCATATTTGGGTTCTAAGTTAAAAACATCTTGAATTTATTGACAGTGTTGAGGCTTTATCTGGCTATGACGTGTTAGAAAGGATCGAAGAAGGTAATGGCCAACGTCCATTATTAGAGGCTGCTTGTCATCTTCTTGCTTATGTGACTGATGCGTTGCACGCCGGAGCTGCTGAAGATGCAGCACCCACAGGTGGCTTGCCGACTCTATCATGGGATGCTCCGACAGATTTATCGCTCGATACCGAATGGCCTGACGACCAACAAGACGAAGAAGATACCAGTGCCGATGATTCAGTATGAATATATATTTTTGAGCTTGTAGTTTTTTCAATAAAATAATATAACAAATGTATAAATACATTCATGAAATATTTAATTTGTTTTTTTGTTTGTTAATAGGATGAAGATTCTATGTTACATCTGAAACTTTGCACATTTATGACAACAGCTCGAGAATTTATGAACCAGCATTGGTATCACTGTCATACTTGTAAGATGGTCGAAGGTATCGGTGTTTGTACTGTGTGTGCTTTAGTCTGCCATAGGAATCACGATGTTTCATATGCTAAATTTGGAAACTTCTTTTGCGATTGTGGAGCTAAGGAGGAGTCAACGTAAGTCTATTTCAAGTAAATTCCATAATTTATCATAGTACACTTACAACACTATGCTTATGTTATTCCCGCAAGTGTAAACAATAAGTTGACGAAGTTTTATTGCAATCCGATGAACAGTACGGTAGCGCATTACATACGAACAAACATACGAACGAATGTTGTTTTTGAAAGTTTTGTAAACACAATTTATGATTGATTTGCAGATGTCAAGCACTTGTTAAAAGGAGTTCATCTCAATCACATTTGGTTAGTAAACGTGGAATGACAGAAGGGGATCAAGCGCCTCCACCCTCGCTTCGTCGCCGACCTTCTAGTCCTATGCGTACTGCATCACCTCCACCAGCTCGCCAACCAGCTTATGCAACAAATTTATCCAGTAAGCATATAAAAGGAATAATAATTTATGTTATGCATACAATGGCTAAGACTATAAATCTCATGATCTTCGGCTTATAAGGAGTTATTCTTATAATATTATATTTTTACAGAAGTTCGCGAATGGATTTTTGCATATAATGGTTGGAGTGAATGTTTACAAGTGCTTCAAACTCTTCTAGCACTTTTGCCAGGCCCTGTACGAGCTGCTTGTGAAAAACACTGCACCAGTTGGCCGTCATGGTAGAGCAAGGCGCGCTTTAGCTCAACTACATCACGGTGATAAACGATTCCATACAACTGACCAATTGATGGTACCTACATTAGGTATATGTTCTGATTTAATTTAGTATATTAAATATATTTGTTGTACACGTTTACTTATAATACTCGTAGATAAGTAATTATCTTAACCGACTGATTTAAATGATATTTTAAAAGCTCTATCATATAGTTAAAATAAATTAAATCGATCAAACTGTATCCTTAACCAAATTTTAGGCTCTCAAGAAGGAGCATTTGAAAATGTTCGAATGTCTTATACCGGAGAACAAGGACAAACTATTCGTCAATTGATAAGTGCTCATATAGTACGTCGCGTTGCCATGTGTTGTCTCGCTTTACCTCATGGGCGTCGCCAACATCCTTGTTGTATCTCACGAAAAAGGTATCGTACAATAGTAAATTATCTTATAATTTATTTGTATAAAAACAACAATGTTTAAAACAAATAACTGTTCCAGGAAAAATTACCATCTATCAATTATCGGCATTGCTTAAACAAGCTGATTCATCAAAAAGGAAACTTACTCTGACGAGACTTACTTCTATACCAATTCCGTTTACTGTGCTTTCCTTGAGTGGTAATCCTTGGAATGAAGATCTTTTAGCTGTGTGCGGCTTGAGAGAATGCCATATCATCACATTTACTCTAACAAGTAAAAAACACTTTGAATGGTTTCATAATAAAAATGCAATATGCATTAAAATATATACCTCCTGTAAGTATTAAATGAGTTCATGATTCTATTATTTTTTAGGTTCCATATATGAGAGACTTAGTATTGCAACCCTCACTCGATACGGGAAATTTCATCATTCGAAGCATATGGTTACCTGGTACCCAAACGCAGCTGGCACTAGTAACAGCCGATTTTATAAAAATCTATGATCTGTCGAAAGATGCTGTTCTTCCACAATATCATTTCCTTGTACCAAGCGGAAAAGTAATTATCGTTTGATGCACATTCATAATTATGTGATATTAAATAGAGAGACTATTATATAATAATGCTTTTTATTTAGGTACGCGATGTTACATTTGTAACCCAAGAAAATGCCACTTATATGCTATGTATGGGAAGTGGCGGTCATATATATTGGCAGCCTATGAACGAAGAATCCCATGCATCTAATGGACCTTTTTATGTTACTAACACTCTTGAAGTTTTCCATACCGATATTAAGGTTTGTATTTTTTACATATTTTACTTGCTTTATATGTTTTTTAGACCTGATTTTACATATTGAGAAAATATCAAAACACAAATTATGTAATATATAGTGAAGACACATTTCTTCTACGAGCATTTCATGCGCTTTAGCTCAATAAATGAACCTTAATACTATCGATAGTACACAATATTAATTCATTTCCTCGGAATATGGCATTTGCTTTCTGTTGTTCAGCTATTTTTGTCTATTAATGTGTTGCGAAAATAAAAGGACAGAGTTACCGTGCAAGTCAGTTTAGAGTGGTGATACTCAGCTAATGACGCCACTCCAGAACAGTCAAGGGGGAATAACAAAATTGGTCAACGATAAGAATGATGAGAGTATCTTAATATCAAAACAAATGCCTGCTCTCAAGACAACACGAATGAAAGTCGTCTTATCTTTGTTGAAAGAGCTTAATAGCCTATTCGACGATAGCGATTTCAGTTAATTATACCTAAATTTTATGACTGGTTAAAAAAATCTTTAGAATACGATACCTTTACTGGCACGACTTCGCCATCGATGCACGAGTGTATGATAAGACATAAGACAACCGGTTCTGTCTCATGATTTCCGGTCCGATAGTGTTAACACAAAATTTGACTTAGAAACAGGACAGAACTATTCGTACTCTTATGTATTTTAACAAATGTTATTAATGATATTATAGGAAAACCTTTTATGGACTTTTTCTTATTATGATTTGTATTTATTTATTTTTCTATGATTCAGTTTCCAGGAAGTATTTAAATTAAAGCTAATAATTTGTTTTGAATTTATAATAAATATATTTTCTTTGTTACAGGATGTCACTGGTCAGGTTGGTGGCGGAGGTGTATCTATATACTATTCACATACCCTGAAAATTTTATTTTTCTCGTATGCTCATGGAAAAAGCTTTTTAGCTCCCTTAATATCAGTCGAAGAAACTTTGCGAGGTATATTTATTTTTTGATATATTCGATATAACGAGTCATTGCATATATAAATTGTTATTATGCTTTTAAATTAGGAGTTTCAATAATTACCGTTGGATCTGCTACTGGAAGTCAAAAGGAGGGTGGACGCAGTAAAGGCGCACAATCTCTTTGTCAATGGCAAGAAGTTCCAGCTCATCCTGGTCTTGTTACAGCCGTATTGCAGGCGTCTAATAATCCAGTTGTTCTTATGTTAAAGCCTGGAAGTGTAGCTGTTCAAGAAATTAAGGTTTATTTTTTTCTATAATCGATTCCAAAGATGAAATAGTATACACAATTTCAATGCTCATTATTTTATGGAAGCTTATGTTATATTAATCTTTTCATAGGTTTTACCAGCTAAAGCAAAAATAACTGATATGGTGACTGTTCGACATCCTGCGGGTCAACAAGATTTGAAAACAACGCTCATTTTATTATGCGAAGATGGAAGCCTTCGTATATATGCAGCCTCGCCGGATCAGACAGGATATTGGTTGTCGCCAACAGTCGCACCGCCTTTTATTTCACCATTTATTGAGCGTGCACGTCGCCCTAGACATAATACTCGAAATAAAACGCCTCAGGTATTTTACAAGCGCTAAGAAAAATATATTGAAAAAATGATTTAATATGTTTACTAAATATAAATGTGCTTTTATTTATTTTTCTAGTCATCTGGAAAACCTGGAACTGCACCGACATTCCCTATTGACTTTTTTGAAAATTGCAATGCTCTCGAAGACGTTGAATTTGGTGGGAATGATCTATTAGAAGTTTATAACACGGCTCAAATTAAGCACAGACTTAATACAAATGGTATATTTCCTTGTGTTTTTTTAAATTCATTTATTTGCACATAAAAGAGAAAAAAATGAAACGTATAGTGATGAGTTCAAATATATTTCCTTTGTGTGTAAAATAAAATGTATTTATTGCAGGTTTATTTGTGGTGTCTACAAAAGCAGGTGGATTCACTCTAGAGATATCCAATCCAGACGCCAGTACTGTAATCACTGGTATAAGAGTATTATTAGGGAACCAAGATATTGCTAGAACTCCACGTTCGATAGAGGTAATTGCTCAGTTTTTAAACTCGTATAACGATGTATATTTACATCAGAATTATATACGTTTTTTAATTAAAGGTTTGTGGAAGAGTTATTGCAACGCACGTACAACGCAGTCGATGGTATGATATTCCTCTAAGTAGAGAAGAATCTTTGCAAGCCGACAAGAAACTGTCTGTAAGATTTTCGCAATCTCAAGATATAGAACATGTCACTATGGTAGATTCTGTTAAGGTTCGAATCTTTTATAATTTATACATTGCTTAATTTTAAGAAATACAGAACATTTTTACTTGGATTTCTTCTCTATTAGGTATATGGGCGTAATAAAGAAGCCTTTGGCTGGCCAGATGACAATGAAGAGGGCGGTGCTTGCGCTTCTACCAGCAAAAATACCCAGGCATGAAATGCTATATATAATGTTTTCTTTAAAGATTTATTTGGACTTTCTGTATTTAATATCTGTCGTCTTGTAGGAATTGGATGGAACTCAACCTGGGTCTTGGAGAGCAGCAGGCGTAGAAAGACTAGCTTGTGCGCTTTTAGAAGTATTGGAGTTGGCTCTTGGTACCGGTGGTCCAGGCGTGGGCTCTGTAGCTCTTCGTACAGTTGCTACTAGATTGCTTTGTTTGCCATCCCCTCCGCCTCTACATGCGCGTTGCAAAGCGCTTTTAAAGGCTCTATTGGGTTCACAATATCATCAGCATAAAGATCAAGCTATTCTAACCCACATTACTGAAGAGCTTGTTGAACTTCGACAAACAACAGATGCACGCAACGTTGATCCAGAAAATTTCTTCAGATTGCTATTGTTGGCTCGTGCTATTGCCGTTTCAAGACCATTAAATCTTGTTAAATATGCTGGACCTTTACCGGCTTTCCAACAAAATCAAAATCAAGGTGTGATAGTTATTATTTTATATGAATATTAATAGAGATATTAATGTAGATTATTATATAAATAATCAAAATAAATATTTTTAGACGATGTTTTTCAAGCATGGATGGAGAATGCATCAGCATCACCAGAATCGTCCTGTCATTTGGCTGGACTCCTATCAAATGTGCTATGGGTTTTAGCCCGTGTTAGACAACCCGATACTCCTCTTGCTTTGTCTCCTGTTGATCGTTGTGGTTTGCGTCATGCAACCCATGCCCTTCAAGCATTGGTTGATATCATACACGCTTTCATGATGCACTCTGATCAGGTTATTAATATTTTTTATTAAAGCATGAAACGATCTATTAAACATGTTTTTAACCAAATGTGTTTCTTTAGGTGGAATTAGGAAATCGTACCTATGTGGCATTATTATTGTCTGAAGATCAAGTTATTAGTTTTGGGGCAAAGTCTGCTATAGTAAGAGTTTTACGTCCTAGAATCAAAAGACGACGCGTTCAAATACCATCGCCAACAACCCCTGGTAAGTTTTCTTATTATAAAATAGAAATCACAGATCTATAAATATATATATATACTCAAAAATAGTTTTACCTATTTTTCAAATCATTGTTTCTCTATCCATATTTCATATAAATTAATTGCATTCCTTGGCACTCAGTTAACCTGATAGTTCATGTACATGTACGTATATTTTTTTCCCCAATTGTAGGCGTTTCTAGTGGAGGTGCTGTACCTGCTATGGAAACATCGCAAATTGCGACAACTCCACCAGCAGTGTTATTAGCTGAACAAGCAACTGATCATAGTGATTCAGAAGTGGGTCATTATGGTGATGTAGACCAAGTGGTTGATATGAGTAGATTGCTAATGGCTGAAACTGGTATGATTCTTGTTTGTTGTGTATGCAATGAATACAAAATAAATGTTTGTTTATATATTTATTTATGCATTTTAGGTGGGCTAGAGGCACTTTTAGATATCCCGCCTGATGCTGACGATGAGACAATGGTAGAGCTTGCAATAGCACTTTCACTTCAAGAAAGATCTACAGGAACAAGTGTATCTATGGCGGTGGGAAGTGGCGCTCCATCCGACACGACTGCGTCGGCTGCAGCTTCAGACGATGATGAGACTAGTGGAGTTGTGGGTGCACCACCTGCAGTTAGTCCTGCTGATTTACCTACGAGTGAAAGTGGATCTGGTGCAGACAGTATTGGTGGAATTTCAGGAAGAAGTTCTACTTATGGTTAGACAATTATGAAATAATTTGATATGAATTTTAGCAATAAGAACTGCAAATAAAATGTATTTTAAATCGGTTTTAATAGGGGAAACTGGAGTTCGAGCTACAGCAGATTCTTCTACAGGAAATAGATGGGCACAAGATACAAGTATTGGAACTGAAACTGCTGCCCGCTTACGATTTTTACGTTTATCACTCCTTAACGTGCTTTTAGAGGAACTGCCACGGTTACGCACTATCCGTGGCCATAGATCTATACCATTTATGCAGGTGAATTATCAAAACTTTATGAATGTAATTTTTTTAAAATCATAATAAATCAATAAATTATTGCTTTTAAGGTTTTACTTATGCTTGCGAGTGCATTGGATTCCACCATAGAAGCGGATCGCGCTGCTCTAAAAACTTTCCTGCAAATAATTGTATTGGAATTACAATTAGATCCAACGGAAGAATCTACAGAGCCCCCTGAAAAACGTACTCCGTATAGAGAATTGCAGTTGCTTATTATGAGACTTTTGAGTGTACTGATGTCACGATGCAAGCCGGCTGGAACACCTACTGCTCCTTGTACCGCTCCATCTACATCGCGAGCACCTGTTAGTGGATCCGGTGCCGAGTGTCATGCTGCAAGAGCAGCAGCTGGTGCATTACTCAACGGCAGTGCCGTTGAACGTTGCCACTTTTTGTTGAAAGCATTGTTACCGTATTGGAAAGAACAAGGTGCTCGGTCTACTCTTGATGGGACGCCTGCTCCTAATCATTCACAATTACTTCGACCACAACCACCACATCCATTACCGGATATGCAACCATTCTTCTTAAGACACTACGTTAAAGGTTTATTTAATTTTTATGAATACTTTTGATAAATATGTATATAATATATACATGGTTTCAAATGAACGTTATTTTTAGGACACGCTTGGGATGTAATGGAAAATTATCCATACTTACTAACTGAGATGGCCCTTCGTTTGCCTTACAAAATTCATAGACATTGTGATCCACCTTTACCAACGTTCAATGATCAATGGCACACTTTATTATGTGAATATATGATGAATCAGCAAACACCATTTTTAAGGTAATTTTTAATAATATCAATAATTGGCATGAGGTATTAAGCTGTTATTAAATTAAATGAATATGAATTTTTATAGAAAACAAGTGCGTAAATTACTTTTAATGATGTGCGGAACCAAGGAAAGATATCGACAACTTCGAGATGTACATGCTTTAAATACCCATATGGACGGAGTACAAAAACATGTCGAATCTCAAGATCTTTCATACGATAGCAATGTTCAGCTCATGGATCATCTAAAAGTAATTAATGAAACAGATTTTGTTTAATTTTTTATGAGAACCAAATGTGCGGATTTGATTTATGAATTCAAAAAACTTTCAGGCTTGTGTTGAAATTGTCGTTGCACGGACAGGAAATTGGCAATATCTATGTACAGTGCAGTCCACACATACATTATCTTATTTGATGGTTGCGGCTTGCCATTTAGAAGAAGGAGTAGCACCGACTGTATTGCAATTATTACAATGTGCTCTTTGTCCACCAGTTCCAACTACAAGTACTACTCCCAAAACGACTGCCCAATCTACAAGTGTAATTGAAAAACCATCTTTCGTTAATGTTTTTTTTAATTTTGATTTTAAATATTTTAAAATATATAATTTTATTAGCAGGAACGAAGCGAGCGTGAACGAAGTGCAGAAAGTGATTGTAATGCTTCAGTTACCGTTAGCTCCAAATTCCAAGAGCAATTAGTTCCACAATTAGTGCAACAAATACAAAAAAAGGTTTATTTTGAATAAACTGTCAAGTGAAATTGGTATACTGAACAATACTCTGATGAAAATATTTTGTTTTTAGGTGACAATGGATGAATTCCGCAAATTCATTCGTACTTTCTTATTGGAAACAAATTCTACTGCAGTTCGTTGGCAAGCTCATGCTTTAATGCTTGCTATATACGAGTAAGTTGAATACAAATATATGTTTTTTAACATCTAATAATATGACGACTAAATTATACATATGTTTTAAATGTTAATAGAAATTCAGTAGCAGCTGAACAGAATCGTTTAGTTGATTTGATTTGGAAAATTTGGCCGACATTACCGCAATATGGTCGTAAAGCCGCTCAATTTGTGGATCTTCTCGGCTATTTTTCATTAAAAACTCCAAACATAAACATGGAGGTATATTTATTCAATTAATTAATTATATTATAATTATAACTTTATAAGCTTTATTTAAATAAAAAATAAATGGTTATAGGATCATCTTGCAGCGGCTGTTAACTTACTCCGTACACAAAATATGCTATTATTGTCTCATGGAAATGCTCCGGTTTACTCGGCACTCTCTAATTATGTGGAATTAGAAGGTTATTTCTTGGAATCGGAACCGTGCCTCGTTTGTAATAATCCAGAAGTTCCAATGGCTACCATTAAGTTGTCCACTATCAGGGTGAGTGATAAAAATGTCGCTCTTTAATAATTCATTTTGAATTCATACTCAATTTAAATTTAAAAAATATTTATAGATTGATTCAAAGTTCACAACGACTACTCAAATAGTCAAACTTGTCGGAAGTCATACAATAAGCCATATCGGTCTTCGCATAAGTGATTTGAAACGAAGCAAAATGGTGAGAGCTATTAATGTGTTCTATAATAATAGAACTGTCCAAGCAGTGCAAGAACTCAAAAACAAACCAGGTATTGTAATTTTGTCTGAATTTTAAAAACGTAAATATTTAAGCCGTTTTCTTATTCCGTTGTAAAATATTTTAGGAATGTGGCACAAGGCTAAGCATGTGGTTTTACAATCGGGACAGACAGAAGTTCGAATAGATTTCCCGCTACCCATTGTTGCTTGTAATTTAATGGTGGAATATGCTGACTTTTATGAAAATACTCAAACATCAGGTATGTATTAACCCATTAAATCCATTTTTCTGTTAGCTCCGCCGCAGTGTGAATTGAAAATACATTTGAGAATATTTAGACGGGTACCTTTACAGTACGATTTTGCGAGTGTATGATGAGATGAATATTTAGACGGGTACCTTTACAGTACGATTTTGCGAGTGTATGCTGCCTCTGTCTCATGATTTCCGGTCCAATAGGGTTAAAGAGGTAAGACACAATGTTGTGTCCGAATTCCAATCACTTAGAAAGAGCATTCTTACACATTGAACTCGGAGACACAGAGACGGAGAGTGTCTTGTACATTGAGTTTAGAGAGAAAGAGAGATGGAGAAAGTATCTTGCATACATAGTACGATTGTTTAGATCGTTAACCCAAATTTATCGACTAATAATGAAATGTGAATGAATCGATTTCAAGTGTATTGTATTATGTTTTCTTGAAGAAATGACCAAATATTGTGTGCTATCGACAGTGTTTATTTATTTAAATACAAGCTTCATACACGCTGCAACGGTCCTTACAGATAAGTGGATTTGTACGGATGATAAGTGGCGGACAAGCAAATATAGCATTTAAGTCTATGATGATTTTAAATTAACGTGAAATGTTTGATTAATTTTATTTTCAGGCGAGTCATTGCAATGTCCTCGTTGCTCAGCAGCCGTTCCCGCTAATCCTGGAGTTTGCGCCAACTGCGGAGAAAATGTATTTCAATGTCACAGATGCAGGTACAAAAACTAAAATACAATGCAATCTTGATTATTCTGATTAGTTCTAAATACTTAAAATATATTTTTATGTCCAGGGCTATCAATTATGATGAAAAAGATCCGTTCCTTTGTCACGCGTGCGGTTTTTGCAAATATGCCAAATTTGATTATACATTAACAGCTCGATCTTGTTGCGCTGTCGATACAATAGAAAACGATGAAGATAGAAAAAAAATGGTCACGACTATAAGAAATCTTTTGGATAAAGCCGACAGAGTATACAGACAACTAGTTGCAAATAAACCATTGCTAGAAGTATGAATTTTGTTTTTATGTCTGTGTATAAATATGTAATTTAAAAACGGCATATTTTTCAATGTAATTTTTTTTTAAATTTAGAATTTGTTACACAAAATAAGCGAGCAACGCACTGAAGGCAGTTCTAGGGGTAGTGGCGAGGAAGGTTCTAACACCGGAGGTAGCACCGGAAATAGTAACACTCAGGTCAATCGCGTCATTCAATCTCTTGCTCATAAGTATTGCGTGGACAGTAAAAATCATTTCGATGAGCTATCTAAAGTTATACAAAGGGTGCTTACTTGCAGGTATGTAATATTACATAATGGTATGTTAGTAAATTGATATGTTTTTATATGAGCTGTTTTTGTTTTAGACGTGAGCTAGTAGCATATGATAAATTACAGAGCGAACAGCTAAAGGGCGATGTTCAACCTGCGTACACTGGTTTATTGCAAAATGAGGCTTGTGTAGTATCTGGTGTGTTTTATATATATTTTTATTTTCTATGTATATTATTTTTTTATGATATTTTGAAATTAATTTATTTTCATTTATAGAAGGTGGAAAAAGTAATTGTTACGGCTGTGCTCTATCAGCCGCTTCCCATTGTTTGACTCTTTTGAGGGCGTTAGCTTCATCTCCAGATCATCGACGTCAACTCTGTCAACTCGGATTAGTAAAGGAACTTGTGCAACACAATTTAAGAAGAGGCACTTTGCAGGTTAATATATATTTATTAAGTTTGTTTCGATTGTATTAGGCTATGGAAATAATAAATGTGTTAATTTTAATGTGAAATTTTAGAGTCAAGAAGAAGTCAGGCAGTTAATATGCGTCGTTACTCGAGATAATCTTGTAGCTACAAAGGCGTTATGTAAACTTCTTACTGCACGCATTACTCTCGGACTTGTTGGTCATGCCGCAGCTCAAGATCATACTAATGCTGTAAGTTATTCTACTTAATCCTATCGAACCAAAGCATCGATGGCAAAGTCGTGCCGTAAAAGTAACCCCACACTTTTACACACGACCTTCATTCATGTTGTCTTGAGAGTAGGCGTTTGTTTTGATAATTAAGATACTCGCATCATTCTTATCGTTGTCCAATTTCGTTATTCCCCCTTATAGTTTCCTAATTCTTTCATAATGAATTTAATATTAATGTATAAATTAAAATTATTATTTTTAGGTGCGCCCATTAGTTTTACTTCTCGGTGGATTGGTCAAAGTGCAAGATTCCATTGAATGTTGGGAAGTACGCTTGAAGTGCATCGTCCGACTTTGGATATGGTAACAAATCTTTACATTTAATGAAGACCAAATACGTTTTAAAATTAACGTCTTTAAAAATTGTGCGTTTTTCATTTTTAGGTGCTGTCCATATTTGGCTAATATATTGGGAAGTGTCTTACCGACAGACGGCGATGATTCTTCAATTCAGCCGCCGTTATCATTACCGCCGAGTGCTGCTCAAGATTCTCACGCGTTACAACAAGTCGCTCTCCCTTGTTTGCAATATTTACATCATCTAATGCAATCACCAGCGCCTACAAACAAAGTAAGTCAGATAAAATTAAAATGAATATAATTTAAATTGTCTCAATTTAATGTTGATTTTGTTACTTTAGGATAAATCTACTACTGAAAATGTTAACGAGACATTAGTATCTCCTCCGATGTCCGGCGCAGTTTTGGATCTAGGCGCTTGGTTATCAGGAAAAGTTTCCTTTGCAGATTGGAAACGAATTGCAGCTCCCCAAATCAATGCTCTTGTCACGGTACCATCTTCTGCATCGATACCCGCAACTAAACCATCGAACGAAGACATAAAGGATAATCAGTTAGCACAAAAATATACTACGTACTGGCGAGAAAAAGTATGCGTTCATTTAATTTTTTTTAACATAGACTATATATATATATATATATCATTGTGATCCTAATCCATTTTTTTCTTTTTAGGTTCTACGTATTTACGGTCTTAAAAAATTATGTTTAGGGGACGGAGGCTGGTTATGTCCCGTAATGTTTAATCCGAGTAGTAAAATGGCGCGTGATACCGCTTGTCAAATGGTGAAAGCTTTATGCACCGGATATGAGAGAACTAAAGCGGTAATTTATTATGAATCTATGAACTATTTTCATTGAATGAGAAAAAAATATATTTAACATCTCTTTATTTATACAATAGATTTTGGTACAATTGACCAGTTTTCTTCCTGAAATTGGCGTTGCCGGGGAAGCAAGCGAACAATTTTTGCAACTATATCAAAGTAAGTATTACGCGTTTTTGAATTTATGAATAATCTTGAATAGAAAAATAATTGTAACTTATTTTGTAGGCTTGGCTTCGGATGCACCATGGAAACAATTTTTAGCGCTTCGAGGCGTGTTATCTTTATTGGCCGATTTATTGACTAAAGAAATTCAATATCTTCATAAACTGGAGGAAACAACTCTAACTTCGGATTTAGCCCAAGGTTGTATACATTTTCATAAAATGACGATATGTTGTTGATAATATTTTTCTAATCATTTTGTTTGTTTATAGGTTATGCACTTAAACGGCTTACAGAATTATTGGCTATGTTTTTGGAAGATGGAGGTATCCGTCGCGCTTATAAAGGTCGATTAATGAGCGCCGTGCTTGGTGGTTATTTATCGTTAAGAAGATTGGTCGTTCAAAGAACACGTCTCATTGATGATACGCAGGAAAAGCTTTTAGAATTACTCGAAGAAATGACTACGGGCACCGAGGCCGAAACTGCAGAATTTATGGCCGTGTGTATTGAAACCGTAAAGAAATATCCCCTTCATGATTTCCGTACGCCTGTTTTCATATTTGAAAGACTATGCTCAATTATATACCCAGAAGAAAATGATGTACGAGAGTTCTTTTTAACGCTGGAGAAAGATCCGCAGCAAGAAGACTTTTTACAGGTGAATCTTTGAAGAGTATGTAATGATTTAAAAGTGTTTACGATTGTTTTACTTATGTTAATTTATTTTAGGGTCGAATGTTAGGAAATCCATATTCTTCGCTTGAAGCTGGTTTAGGTCCATTAATGCGGGACGTTAAGAACAAAATATGCGCCGATTGCGAACTAGTGGCTTTGTTGGAGGATGACACTGGAATGGAATTGCTAGTTAATAATAAAATTATGTCTCTTGATTTGCCCGTCAAAGATGTTTATAAAAAGGTATGGGCCGTATCTGGAGAAGGAGATGCAATGCGAGTGGTGTATCGGATGCGTGGATTACTAGGAGACGCTACAGAAGAATTCGTTGAAACGCTTAGTGCATCTAGCGTAGAGGCTGTAGACGAGGAACAACTTTATAAAATGGCCAACGTTCTTGCCGATTGTGGTAGGTTTCGTTTATTATTACACGTTTTATTTTATTTGTCATAGTAATTTATATGATCATAATTTTTAAGGCGGAATGGAAGTCATGCTAGAAAGATTAGCGGCTGCAGGAGGAGCTGGTGGGGCTTCACGACCCTTAGCTCGGACTCTACTTAGATTGTTATCATTGTGTGTGCGTGCTAGACGTTGTGTCTCCGTTCTTACACAATCTCGCACAGGATCATTGCCGGCTTTATTACGAGCATTGCAATTGGCTGCAACTGATGAAGCTACTCGTCCAAGTCCAGAACTCACATATCAACTCTTAGAAGTGAGTTATTTTGCATCGTTTTACTGGGTTTTTATTTGTGTCGAGTCTTATTAAAAGTAATTTTTGTTTAAAGATTATGGATCGAATATTATCCGTTGCTGCGAGGGAGTCGTTAGAATCATTTTTACAATTCTCATTAACATTTGGTGGTCCTGAATATGTACAAGCTCTCCTTAATTGTACAGAATGTCCAGGTATTATTATTTATGTATTAAAATTGTAAATCAATTCAAATTTTGATAATCGATAATAATATATATTTTTAATAAATGTAGGCATAAGAAACAATCAAGAAGCTTTGGGTCATTTAACTCGAGTTTTGGCTGCTCTTGTGTATGGAAACGAATTGAAAATGGCACATCTTTGTCAACATTTCAAACAAGTATGTTAAATATAAAGATGCTACTCTTTTAAAAGTATTTTATGATAATTTAATATTTTTAATGTTTTAGGTATTGGATTTCAACAAATTTGATTTGGAACGATGGGCGGAAGACGAATTTAGATTAGAATTATTCTGTGTTCTTTGTACTGGAATAGAAAGAAATGCTATTGGCGGAACACTCAAAGACTATTTCATATCATTGGGCATAGTTAGAGATGCTCTCGATTATATAACAGTAAGTTTATGAAGTTTTTATTTAAAACAATTTTATAAAAATGGATGATATTTCTCAATTATACTTTTAAAATGATTTTAGATGCACGCTCCTTGTGTTAAGCCTACATTATTGCGTACAGATTCTGACGAATTAAAAGAATTCATTGCGAAACCGGCTCTTAAATACATTTTGCGATTCCTCACAGGCTTAGCTGCTGATCATGAACCGACTCAAGTAAAATTAATACAAATACGTAAAAAAACATTAAATAATGCAAATTTTTCAATTAACATATCATTTTATTTTAATATAGATGGCTGTATGTGAAAAGGTTATTCCTATTGTTCATCGACTCGAACAGGTGTCGTCTGATGAACACGTCGGAAGTTTAGCGGAAAATTTACTCGAAGCACTTATGTCGGAACCTGAAGCGGCCAAAAAAGTCCAAGAAGCCAGAGATTATACTAGAAATGTACGCATTGTTAATTTTAGTTACGCTATCTTATATTGAAGATTATGATACAATATTTTTGTTGTTGTGCAGGAAAAGAAACGTTTAGCAATGGCAATGCGCGAAAAACAACTCGGCGCTCTCGGTATGCGCACTAATGACAAAGGCCAAGTAACGGCACAATGCAGTCTGACCCATCAAGTACAAGAATTAGGCGAAGAAGCCGGTGCAGTTTGTTGCATTTGTCGCGAAGGATACAAATATCAGCCCACAAAAGTAATTGAGATTGAAAATATTAAATTATCATTATTGAATTTCATATATTTACTCTTGAACATTGTTAATAATGGTTAAACTTATAGGTTTTAGGTATTTATACATTTACGAAGCGTTGCGGCGTTGAAGAGTACGAAGTCAAAGCTAGAAAGACTCTCGGTTATACAACGGTTACGCATTTCAACGTAGTGCATGTAGAATGCCATATGGCTGCTGTTCGTCTTGCGCGAACCAGGTATATATTATTTTAGAGGAACGATTTTTTAAATTAATTTCCTTCAATATACTGATGATCGATTCTTTATTTTAGGGATGAGTGGGAAAGCGCAGCATTGCAGAATGCTTCTACTAAATGTAACGGCCTTTTACCCTTGTGGGGTCCACATGTACCGGAATCTGCTTTTGCCAGTTGTCTTGCAAGACATAACACCTATCTTCAGGTATTGTAATTAATATTTAATCTTCCAGAGGGAGCGCTGAGAAATTTCTCATGAGTTTCTCATTGACTTTAAAACATATATATTTGATTTTTTTAAACAAAAAACGAAACAACACTTTAAATATTTCAAAACAAAATATTTAATTGACCTATTAGTCAGAATCAATATTCTCATCCTTACAATTTTTGCAAACCACTGCCTTTGCAAGCCACAAGCCCATCTAGCGGGCGTGTGGGCGCACAGAATCAGCATCCAGCTGAGAGAATTCTGTTGCAGGGCCAGCGGGCGTCTTTGATACTCATACCTAAAGCATTCCGCACAGCGCCCACTGGATGGTCTTCCAGTATTGGTGGGTGTCCTGCCTCTGGATCTGGAGATCCAATGTCGCATGGCAAGTTCCTGGTTCCGAAAACGGTTCTATTCCGGTAATCAGCGGCAGGAGTATTCCGTCCGAAGCGAATGCCTCCTATGCGCTAGGCGATCTTCGCCAACGCGTTGAGGAGGCGGCATTAGATAGCTGGCAGGAGAGACTTTTCCAGATTTCGGAGTGTCTGTGCAGAGATCCGGTCATGGATGCAGACCATGTTCTGTGGACATGTCTGGGCATGGCGTCCGATCACGAGGCCCTCATTCGAAGTGTCAGCGATCTGAAAGGCGGACCAGTTGGAGACACAAATTTTGTGACCACTCCCTCATCTTTTAGGGCTTTATGTGTAAGCTATGGGGAGAAATGCACCCCCAGAGCTTTTTACGATCTTCATGTTCATGAAAACCCCCCCCTCCCAGAGAGTTTCAAGTAACTTGATTAATTGTATTATAAGTTGTGTGCTTATTCTTTTTTTTAGGAAAGTACTGGTCATCGCGATATTGGCTATCAGTGTACTCTTCATGATCTGAAGCTTCTTCTTTTGAGATTTGCCCGTGAAAAACAATTCCATGAAGATACTGGTGGTGGCGGTCCTTTATCTAATATGCAGCTAGTTCCGTGTCTCATGCATATGGCTCTCTATGTTATTAATACGTAAATACAATGATTTTTAATATTCAACTACTATTAATATCGATCTTAAATTGTTATTAAATGCTTTTTTATTGTACAGAACAAGAGTGGCTGCAAGAGAACTGGGTGCTATTCAAGCATATTTAGATTGGCCACTTGCTCGTCAGTTGGAATCGGCTCATGAAGCAGAAGGCGCATTATATTATGCCGTGTTAGCACTATTGTTACAACCGCCACAAAAGTATGTTTTGAAATAATCATGATAGTTATTAATTTTTACTGCAAAATAATATATTATTCATTATTAATTCAGATGGAAAGAGGAAAGACTTGAACATCTTCGTAGGCTTTTATTATTAGCACAAGTACGTTCACTGATACCTTCAGGACCGCCTTTGCGTAATTTAGAACCAGATCACTTGGAACCGCAACCTTATGAAGATTTTAAACCATATCTAATTTTCTTTTCGCTTATACAACTTATATACGATGTCATGTTCAAGGTAAATATTATTATTTAATTTTGATATTTATAATTGGATTTCATATTTAATTGTTTTTTTTACATTTAAGACTATACCGACGACTGCAATCGATCAGTGGCCCATTAAACTCGCTGAAACTATTCGACACAGTGATGAAAGTGTATTGCGTAATTCGGAAAGGATTTTATCGACACTTACTGAACAGCTTTTGCCGTGCACGAGTTTTGCTGAATGGTGCGATGCTTCGGATCTCTTAGCTTTTATCCCCGATCCGGATGAATTTATGACTTCAACTTTGAACCGGGGCTAATATATATTTTGCTTTTCTTTTATTTCAATGATAATTTTCAAATTAACATTAGATGTTTGTATTGTGTGATTGTGTTATATAGTTATGAGGATTTTGAAAAGTCTCCTAACTAAAATATAAATGAAATCATTATTTTGTAGAATACACATTTAAAAAATATGTATTTTAATGTGTGGGAGAGTTTTTCTAGTCCTAGCAATTTATCATCCGTTTAAATATATATATATATGTTTTTAAAATGTAATAAAAATGGATATCTTGCTTAACAAATTAAATATTTTCTTCAAATGCACTTAGAAGATTTTATAAAATTATAGTATATTTCAGATAGCAAATGGATGCTTAACTAATAAATGCTTTACGTCAATTCACTTTATTTTATTTTAATTCCCATAGTCGATTCAAATTGTTATTTTTATTTCATTGCGTTGTAATGCCATGTCTTGCGTAACAAACTGCGTACACAAATAATATTTTTACTATGCCTATGTTATTCCTGCAAGTGTAAACAATAAGTTGATGAACGGTATGGCAGCACATTAAATACGGACAAACATTGATTTTTATATATTAAACTATGCCTATGTTACTTGTGCAATCTTTAGCAATAAGTGGCCAAAGTTTTATCGCTATTATTATATGATTACGAAAAAATATCATAAGTATAATAGGAGATGTTCACGAAAGCGCGCGTCAAGAGTCACTGCCTGTGTTTAGGATTTTATCCGGGTAATAGCCCCTTTCCTTTGTATCTTTAGCAGGTAGGCAAAACACTATTAAAGATCATAAAAACCAATATTTCTTTCCAAATACTGTCCTAAACACGATATGCAAAAATAAAATCACATGATTTTAAATCTGAGTGAGGGAAAAAATGTAAAAACAAAATGTCGAGCCAGACTCGACATAGGACTCACCGCAGTAAAATCGATGTCGAGTCAGACTCGACATAGGATCGCAAAGAGTTAAATGTGTTTGCACAGTGGTCCATGGGTTGGATCTCAGTCTTTGCAATAATTCCTCGATTTTTTGCCGTGGATATGAATCGATTAGGGATTTTAGTGCATCATTATCAAAATTCGAAGGTCGTCCCGTTCTTGTTTAATCCCTTAAGCTTCTATTGCCAAATATGACATCTCAACTTGAATTAAAAAAAGCAGGATAAAGACTGTTGATAGTGTGTTATTACTACAAATCTTCATCAGTTTCTTGCACATTTTTCTGGTATTTTCAACATACAGATACATTTGTAGATATGTGTTTATTATCATTATAGAAACGGGATTTTTTTGTATCAATAATGCAAAGAGTCTGCTGCGCTCTCGAGTGCTTAATCGCCATCCATTTCCAGCGAATTTTTCAAGACTTCATAAGCGATATCGACATGAAAAGACGATTATTTTCATTGATGCCTCCTTTTTGTCACATGATATTTCTTGGCAATGTCAACTAATTGTGGATACCGTTGCATTGTCGTGTTGATAGCGCACTTCCGGGGAGTTACTTCCGAGTGTAACGTAACAGTACCACCGCTCCGATGGACACATCTTCAGCAACTCCGAACGATAATGGGCTCTAAGTAAATGACGCCAAGCACTAATTTTAGGTCTGCCGCTTGAAGAATGAACGCTGATTGTTGCGAGGCTATCGTCAAGGACGTGGTTTTATCTGTCTCGTGGTGTACCGTTTGAGCTTCGGATGAAGATTCCATCTAGACTTCCGCTTTGAGATTGGAATGTTAATTCGATCGTCTTAATCCACGTGGAAATATTTGATTATTCCTCAAGCCGTCTTTGTACTGTCTTGTACTATTCTATCAATGAACGCTTTGGATCCTCACTGAGCAGCTCCAGGTCCTTTTGGCGTCTTTTCATTTTCGATTTGTTCATAAAGTCCATGTGAATTCAAGCGACTTTCCGTTGTAATTTTCAACACATTAGATCAGGGATGCCGTAGATGATCGACCGGTCGATCGCGATCGACAGGTCACCGTAAAGCAAAATTTGGTCGATCCCAGAAACTTCCGTGATTTTTTTTTTTTTAGATAAATACATATATCAAAACGGTCCCACAGTTAATATTGCAAACTAATTTCGAAATAAAGACTTGCTTTCAAAATAATGCGAATCATCAAACTTTCTGGAAGCATAACATAATAACATTCCAGATGATGATAGCAGCAACGTCCATTTATTAATTACTTTAATTTCCATAACAACTGGGCAATGGAATTACTTGGAATTAATGGAATCAATGAAGGAGAGAATTAAGTCGAATATAAAACAGGGGCAGGTCGCCATACAGTTCAGCTACGGCTCCAAGTGAGCTTCGAGCCAGCTTCAAGCTTCGAATTGGCTTCGACTCACCTCCGAGTAGGCTTTGAACCAGCTTCGAGGGAACTTTGAGCTTCGAATCTTGTTCTACGACTCAGTCAGCTTCGAGTCAAGGCTCAATCTAAGGTTTAGTTTGAATTTGGATTCATTTCTAAGCTCAAGTTTGGGGCTTCTACGCCTCGTAGCCGCAGCCTGTTCAAAGTGGAGTGAATAAACATGCTGTGGAGAAGCAATCGTCTTTGGAATCGATCATCATCCATCCCCCGTGGAATCCTTCTCGCTAATGTTATGAGGGACACAGTAGCTGTGGGTCGTCGGAAGCTGGAAAGGCTGAAGAGCCCATGACGAATAAAACTGGGTTCGCCCAAGTTACAGCTATTTTTTAAAATTGTGTAAACATGTAAAATAAATATTTTTAAGAAAGGAAAAAACCTTAAATAAATTTCCTAAAATAATCACACTAGATTACGATCCCGAAAACAAATTTAATTGAAAAGTAGCTCCTAAGGCTAAAAAGGTTGGGCACCCTTGCATTAGATGCTTTGGTTTCATTCAATTCTGTAGCAGTTTTTTGTAGAAGTTATCTTTTGTATCCATAGTAGATTTTGGGCGGTCCGGTCTTTTCCTGTCGTTCAAAGTCTCAGTCGCCCCATGTCATCCTAATGGCATAATACTCCCCATTGTTGAAAATCTTCATACTTTTAACAATCATCCTGATTGAATAGCCTTTATTTCGTAATGTAATGATAGAGGTATAAATTGCGGTTCTTAAATCGGCTGAATTTTCATTTTGAATTTAAAAAATCGACTGCTGAAAGCTCTTTAAAAGTTTTTGAAATGCAGCATTTCTCTGGTTGTAGTCGACTTTTTAGTCTTCAATATCGATTTCAAATGGATGGATTTCAAAGTCCAAATCTTCTGATAAACACTTAGAAGTAAGATTTTTCATATGGAGAAGGCAATTAAAATGTTTTAACTGCGGATTAATTAATTTTATTTTTGCATAGAAGCCATGATGTGTTTCTAGCATTGATGGCGCATCATCAGTATTGATGCTGTACCATTGATTCCAAGACAAATCTTCTTCTTTAGAAAAATAGTCTACCGTATATGGATTGGCAGGCAGAAAGGCAGAAAGTCCAATATAGCGAACGACGTCAATTATTTCATCAAGTTGTAGACTAATTTGATTGTAGCATGGAAAGCAGTGACATTATTTGTATAATTATTCCTACAAAGCTGATTCTTTCTCATTTTGTTGTTTTCATATTGTAAGTTAGAGCTGTTAAACTCGCGGCCCGCGGGACGTAATAATTGCAAGTACCACTTTGCAGAAATGGATAATTTTTATTGTTTAAAAGCAACATAAAGCAGATCTCGCTGCGATTATTGTCAAGTCGTTGATATCAGATAAATCTTATACTATAAAGATAGTGAAAAAAAATATTAATTTGTATTTCGCAAGCAGCAAGAGCAAGCACCTCTCTTCGAAGATCACGATGCTAAATTACGGACTCGAATCCCGCTGTTTGAATTAAAATCTCCAGACTTAATTCTCATGTCATTATAAGGCTATAATTCTCAATCAACAATCCAAATGAATCAATCTTTGTAAAGCAAACATTTAAAGAGTAGTTCTTCATCGTTTTTGACGGTGTTGCATTGAGAAGGCCGCTGGAATGCTACAGAGCGGTTGAAGAGCTTCCCGCTGATCGTCCAGCGAGACTATTGATCCCGATCATTGTGTTCAGGCCACTTGACACGAGAAGATCAAATTATTTTTTGTCGTTATCATTCGAATCCGGATTCGGTCGAAAACTTAATTTGATTTCATTGAGGCGAATTCGCGGCATTCGTCATGGTTTATTACTTCGTTTGCAGTCAATTAAAGAACTGTTACCGGCGCAAGCACTTACGGGATTTCAGCTCATCGACATACGCACATAGCCACCACTGTGCTTCGCTTCCAACGACGAAGATTCGATCTGTCAGCCTTCGGCCTTGATGCTTCAATAGGAGATTGACTTCATTTGCTGGATGCATTTTAATCAGAGCCGTTGCCATCCGTTTCTAAGCGCGAACGAAGAACTTTCAAGTGACTATCCGGGATGATATCATAATTTCCTGTTAGGAATTTAATATTTGTGGGCATCTATCGTTTCTTTTAACTCATGCTTTCTGTAGCTAAAGTATTACAGATCAAAATGTCTGAATCAGTAGACTCGTGGTAATCTGACAAACCTTTTGCAAGGCAGTGTCGGATTTTCCAATTTGTCAAACTATAGAGTACTGCCTCTTAACCCCTAGTAGTCCGAAACTTAAAAAAACATGTCATTAGACGTATTCCATGATGACTTATAAAGCGTTTTAACTATCTCTTGCTAGCTACAGAATCTTCTTTTTTGTTATTTCCTTGTAAAATCACTTGCTTTCATGGCCAATATGGGTCCAGAAATAGGTGTTTCTTTCGTGAAGAAACATCTATTTCTGCGATCCAGAATTATATATTTTGCATTG
Organism: Stenopsyche tienmushanensis; assembly: GCA_008973525.1. NCBI lineage: Eukaryota > Metazoa > Arthropoda > Insecta > Trichoptera > Stenopsychidae > Stenopsyche > Stenopsyche tienmushanensis. Next base: position 192,750 of record WACJ01000135.1, read on the forward strand.
TTTATATTAGGCGAAGCTTTGCCGTATATATGTACTGTATTTGTTTTGGGATGTCGGATTATAGGGGGGCCGGATTAATGCGGATCTGTTATACTTCCTTTGATTTGATAATATTTATCAGATCATTTAAAGCCCAAGTTTTACATCCATAATATTTATATATCACACAAAATTTACCTCTGTCTGAAAACTAATATTTTTATTTTTAGCACGTTAACTGTGGGAATCCATTTTTATGACTTACAGTGTCTTTTGGTCAACGCCAGCTAAAATTTTATTACGCAATGTCCGTATGAGGATTTATTGAAACTATTATTATAATATTGATCACATTTCCAATATATGGAATGACTCAAATTTATGTTTAATTTCGAAAATTCCGTTACCCAGAGGTTACATATTATCTCATTTATTAGGCAACAAGATGCTGATAAAACCAATAAAAACATGTTTTTCTGATTCTTAGCCCTTCATAGTAATTATTCATTAACCCTTAAGTAGTGAACTATTTTAAAATAACCAAAATTTTAGATGCTATATTTTTATGTCCGCCACTTATCGTCATACAAATCTACTTATCTGTCAGGACTGCAGCAGCATGTATGAAACTTGTATTTAAATAATTAAACACTGTCGATAGCATACAATGTGCAACAATTTCTTCGAGTAAACATAAACAATGCACTTGAAATTGATTTTACACATCATTATTAGTTGATAAATTTGGGTTAACGATCTATACAATCGTACGATATACGCAACATACTCTCTTCGTCTCTGTATCCCATTCATAATTTCCCACCTGTAAGATAATCTCTCCGTCTCTGTTTCTCTCCAATATTAACGACCAAAACACTCTCCTTTTCTGTCTATCTCCGAGCTCAACGTATAAAAGTGATCTTTCTGAATCAATGGAATTCGCTCGCAAATACGCGACCATACTATCATACAGATTAACATTCAATTCAATTAATATCAGTTTTAAGCGCTAGGATTATAATGAAATATAATTGCTTGCATGATTAATATTAAATAAGCTAATTTAATATTAAAATATTATATTGTATAAAAATTTTTACATTTAAAAAATGTATTTCTATTATAGTGAATTTAATATTATATTTTTTGCTCTAATCGTCTAATAACATGTTAGCTAAATATTCCTGAGGCTTAAGTAGTAATTTATAAACAATAATAAAGAAAAAACATACCAGTTTTCAATTTAAAGACGATGTAGAAATAATAAAACCTTAAAGTTTCAAACATTAAAAAATATACTAGTGTCGGAATACTTGTTACAATTTTGAGAAAAATACTTTAAAATGTTGATTATTTCAAAAGTTATGATATTTTATGTAAATATACGTTTTTATGCCCCCGCAGTTATTGTGTTAAGCCATACCTTTAGTGGAATAAAACAACTTTAAGGAATTTCATATCCATATTTTAATTAATTCAAGAGAAATGTTTAGCACTCAGTCCTCTCCTTCCAATTTTAAATTAATGAGATCTACAGAAACTTATTGATCAATATTTATTTTAATTTGAATTAATTTATTAATTTTATTAATTTCAATTTTATCAAGAACATAAATATAACTTAAATTCAACTGATTTAATTCAAAATAATTGGCTTATTTTGTATGGATACTGTATGAACAATATTTTAGCACTCAATTTACATTCCATTTCGTTTATAATCTATAAATAAGAAAAATCTGGATTTAAAAAAGGCTTGGGTGCTAATTAATGTCAATACGAAGTTAATGCCAGAACATGTCACATTAAAAAAAATGTATGCACTGATTCGGAGCATTCCTTCGCAATAAAATGTTTACTTACATGGATTCCGTAGATGCATAACCGTAAATCCTCATAAATATATTTTTGTACTATGTTGAATAAGAAACTTCAACTCTAGAATGCTAGAGGATTACATGCTAACATCAAAGCAAGAAACTCGATTTGCAGGAGATTTTAGAGATCAACCGGTACAAGGAAGACATCTTGGCTAATATTCCAAACAATCAACTCTACATTACACATTTCCCGTTGTGTGATATTTTATAGTTATAATTTACGCCTTGCCTAGATTATGCTACTTGATTTATATAGATTAAATATTGGATAGTAACGTATTGGGATTAATTTAACACGTGATTCAATGTTGAATATATTATATAGTATCACATGAAGATTCGGAATTTCAGCTGGTTAAAGATCGAACGTGATTGAGAAAGGTTTTGTGGAATATTTTATAAGTTTGACTCTTTTAAATTGACAGAGGCACTGTTGTCTTAGTTTTTGGGTGAATTTAAATTGAGATCAACAATTCAAAGTTGTGGCAAAAATCAGAGCTTTGAACCGTTTTGTTATTATTTATTTCTTTCATTGAAAAATTCTTTACGTGGTAAAAATTTTAATTGAAAAAATGATATAAAAATGTACCTTGATCAATATTTTGCCAACAAACCTGGGAAATTGAACAGAATGGATCATATATTATTCAATAAATTTTGATGTAATACAAATTATTGTTTATTTTTTACTTAATATGAAAACGAAAGAAACTTATGGGACACCCTGATACAATCAACCTAATTCTCTTAGCGTTGATAAAAATGGAATAAATAATTTAGTTTCTCGTTGGAAATAGATTATTGAAGCTAATGGGGATTAGTTTGATTAAATAGATGGCTTTATGTAAAAGTTATGGCGTTTTAATTCTCATTTACGAATTCCGAACGTTCATGTGGTACGCCTTAATACAACAATAATGAAATTGAAACCTCTATAATATTATCTTTAGATTAATGATACGACTAGGCCCTAATGATTTATACATTTATAATAGTTCTAAGACGTTGGTATGGTGGATTAGTTCCTTGACTTTTATTATAAAGGTTTAGCTTTAATGCCAGATTGTGGTATAAATTTGAAGCATCGGATCGTCTTAATCCAAGATTGTTTGTAATCCTTTTTTGTAAATCTGGGACTGTTAAAAAGCTCAAGAACTAAGAAAAAATATCATTTAAAAATAATGACAATATTTTACCTTACCGTCTTCACTGTATCTATTTATCTCCAATTTTTTTTTAAATTCTAGCTTTTTTAAACTTTTCAGGCTGATCTTCAAGATTTTTTGATTCCCAATGTATCATTTTTTAATGATTAATATTTGAAAATCGATTACCTCGACTTCATAATAATTATTTGATGCTATTCAGATCATAATAAATTAGTTCTTCTTACATTTTTTACTGGATGGTGTCACATTAATAAATCTAATATATGAGACAGTGGAAAACAGCCATCTTATTTGATCTACAGTGCCCGGAGGATTTATGCTAATATCAAAATCCAAATGGTTTATGTCGAATCTTAGCCTAAATCATCGATTTCATTGGAAACGTCAAAAGACTATCATCATTTAAATTATTCAATTGAATATATCATTACATCGAAAGAATTCAACAAAGATCTTGCACCAATTTATTTGCATAATAAACGAATGTTCAATTTTGCATATGTGTTTGACTTGATTTACGCGATTGTGATCACACATACGCGTTTTTATATTTATCTAGATTTTATTCGGAATATAATATATGGCTATGTTGAAGATTGATCATTGTAAAAATTGCCCAGGAATAAATTGGAATACATTGATAATGGAAAAGCTTAAGCAATATAAATGGGATTTTATACAATGCTAATTAATTATGGGAAAATACTTGTTTTATTGTAAAATATTTACTTTATGATGTAAATATAATTAATTATCTCAGATTGGGTTTGAATTAATGGAATTTCTTAGTCATATGGGCAAAATGCAGGACTGACTGAAGACTACAGGTTTTATTATGCAAATTTGTCTGAGTCAAGTGGGTACAGTGGCTAGATAATTTTACTAGATTTAATGCCATGATGATATCACCATCTCGTGAACTCACAGCAGCTGTTTTGTCTTCAGCTTTGTATAATATTGAATGCGGTCTGCAAAAATTGGAGGACAACGACTACGAGACGTAATGCGGTGCGAAAATTCTCCGAGGAATAACGGCTCGTCTGATGCCATACGTTGAACTCCTCAACGAAAAAATGAAAAAAAAAATCATCAGTAATGTACCATTATAACACCGGAATCATAAGGTCTTTGCATTCCACATTTCGGGAAGAAATGTGCAATATGAAGACGATTTGCGCCATTAAATGGTGGTCGGATCGATCAACTTTTTACAAGAGGCGATTTGCATAACCGAGCAATGAACACGTACGGATGCGGTTTCCTGATATATAGGACAGGCGAAGAATGTCAGAATGATGCGACAGAAATGCAATACCAGAGCGAAAGCGATAGTTTTTAAAAAATGTCTGCGAAAGAATGGCGCTAAAACTAATTTCTGCAAGCTCCTATATTAAATATTCATATAAATGAAACCAGTATTATAATTATAGTAAGACCTCGCCAATCCGGATTCGTTGCGGGATGAGATCATCTGGATTTAGCGATAATCTGGATCATCTAATAAAAGATCAATAGCACGAATGAGCAAATATAATAGAATTTGTATCGTCATCATTTTATTTGGCAAAAGTGGTCATATTTAATATAAACTATGGACTGATGTATAAACATTGAAGTTTAAAAGACAATTTATGGAAAAAATCAGCCGAATTAAGCATCACAATTTGTATCACTATCATTGGACAACGAAATGAAGACATTTCAATAAGGAAAATATGAATATTTTTATCAATGAGGAGTAATATGTCATTAGATGACATGGGGCGTCTAGGACTTTGAACGACAGGAAAAGACCGGGCCGCCCAAAATCTATTATAAATGAAAGGAAATCGTCGTTTTTCACCTCTTCAGATGTTTGCAAAATGACTGGGTTTATAGTAAAAAGTCGCTTAAATTCAAATGTATGTACGTTTTGAAGAAACCCATGTTAAATAAATAGAATAAACTGTTCAGGGGACAAAACCATAAAAGCTGGATAATTGCATATTTGAGTCAATTTTTTTTAAAACCAATTTGTGTTATCATTCGAATTTTTATAGTGTATGATATATGTCAGAGTACATTATTATAGATGTGCATATATTAGGTGTACCGATAAGTCCTTGCCGATTTTGATAGACGTCTGTTTGAGCTCAGTTTGTGTCCAGATACGGTGAAAACTTGGGTTCCCAATTGAATATTCGATATTTAAATATAAATTTGCCCTTTTTTCAATATTCGTAAATTCGAACATTTATAAAAATATATAATAGTGTGATATTTTAGCTATTCTCTATGATTCTCTACTCATTACTACTAATTCTCAATCGAGATGGTTTTTTTTGACAAGAGGCTTAATAAAATCGAAATTATAGTCAAGTTTAAAAATAGAAACGTTCAATGCACTTCTATTTTTATAATATTTATTTTGGAAATGTCAATAAAATTCTGATCTTTTTGACTTAGCTTGTTTGGTTTCAAACAAACATTTGTATCCCCACGTAGTAGCGCTGTTAATTTGAGCAGATTTAATTCGCCAAATTAACAACGACATCTTCCGTCTCTCTTCAGGTGCAATGTGTTATTTTAACAGTGCCATCTCTTGTGGCCCTACAGAGACGTTGCTCTTGCATACCAACGGGTCGCTTCTTGCGCGTGCATCGTTGTTGGTTGGGTGGTAACGCGCAGGAGGCGGGAATCGGGAGAGTCGTCAGTTAACCTTGACTGCGGGAGGTCGTCCTTCCTGCAGCCAGATCTCTCTCTCGTGTGGAATAAATAGTTAATTAAAACTTGTTTTTAATGTGTTCGTGAAGACGTGCGGTACCCATCCTACCACATAAATGAACGAAATTATGTTTTGTAAGATTATATAAATAAAAATGAATAAATTAAATTAATTCTTTCATTGTTAAACAATCAGCAAAGACTTTTCGGTACACTTAATATTTATATTTTATTAATATCAATAAATGATGAGTTATGCTATTTTTTAAGCGTTTCCAATCTTATTGGCGGTGGTGAAAAATGAATGATTTGATATATTTAAGAATAGAAAATATATTTCAAGATCGTTTATGTTTCAAAATCTGACATTTCTTTGGATTTAGACTCCTAGATGGAATACATGATATATGAACGAAATTCATTCCCAGATCTTTCCATTGAATTGTCGAAGTTCAATATTTTACATGGCAATTAAGAGCTGCAGCTTCAAAATTAATTAGAAAAATTTGCATTGTAATATGATGTGAATATGTTATGCCTGTGGGTTGGTCATACCAACTGTATCTCACACGTACGCAAACACCACGCCAGCAACGCACACTAATAACCATGCATACGTAATTATGGCAGATTTTTGTGATGGAGTTTTCTACATCAATCTTGATTTAGATTGTCGAAAATAGTTCGAAGATAAATATTGCATGTGTCCTAAAAAAAACCCAGTGGATTATGTCGATTTTCGATTCTATGGCGGCCTATTGTCGTCACTCGAGTTCCACGACTTGGAGCAAAGACACAGGCGATGTTCTCAAGATTTATTACAGCATTCTGCTTATTTGATTTTTTTGTGGCTTAAAAGCATTTGCTGATTCTGATTGATTATTTTTTCATTCAAAGTTCCGTCGAGTTCGCTTGCACCGCAATTACAATTTCAGCTCTTCCGTCTGTCACAATCTTAATGTTTTCTCACGGAACTCCAGTTTTATTAAATCTTCAGATCACATTCGAGAGATTACGACGACCTCACGCCACAGGAATTTTCAGAGGAACCGATGAATTTTCAGAGGTGAATTTCGACCGTCTAATTAAGTCACTTTGCATATTTGCGTGATTTCTAACGGCGAATGAAAAGCTTCGAATTTATCACTTTTTGTACTGTTATCGAAATTTTGAGCTTGGATTAGCGTTGTTTTTGTTTGAGTTTACTCCTTGTGACTGTTATATTTTAATGGCTTGTAAACAAAGTCTGGAATTTTAGAAAAATACTGTAAATCCTATAGAATGCTTCAAAAACTCATAATGACAGATTTTCACAGTCAATAACGGGTTGGGCTTGATTTGAATCTATAAATAATTAATTTAACGGGGTTCAGATGGACTCCGATAACTTTAAAAAGGGTTTACAGTATTCCAGGGGACTATTGAGAGTGGATGATATTTTTTCCTGCTTTTTTAATTTAATTAAGTATTATAATTGTTATATGATAATATCCGTTTAATGCGCATAAATATAGCGTATTAAAAATAAAAGTAAGAAATATAATAAAATACATATATTTACATCTAAAATAGTACAAAAAAAAACAATATAAAAATCTATTAAATAATTAAAAAAAACCTTTTTTAAGCTTTTGTATATATTTTTAGCCAAATATTTATGTTTTACATGTGCAATCATTAATGTAACGATTATGTCATATGCTGTATATCATGTGGACAAAAAGGATAGATAAAAAAGATAAACAAAGGCAAAAAACACGTACATTAAACGCACAAAAAAAAATCGCACAAAAAAAAGCTATGACTTACATAGAAAAAGTGAAGATGCATTCCATGAATTTTAAAAAAGTAAAATTTTTGGTAACATTTAAAGGTCTCGCATCATTGGTAAAATTTTAAAGATGTCTGACATCTGGCATTTCAAATGCCAGACATCCACTAGAGAAATACTAATTATTTTAATTACACACTATCATCGCTGTATGATAATTTTCGTTGCGATTTTCGATTTGACTCAAAATCACTCTCTTCAGTTTACAGTTTTAATTTTTTTTAAACAGTTAAAAGATTAATTTTTACATAAATCTGGTAGGAATAATAGAAGGTTATATAGAAAAAATTCGTACCGAGTTTGAAGAAAATTAATTAACAAAAACTTGAGAAAAATGCTTTAAAAAAACCGCATAACTTCGAAATCGCACAAAAAAAATCGCACACAAAGAGGTTTGAGTGTATATCGAAGCATTTAAATCATATGAAAATGGCAGATACGCCCCACAAAACTGCGTATAAATATCTATAAACATTTTCGACATTATGTTAATTTTATTTAAATTGCCTTCTATGATCTACATTAGATCTCCATCAATCTCGATACTGCTTTAAAAATCAAATGATACTGTTTGAAATATTTGGGTGCTTCCATCATTCATTGCATCATATAAGTATTTTTCATCCAAATTAAATATTATATATTCGATCCGGAGTTGGTATAGATTTAAAATCTAGATTATTTTTATAAAAAGTTCGATTTCAAATCCAAATCTTTGAATTTTGATAACGGCGCACTAAAATCCCTAATCGAATAAGATCCGTGGCAAAAAATTGAGGAGTTATCGCAAAGACTGGGATCCTTATGGACCACTGTGCGGCAACTTATCGACAAAACGAACAGGATGAGTGTTATGGGGTAGGATGGGTACCGCACGTCAGCTTTAATTAACTATTGTATTTACTCCACACGAGAGAGAGAGATCTGGCTGCAGGAAGGACGACCTCCCGCAGCCAAGGTTAACCGACGACTCTCCCGACTTCCGCCTCCTGCGCATTACTACCCAACCAGCAACGGTGCACGCGCAAGAAGCGATCCGTCGGTATGCAGGTGCAATGTCTCCGTAGGGTCACAAAAGATGGCGCTGTTAAAATAACACATTGCGCCTGAAGAGAGACGGAAGATGTCGCTGTTAATCTGGCGAATTAAATCTGTTCAGATTAACAGCGCTACTACGTGGGGATGGTAAATCACCCTAGTTACACTACGTCTTCTTGATGGTTTTCTTTGATCTATTTTTTGCTTCTAAAACCGACAAAAAAGGGATAAAAGTACTGCCAAAACGATGGTAAGACGTGTTGAATAATGTGGACAATTATATTTTATAATGTTTGTATACAAAAATGTTGTTATTAATAACGTTGTATTTTTTTACTGAATTTTCGAATACTTTCGGATCCTTCTAATATTTCAGAAGACTTATTCTCGCCAATATGAAGAAATTCTTCAAAAACTTCAAAGAATAATATCATATATTATAACTGTTTGCGATTAAATATGCATTTGAATTAAATTTAAAGTGTTTAAAATTCATTTTATTGCATGATGCAGCTTAATTTTGAGTAAAATGTATAGTTTTGTAATTAAAATCACCGAATAATTTAATAGCAAAGAACATTCGTTTCATGGAGATTCGGTATTAAATCATGATAGTTTTCAGAGACCACAAAGCGTCTCATTTATTTATAAATCAATCAAATTTTGGTTTTGGCCGTTTATTTTGGACCGCGATCTTTACAAACATCTCAGTCGGGTTCAGCAATCTGAAGGCGATCACTGGTGTCTGAACGGATTATTAATAATAATTGAAAATTGAGTACGGTTGTTGGTTTCTTTTGGCAAACACATTTTTAATGATATCGGGCGAGAGTGCTCACGATGACGAGAAAATGAACGTAATTATTGTATGTTAGCATTCTTACATCATATGACTGTAATACGACAGCCGTTCCAGCAGCCAACGTCCGTTGAATTCTTCGCTAAATCGCTCCTGTGACCTCCCGGACGGAATCAAATTTATTGCCCAAAAAGACGACTGTTTATTTGCTGACGACTGAGTGGATTTCCACTTGGAAGGAAGCATAATTTATTGGCACATATAAGACCAATACGAAGCGGAAAACTTGACAACCGGACGAAACATTTCCTTTTTATGCACTCTTATTTATTTTTAGCAGGATATGTATTGATTTCGCATCCGTCTGTCATCAGATCGATACATTGGATTTATTTTTATCATAACTTATTATAACATAGCATCAAAGTATGGACAATTTGAAGCAAATAATGTGCAGCAGGTTCATTGCCATTTTAACGCCACCAAAATCTATTTTATCAAATAATAAGCATATATTTATAAAATTCAAATATTTTATAATACAAATTAAATATTTTCATTGAAAAATATTGAATATTGGCGAAAGATACAGCGGTTTAAATTGGTAACACTTGTTCTGGCGCATTTGCGTGATCATATTTATGTAACATCGATTTATCGTTTTAATCGAAACTTATTGATAAAATATATAACTTAATCTATAACAAATCATTTAATTTCATTATAGTTCTTCGCCCGATTGAGGATTGTAGTCGTTTTATCCATTGCACTTCCGAATGAGCTGTCTTCATCTTCTTGGAGCGGAGGTCAAATCGGTTCCGGTTGTTTCTTTTGCCTCATCGAATAACGTCTTCTGCTTCTATTTCCAAGCACAAAACTATTATTTTTTTTAGAGCGTCTGACTTTTTATAAATGGCTTGCAGAAAAGAGTCGTTCCTTGATATTGAGTTTCCTCAGTATTGTTCGGCGATCTATCCACGACCCCACGAAACCCTCAAGCAGGAGCGAATTATACCCATGGATACATTGTAAAATAATATAACTATTATATAAAAATGTACTGCAATTATCTTTAAACAATTCATTATTGCAATAAAGTACATATAAATTAATCGACAATGCTTTTTGAGAAGTAATTTTCGCTAAAAAATATACTAATCATGATCTTATCAAGGTATTCGCGCTTTCATTGAAATTATTGTTTTTTTGGAAGAAATTGCGAAAAAAAGATCCCAAATGAAGAAGAAAAAGGCTGAAAGTGAATTAAATTTGGAATGTAACACCGTTCAAATGTACGCCGCGGCTTTGCTCGGTGGCACGTATTCGGTAGGTGCAATTTTCGATGACTTTGTCGCATAAATCTGGCTGAATTTAGCCCAGAACATATCTCGAACTCGACGATATTTTGCCATGCATTATTAAATAATTTACAATAAATTTGTTAGATGTTGCTTTAACAACGTGGTCGCTATAATCTAACAAATATTTAGCGTCCTTATTGAAATACCCTATAGACAAATGGATTGAAGTCAATTTTTTATTGTATAAAAGCACATCTTAAAAGTGAAGCATCTTCATCTTAATACATAATGATAAGTTATTATATGGATCTGAATTCTGAATTTTATTAAAAAAAATGCGGAAATATTAAAAATGTGGTTTTGTACGACGCGTGCTTAGTTTCATTCAGATCAAGAAATATTTTAAATTAATGGATGTTCTCCATGATTCAACCACAACAGCTAAAGAATTGTTTCTTGTGGTATGAAATCGTGGAGGATATTAAATTAGTAGAGGAAATTAACAAAAATCAGACATGGATATCGTTATTTGTATTCTCATGTGATATGGATTGTTGGTTTTAATAAAAGTTCTTGTTAAATCGTTTTAAATAACGCATGTCCTGCATAATTGAGAACGTCTTTAATTAATATTAGTGCGTTTCACATGAACGTTCGGAATTCATAGATGATAATTAAAACTGCCATAACTTTTACAAAATATAATAAATTCAATCAAAATAAGCTACATTAGCTTCAATAGACTTTTGCCAATGAGAAATTAAATTGCTTATTATATTTTTACAAATCCGAACATTTATAATCAGGAAATTCTTTCAGCTCATGAATTACTTTGTCTTAGTTTCGGTTTTCGGAATTGCCTGCGATTTACAAGTTTATGAATTATTAATGGCATTCAATCATCCAGCATTTTAAACTGTACTATAAGAGCGAAATGACGAAAAATAGACGCGACACTAGCGCCAAACCCACAAATAATTGCTCAAATTGTTGTATGTGGATGATTATCGAGATTTAAATGGTTGGAATGAAATTTGTATCATTTTCGAATTGTTCACATACAAATCCGAAAGCTCTGTTGATATTACTGATGTAATTTAATTTATAATTGAAGACTACATGGTCTCAGTCGACTTTAAAATAATCGGGCTTGTAAAATATTGTACAGAACCTTTCTCAATCATGGTCTAGCTTTGAATAACTGAAATTCCGAATCTTCATGTGGTACTACGCTATAGTTGTTATTAGATGAAATGGATCGTCTATTTTCGATTGTTTAACAATGAAATAGTTTATTTATTTTTTTCATTTAAATTTACAAAATCTTACAAAGAATAATTACCTTCATTACTACCTATTATTTCCCACAGATTTTCACGTTTTTTAATTCCTCTTTTGAAAAATTCTTTTAGTTTTGAGTCGAAATACGGAAGACTCTCGATTATCCGGGCTAATAATGGGGAAGAATGACACGGATAACTGGAAAATATGGATAATCCAAATCATCAAATTTCTTGTTGGTTTCGAATATAATATCATATTTATAATAGGAATTTTTGTTCCATAATTTTAATATGTACTTATTATTTTTAAAATAAAACCATCCATTCAAAACCTAGGATCATTTAAATCGTGATTGAGCCTACTCCTTGATGTTTTCCCTATCCGCGTTTTCAGAACATTTTAAATTTCCCAATAGTTCAGTAATTTGCTTCATTCTTTTCAGAATCCATTAAGTGTTTCTGGCTTTACTTTTGATCAAGAATGTATTATTCTATGTATAGCATCCAATATCGTTCCAGAAATTGATCAAATTTTCATCTTCCACAGACATTTAATTGATGCTATAATGTCTTGGTCCATGAACTGGATCAAGGATGTCGAATTAGAGGGCAAACATTTTGCAATCATAAGTCCATCGCTTAACCCCTAAAGGAAGTACTATCCCAGGGCCTGGGATCCCCCCTCCACTATTCACAAAGAGAACTCTTGTACATTGAGCTCGGAGACAGACAGAGACAGATAGAGAATGAAGCGCAGTTCGGGTGATAGAGACGGGGAGCTTCCCCGCATACATCGCGTTATTGTATAGATCGTCAGCTCAAATTTATCGACTAATAATGATTTTGATTTCAAGTGTGTTATTTGTTTACGCAAAGAAATGACCGAATATTGTGTGCTATCGACAGTGTTTATTTATTTAATTGCTTCCTGTTCGTCGCTGCTTGTTAAATGAGTCTTTGTCCGATTATCATTTCATTCTAAAGCAGGAGCAAATGAATCGATTTCTTATGTATTGTTTATGTAAACAAAATAACGTGGTCTTGTATTCTATTAGCATCTAAACACCTTCTTCGATCTTAAATTTGCTCACTCTTCAAAAGGTTAAGACATGGAAAGAGGCGTTTGTTTTAGTAGTTAAGACACAAGCATCATCCTTTTCGCTTTGAAAAGTTTTGTTTCTTTAATATTTCTCTTGCCGTGCTAAAAAAACACCCGCGCGCTACTATGATATGTATTTGGTACACTATATGAAACTTTGAGCCCCGCATTTATTTGATTTTATATCAATTTGTAGTAAATATCATAATAATATCATCATGCTGAAGAGTATCACATTTTTTTCGTATTGGGTTCGTTTTGTTGTGTTCGTCTTACAATAAATAAAGAAAAAAATATTTAAAAAATTAATTAATATTTTTCAGGCACTGGATAATAATTCGCAAATCGGATAATCCGCACCCGGATAATCGAGAGTACACTGTATGTACAAAGTTTCGACTTCAGTTGCGTTTCGAAAGCGTTTATCCTTTCTTTCTTCCCGTATTATTTTTTTTCAGTCGTCTTCTTTCTCTTCTGGGGTTGTACATTGTCGTGTTGCAGAATTAATTAATAAATTAATAATCTCAATTTTTGTTCATCTTTTCCAACTGCTGACAATACAAATATGCAGTTATTGTTTCGCCAGGTTTTATAAATTCATAATGAATAAATCCTTGAAGATTTCACCAAACGCACAAAAAAAATCTTGCGTGTCGTCAATTCAGGTTTCGGTGTCGGGAATGGTTTTTGTCTCAGCGAAACGTTCGAAATTTTTTCATTCCAAGTTACAATTCGGTGCAAAAAGGGACGAGCTTTTTGTCATGACAACAAAACTTTGCACGCGTTTCGTTGCCTACCTTTTTTATCTTCGGACAGTTCGTGCGGCACCCAAACCCTCATTCGATTCATCTTCCCGATACGTTTTAATCGCTTTTGTGGATCTGGTAGTGTTTAACTCCTGTTCGATAAACAGCAGCATATAATACCGAATGTGATGTTGATCGGTTTTCGGATTTGATATGTTACCCTTAATCCTTTGAGCTCCAACGTCGAGGTGGCCTCGACATTTTTTACTCCAGCCTAGATTACAATTATTTAGAGCAATTCTGATGTTTTTAATTTTTTAATCTGGACTTCTTTTTTAATCCGTATCTGGACATAAAATGAGCTCAAACAGATGTCTATTAAAATCGGCAAGGACTTATCGATACACCTAATGTTTTGGTTGATAGTCAGCCCAAATCTTTATAATGAGGATTTATGGATGTCCTGCAATGTGTTAATGTGTCTTTTGCGGCATCCGATGCGGGCCCGCCTAATATGAAATATTTTTACATCCGAACCCTTTCAGGTCGCTTGAAAGCGCAGAGCCAGGGAACTTTCGCAGAGTTCAAGTTCTCGGGCGCGGATTGGTTGCAAGTCCGTTAGGCCCGTCGGGGAGGGGTGGGTGGTTTATAAACGACTCGCAGCAGATTCGTGCATCATTCCTCGGTGAGGTACGCGCGTGCGCAGACGTGACCGTCACGCATACGTGACGTTTGAGCGAATAACGGGGAAAACTCACTCGCCACTCGCCGACTCCTAATCCTGAACACTGTTCTTTCTGTTTGCACAGTGAAAACCGCGTCCGCGTGTGCGTCCAAAGCCGGACCGACTTATCGGTTGACAGTTCGAAGGGTCGTCTGAAAACCGGACCGGCGCTCCAAATGTAAGTAAATCATTTGCATTTCTATTCATAAATCACCGTTATGGCGATACAAATAAGTGCATTTTAATGAGGTCGTCCATGGGCTGCTCATCTCGGATATTTCCCGATAGATTTTCAAATACAGCCTCCTGCGTAATATTAAAACTATACACCTGAATCAATAAATATTTGACTCTAAATTCAATATATAAATAATTTAGAATTTGCACTTTAACTGCTCATAATTTTGTAGTTTCAAATCATAATTTTTAGATTGCAGAAATTATATCATAGAAAATAGATTCATTGACCTTAAAGCTATGGTCTATGCGATCTCATAATTATTCAAAAGCCGCCAAATTTCATGTTTCCCCGACTTCACATAGATAATTCGCCGGAAATGATGATTTCGCGAAAGCAATCCGAGCATGCAAAATTTTATTATAATACGGCGACATTTTCGGATTTAAACACCGAAAAAATCATACTGCGATCCCAATGTCTCCATTAATAAATCGCAACAATTCAGCGTCCAAAGGCGAGGGCAATAAATGTAAATAGGCGTCCGATGATCTTCCGAAATTACACATCGCCAGTATCCAGCATCACGATTTCGCCTTTGGGGTTCCATCTCATGAATATTACGGCACAAGGGCACTCTTCTCAGCATCTTAGAATATTGGAGGATTCACAAAATATCGAAAAATTCTCACCCGAAGCCACAATGAGTGTCGCAATTACCCGGGCTATGCATTTCTCACGCGTTCACCAACGCACATAATCGCTCGTAATATGCGTAAGTCTCACATTCGATCGCCATTTATTATATTCTTTTAGAGGTCTATAATTTTGAGCTTTTCGAAACGGAGTCCGAACATTGCGCATAGTTCAAATGCACTTTATAATTAGATACAATTAGTGTGCGGGCGTTCCTATGTGAACTATTATCGTCGGAGTGTTCCGAGAACATCTATAAATGTCATACGAAGAACCTGAGGCTATGTAATAATTGCGCACAAAACCATGATACACGCTGGATATGAGGACTTAAACGAGGCAGATTAAATCTGAGATATATCGTAAAAATGCACAGTAAATTTTAAGCGAGATTTACCCACAGATTTGTGCATTTTAATCTCGAAATGCCTTATAAATACCATTTATTTTAGATTGATTTAGATTCTGGGCTCAAACTGGGATTAATACATGCATACAGCATATTTTTATCGTAAAATAGATATAAAATATTTCCGATCGATCATCTCGATCCAGGTTTAGCCTGATTTTCCGATTAAGCTTACGATGCTATGTATTTTGTATACCATATGACATCATCACGTTACTTTCGTGATCGTACAGATTATAGAAAATGCCGCAAAAAGTCCTTAAAAGAGGACGGAATGGCCATAAGGTTTGAATGTTCAATCGGTCCGCTTTTCGGACCGCTGCTACGACGACAAGTTGTACGAAGAAGAATTTTACAAGCGATCGAAAATATTGTTGTCTTTATATTATGTCGGGCTTATGCCAATGTTTAAGCGATAACGAAGAAAATAGGGTTTTAATATATATTATAAAAACGGATATAGTCAGTCAATGCTTTGCCACGCCCTTGTTACGGTCCTGTTTGATAGTATATCGAGATTCAATGTAGTAATGTTCATAAATATATACTCCTATGGATATTGTCTATATCCAATAGCAGATACCACCGATTCAAATGATAATTGTTTACTGTAGACAAACGTCTATATATCGCCACGTCGCATTTTTGGCGGAAAAACGATTAAATCAAGTGATTGTCCGTTTTCTAGAAATAATAAGGGCGAGGAGGTTATTGACCAGATTGACCCACGCACTTGAGAACATCTTCATTCTAAATTTTTTATCGTGATTTTATATTGTGAACCAAGAACGTGTACTGCACTATTACAAAATTTTCAATTATTTCTTTACGGAAGACTCGATCCAAAGACATACAACCGAAACTCGTTTCAAACGTTAAAGGACCGCAAACGGTTAATGTCTGTCGATGATAATGATTAGATATGTTAGTAGAATAAATGTATAATATTATATTAACCCTGCCCTTGATGTTCGCTGCTGAAAATGTCAAAAATATGCAAAAATTGCAATCAAATCATTATCTTTTGATATTATTATCATTTCAAATCATTCATAGATCGATCGTCTTTCAAAATTGTCCACGATCTGGATTTGAATCTGCATTTTAATGACGAAGAATCTATGAAACTCTCGCTTAAAAATGGATTCATTGGCGTTAATCGGATATTATGCAATTGTCCAAGTCGTGATTGTTGGATGATGCATTAAAGCCAGATGCATCAATTCATTTTTTTGAATTGGATATTGAATCACATATTTCATTTCCTGCCTTGACAAATGGATCTAAATTGTCTTTCGAACCATAGCACCATGGAAGGTGGCCGTGGATGACCGCTTTGAATCTCTGAATAATTACCGTAGGCACGTCGGCAGCCCAGGTCCAATATGAAGAATGGACGATGGTAAATTGCCATCAGAGTCGTTCGACGGTAGGGTCATGCTCTTAGGAAGTCGATGAATCTTCGTAAAAGCCATCGGCAATCCAACAAATTACAATTACCAGAAGAACAACGGTTTAAAACGCACTTGTATTTCCTCTCCGCTGGGTGATCGTCATACTTCAATCGTTTTTCCCATGGATGCGATTAGTGTGACCACACGTTCTGAATCTCTACGGACTCGCCTCGAATCGCCTTGAATAATATCGATGCAATCTAATGAAGCATTAATCGAAGGCAGCGCGTTCATTTACATAAATCAAGAGATTCAACAAGAGTCTCGCAGCTCAATAGCGGCATTTATTGAGAAAAGCTCCGTTGCTCTCGTAACGGTAGCACTTTGGAGCTTTTCACCCACACAAGACATGATCGACCCAATGATCTTGTTTCTTATGGACCACTTTATTCTCGATGTCCTGCATTCGTCGCCCACTCCATACAATTCTTGACCAAACACTTCAAAGCTCTTACGCGCAAGGCCATCATATATAAAGCCATTGATTCGGCATGCAATTCATTCTTATCTAAATCATGGTCACCTCACATTCAATATGCAATATTCTGGATAATCTTGCACATTAAATTGCTTTTGTAATGTTTTGCTCCGCCGAACACGACTTTGAATATTCGAATCGATATTATATTGCATCGATTCGGGAAAAAACGCTCATTCTCACTTTTGTTGAATGATTTTATGATCTTAAATTATCGTCATAAAAATATTATTTCTCACCATCTAAACGATATTCTAAACAACATAAAACAAATCAATTTATAGAAGACCAATTTGTCGGACTATAGAGTACTGCCCCTGACCCCTTTGTAATCCGATACTTATGTACTACTCAATCGTAGTCACTTGTCAACTTTTCAAGCATTTTTTACATTGTCGAAGCTTTACCGTACATATCTAATATACTTGTATTAGGATGTCGGACTACAAGGGGTGCCGGATAAGATCGGGGACAGATAAAACATTCTAAATTGGATGCAAATCACACATTTTTAAATATTTTGGCTTGATCGTTTCGAAACCAGCTTTGCCTGTATTGCCTGATTTTCAGAATTGGATCTGACAAGTTTAAAATAACGTTATAGTTAATTTTGCATCATCCATGTACGATGATAAACCTGTTTACCGCTTAATGTCCAAGCATTCCCATAATATTTACCGGTAATAAATGCGGCAATATTTTAGCTTCTGAGATGAAAATCGATGATGGAATTAATCGATGCGTTAATACACCATGGAATATAGTTGTAATTAAAAATCGATTTAATAAATGGTTTTTGGAGGTAATTGCATATTTAAAGGATGCGTGTTAACACCAATCTATAAGCTGGCTAATTGCATTTATAGCTCATCAATGGCTAATTTGATATCAAAATTGATTGTAAATTCTATAGAATATAATTTTTCAATATCATAGAACAGTGGTTAAAAATCGATAGACTGTTTATAAAAATTTGTTTAAAATTGACTTTGTCGGACTATAGGGTGCTGCCTCCGGCCTTGTAATCCTAATAAATATGAAAATGATAAGATATACATAGATAATACAAGGTTTCATATTATATATTCAATATATTTTGCTAGTTATGCGGTCTTCTTTTATATTGTCTTCTTGTTTCAATGAACTTAACTTTCATGATTAGCATGGGTCCAGAAATATATGCATGTTTGTATCCACAACGACAGAATCACAGTTTCACATTTTTTACATTGACGAAGCTTTACCGTTTATATGCACTATGCTCGTATTGGGGTGTCGGATTATAGGGGGCGCCGGATGCCAAGTGATAATTGTTCACTGTAAGCAAACGTCTATATATCACCATGCCGCACTTTATGCGGATTTAACCGTATTTCAACATTAATCAGATTTTTGATATTATCAATAATAATGATTAAAGTCTATATATATTTTTCGGGCAAAAATCAGCCAAAAAAAAATAATCAAAAACGTGTTTACTTGGGTCTGTTTTTATGCGAATTTAAAGTTATGCAGTTTTCAAAAATAATGGAACCTAACCATCATTTTTCTATGGAGGATTAAGTTTTTTTATGCGAATTCACACAAAAAAAATCTAAAATTAACATTAGTGCATGTTACAACCGTTATAATGTGAGTGTGTATAGAGCGATGGACGAACGGAATTATACAAACTTTTTTTATGCGATTTTTGATACATTCTATCACATTGATTTGAAGTTATGCGGTTTTTAAAAATAATAGAACTTATCCTTCAGTTTTCTATGTGGCTCAAGTCTTTTTTTATGCTATTTTTTTATATGCGACTCCTTGTGGAACATATCTATCGCATAAAAACAGTCCTAAGTGTACTACCAATGTTCCAAAAATTTACAACGGAATTTTTTTTCAAATTTCAAAGGACCGCAAATGGTTGATATATGTCGATGATAATGATATTCATTAGTTATTGTATCGCAGAATTTATTTAGTGGCCCTGCCCTTGATATTCGTCATACATGTCGCGTGTGTAATGGGCTAATTCCGCCTACTTGTCCATTTCATTGTCAATGGCATAACCGTATTGATATGAAGTCTACCAAGAAAATGCTTTTCGTTGCGATCACGATAGATAAATAGAAGATGCGTGGATCAATTTTATCATCCAACATGCCATAAAATATACATTATGTAATTATAATGGGGGGTATTGACTCTGCCTCAAAAAATATTGCCCAAATGCTCTCGAAGCGTACTATTTACTTTAATCCACGATATAATTCATGATGATGGCATACCGATATGTTATTAAAGCACTTCGGATGCATTATAGCCGAGATACTTTTTCATTAAATTGTTACTGTAAATAAATGTGTAATGTGTGCGGTACGCTTTTACGATACCACTCCGTTTATTCACGTGAAAAATGAATCTTAATTCAATTTGTTTTTTATGGCATCTGCCAGGGGAACGAGAACGGTATTCGGAATTACACAACGTATCAAATTGTCGAGGAAATTTCATAGCAATATCGAAATTGTCGGAAAAAAGTGACCCATATTCTTCGCACAATGCGCGGCCGCGCTAACCTCTGGCCACGCTCAAGACGAATCCACGTCGAAATTACGAAACGTGACTCCGATCATAAACTGCACATTTTTTCTGCGCCCCTAATGCCATGGATCGTTGGCACTCGAGAGTGCCAGAACATCCGAAAAGAAAGAAGCCGAGGGAAAAAAAGCACAAAAATGTGTTTTCCGCACGAGAGACATGAACGCGGTAACAACCGGAACCCGAATTATGTCAACGGTCGGGTACTCTCGAGCTCCGTTACTGAGGTCGTTGCCAAAGTTCGACACGCGAGCCACTAATGGCACACGACACCGATTTATAACAACCAGAACAAAAATTTGGCTTGGATTAAACGGTGCTCTATGCCTATAATGTGCTTTTATTATCCAATTGTTGATCCGATGCACTCCTCTCCGTGTGAATTTCGGGCCTTTCTTCTCCCCCATTGTCCGGTTGATGTGCCCAAATCTAATGCTATAATAATGTGACATGACACCGCATGCAAGACGATTACAGAACATACATCATTGGAGCTGTTAAGTAAACCTACATAGTCCAAATTGCCGACGGTTCCACCTGCGGTGTGACCTTTCTCCGAGAACAAAATTAAAGCACCGTAAAGATGCTTCTGCTATACACGATTTAATGAAGATTACATACAATGGAAGCTCAACAACATCTGATATTCCTAACGTACTTCAAGATACATATTTACACAGATTTATTCAATATTTGATGAAAATACTTGACAAATCTAGCAATCAATTTTGGATGACATCTGATATTCAAACTAAGCATATTGTTAATACGTTTCTATATTTAAGAAAAGAATAACATCACAACCCTTAGATGAATTTGTAGCATATATTGAAGCATATACCATGAAGGGACGCTATAGAATTTGGAATAAGATTTGGCATAGATGTCAGATTTATCTTGTATTAGCGAATACCCGGCATTTATTATGCTTATGTTATTTTCGCAAGTATAAATAGTAAATTGACAAAGTTTTATCGCAATCGGATGAGCGATATGGAAGCGCATTAAATACGGACAAAAAACATTGATTTTTATATATTAATCTATACCTATGTTACTCGTGCAGTTCTTAGCAGTAAATTGACGAAGTTTTATCGCAATATGATGAACGGTATGGCAGCGCATTACATACGAACAAAGAAAAAATATTTTTTATATATTAGATAAACGTTTGAATCTTATATAAAGAAACAAAATGTGGAAACCCTAATGGGTTAGTAATAGGATCGTGCTCCCAGATAGGTTAGCAATACCAAAAATTGACTATTTAACATAGAATTCTATAAGAATGCAATGAATCAATAAATATAAAAAACTCTATTACAGGGTGCGTCAGGGAAACTACCTTATTTAGAGAAACTACCCTTTTAAGTAGCTTTGTTTAAATGTCGGTAGTTTTAGTGTTAATAAAATACATCCAGCGATTTAAATTATGACTTTAAAGGACTTTCTGTATTATTATTTTTAAACTTTTTTTTATATATATACAAAAATCTTTAGTAAACTAGGCATGTTATGTTACATTGTTTGCATGTAGTGTTTCAGTGTCATATTTATATATTATTTTATTGTTAATTATATCTCTTTCCGATATTTCGAATCTCTTGTCGGGCTCATGGACGCGTAATAACGTTCGGTATTATTTGAATTTTATTGCAATTTAACCCTAAAATATTTACTAAATGCGATTAGCTACCTGTTTTTTAACGCATTTAAATATATATATTAGTTTGGGATAAAGTATCTCGGATTCCAGAAAGTCCTTTAAAATACAAATTCTAATAAATACTGAGTAAAGAGGTGAAAATTGATCAGATTTATTGTAATGTCTTATTAACACTTTACAGTCCGGGCGTTCCGCGTTAAACTTCGCCTAAAGTCCGGGCGATTTTGCAAGAAATTCATGAAAATCTATTTCTTTCGTAAAATTGATATAATTCTTAAACTAATTGATAGATTGAAATGAAATTTCAATGGTATCTACTTAAGAGTTTATATCATAGATATATATAAAAATAACAGTGACTTTCAATATGTGGTGCATGTATCATTAGAAAGAAATGTAAATCTGTATCAAGTTCGTTTGACATTTTTTTAAAGCTAAAGTTGCGCCAATCTCATCGCGCGGTTAAAGTGGGCACGGACTGTAAAGTGTTAATAAATGATTTCATTGTATTGAAATTTTATTCAATAGATCGTCTTCAGATTTCAGATAGCTTATTGAATTGATCCAATAAAAGAAACCTTAACAAAGAAACGCTATATTGTATCTGATGATGTTTTAAGAAATCGTGCTCTCCTAAGACATGTATCTATATAAGGACTCATGCAGTCGTATAAAAAGATAGTTCGATAGTGTCATTAAGCAAAAACAAAACAACAAAAAAAGTTTGGCGATACCCGAACAATTGTGTCATCACATCTCGAGACATGGAAGCAGCAGACCGCGAATCGTTTGCGTCATCTGATGAAATATCAACATCGCGTGTGTACGTAATTTATTCATGGGATTCGTGGTCTCGGCCATGGCCACATCGCCATTTAGGTTTACGACCTCAGCCATCAATGCAGACTTATTTACGATGCAATCGACATCGTCGACCCGAAACGGCCATTGATCGTACACTTTGACCCACTTATTCGGCGCCGGCTCGTTTACGATCCTTCTTCATTGCTGTGGATTAATTGTTTAACGCCATGGTGAATGCATGTGGGTCGTTTCCATTTATTAGTATCATCTCGCCATGGGTTCAACGGCTGAGGATCTTCGACGGATCGAATATGTGCCAATAGTATGAAGAGTAAAAGCAATCCATGTGGGACGATACTCGTTCTTTCATTGTTTTCTCACGCCTCCTACAGCGCAACAGCACGCAATAACGGAGCTTCGAACAGCATTTTGGGATACAGATGAATGATTTTGGACAGGAATTGTGGATATTTTTGAAGACCATACACGGATGACGATGATCGTTCGAGCATCATATGGCTGCAAGGCGAACTGAACCGAAAAACGTATTTATTACCGTTATGGGACATTATCCGGCGTTTAAATTATTAGAAATCGATTTTACACCTCACGCACCCAAATATCCACAACCATCGGGCGCATATTAATGTATTTGAATCGAATTTTCATTCAGCTGTATCTTACGGTAAGCGTATGCAAATATTTGCCTGAATGCAGCTCTCTGAGAATAAGCACATGCTTAAATGAGATACAAAGAGCGGCCTTAAATAAGGAAGGATGTTGATTTGTTGACGGCGCATAGCTGTAATTTAACCCAAAATCCTCAAAAATATAAAATATTGATTTAAACTAAATATATTTGATTTGCAATACTAATTTGCATACTATAAATGCTAAATATGCTTATAAAAATCGAGGATTTTTCGATGGTCTGATTTCAACATCCAATGCAATTTTCATAGTAAAATAACACGTTTTGAATTACAGATCTGAAAGAGCGCTCAATAAGTTCGTGGGATTTTTGTTTTGACGAAATTTCAATAAAAAACGAACCCAATTGAAGAAAATAAGACTTTAAAGAGAAAAATATCCTACGAACTTATTGAGCGATGTGTTATAATTTGTTAAACTTTCATATTTTTTACCATTTTATTAACAATTTTTACCCCAAAAAAATAATGTGTTTAGGCGAAAACTTTAAACTTTAGATGTATTCAATTAGAAACCTGAGAAACCTTCCAAAATTTCAGCCAGATCGATCAAAAACTTTTTAACTTAACTTAGCAACGCAACAACTGTATAATACTGCTATGTCCATGAATGCGTTAATGTATTTAGAGTAAAATGTTCAAATAAAATAAAAACTATGTGTAACTCTTAGTCAGGTCGGTATCCTGCATTAAATAAGCCCAATTGCGCCCGTGGCAGGTGCCTTCTTTGCCACTCCCTAGTTACGGCCCTGCAAATATGCATTAAAATATTATTTTTTCATATTGTAATGCATATATATATATATTACGTGGGATCTAAAAGTTGCACTGTAATCAATCTAAAAAATAACTTGTTTAAATCTTATATATAAAAATGATTTCTTGTTTGTTCGTATGTAATGCGCTGCCATACCGTTCATCAAATTGCAATAAAACTTCGTCCACTTACTTTTAAAGATTGCGCAAGTAACATAAGTATAATATAATATACAAAAATAAAAAAATGTTTGTTCGTATTTTATGCGCTGCCATACCGTTCATTCGATTGCGATAAAACTTTGCCAACTTATTGTTTGCACTTTCTCAAATAATATAGGTATAGTACAATTAATTTACAGTAGATTTTATATATAAAAATAGCTCTTTCAAATTCAAACTGATATTTTTAAAAATTACACTTCTTTGGCATGCAACGCTCCGGGTACCATACGAAATTTAAAAAATCTTATCACCGCGTGTAATATGCAATTTCTCACTGCGATTAGACGTCTATATATCGTCACGCTCGCACTTTTGGTGGATTTTTTTCGCAAATACTACTTTGTATTCTCAAACGGTTAAATTGGCATTTCCACGAAAGTGTACCACTTCCTGCATTCATAAACGAACACTTTAAGTCTGAATGATTAAAATATACTGGCATTTCCCCGCGTGAAAGATTGTCGGTATTTATTTCATGCGAGGATTGATGACTTAATATTACTCAGGTTACATAAAAATCCCGTTAAAATAGCGTTGAAGCCTTCATTTTCATCTCTGCGATTCGCTGGGTTAGTGGGTCAGATATTTGTTCGGTGACAAATGCTTCGAATTTATCATTCGAGACGTTGAACCCGGTGGAAGATGCGCGATTGTTGAAGATGCCGTCGTCATCATGCGTCATAAATCTTGCCCGGGAAACCTTTTGTTGCCAATGGCTTGAATTTTGCATTCTGTTGTGTGTTGTAGTTGAAGGATTTTTGATTTGAAATAATGAGCGGTTGAGCAAAATGTGTGAAATTGGTAATGTAAGTCTGCAGGAGTGTTGATCGCCTTCAGCTTAGTTATTAAATGTTTATGATGGCATAACGAATGGCGGAGTCGTAAAACAGGAAATTAGGATGGGATTGACCACACTTACGGATTCAAATCGCTGTCGGTTCCATCTTGCGGTATTTCTTCTTAGCTGAGCAAAAACAATGCTAGCCAGATAAAAGTGAGGTATTCCACGGTTAATAAGTAGATCGGAAAAGATTTTAGCGTCTTCAGTTATCCGGTAAAGTGCTTCGGTCGCATATACAAATCCGCTGCGCTGTTGTTCCATTGAAAGACGATGGCACAAAATTTTAAATTGTACCAGCTATTTTTGGACTGGGAAATTCTTATAGATTGGCATAATTAAGCTGGAACTGTATTGTGGCTCGGAATGAAAACATTCCATCTATTATCATTCAAATCGACTTCCATTTCATTGACAAAAGACATGGGACATTGATTGACCTCAAATGCTGAATACGAAGTCGAGTGACGAGCTGGCATTTTCCTCCATAGGAAACGTCGGCCGTCTTGAACCATCAATTAAAAATTAATCTATGGCATTATTGCGATTCACCGTAACGCAATCGCGGGTCGATTTTCATATGAAATAATTGAATTCCACGCTCGATATATATATTAACCGAGAGTGCATTCATGAAGATGGTTAAACAGTTGCACTCCACGACAAATCCGTTATATTTAACAGCTTAACACCAAGGTGGAAGTAATCGTTCCGGTACAGCAAACCCGAGGCATCCGGCAACTTGCCCCGCATTCAAACACCATACAGCGTTTACACGACATTAATGGCTAATTTTTAATGTTGACAATAAGAAACGACAATGATATTCGTCGAAAATGTCTCGTCGCCATTGCAGGGCATTGAAACTATACATAAATGCGACGTTTATGCAACATGTGTGCCTATTGTTGCTTCAAAGCGCTCAAAAGATCGGTCGCTCTACAAACCGATATGGATTTGTAGCCATTTTGCATCGTGTTCAGCTATAACGACCCGTCTTTAACATCTGGATTCAAAGAGATGCAAAGATATTTTAAAAGCTATCTAGCAATGTACCAAAGTTCAGCGTAAACTCTTGTAAAGCTGTCAGCAGTCGAGATTAAATCTTTTTCTCCGTTTGACTTTCTTTATGATCTACTTCCATTCAGGACTGAATTATATGCAAAACCCTTTGCTCGAATGAATACCTTCTTAAATTTAAACTTATTCTTCTTCTTAAAAGATCCGTTATTAGATCTAAGCAATTCCTATAAGATAGGACAGGGAAAAAATCATGTGATGATTTCCATTATGGTCAATTTAAATAAACCATTCCATCGAAAAATGAGTTAATCTGTATAGTTATCCTGTGTTTGATAAGTTGATGTTCACCTTTTGAAATATCAACCTTCAATTAGAAAAACTCTAACCTGACGCCGCGTAATAGTGACATTTTAATAGGAAACCGCGCTTTTCGAGGGTCGAATTATTTGCATTTTGCGGTCCATTTAATCTTAAGCTCTTTTATTTTAGCCCATATTGACTATTGATCATTTTTGTTTGATCATTCTGATGCAATATATACAATTAGTATTCGTTTTTGTAACCAGAAGCTCCTCTTTTATGGATAATTCAATAAATTGTTTCTGTTTGAATCCATCTGAAGTTGTGGTTTTATTTGGAAAAGGATCCAACACCCAATACCAAGCGTATAATGTGTTTAAATCTTCGTTATCTATCAATTATAACAGAAATTACTCATATTTAAAAAATTCGAAGCCATCAATCAGCCATGAAAATGCGATGCATAGAATCGATTCAAACATGCACTTTTAAATAATCATGGAACTTCTGTTTTAAGGGATGTTTCTACCTTGTTGATTAAAAAAAACTTTTTTTTTGGAAAAAACAAATGTTTAAGAGCACGTTCCGTAAATTTAAAGTCGATATAAATGAAATTCGCAAAATTATAGAAGCTGAGGAGAGGAAAAACTTTAAACGCGTTTTTCTCGAAATTACTTTTTTCAAGCTCATGGAAGTGCTCCCACACATCCTAGATGATCATTCTTTATGAAATTTGGCAGACATATGTATAATAAACGTTTTCATCATATAGACTACAATTATTTAAAAATATTCAAAAGTGTTAATTTAATGAACAAAAAACTACAAAAAAATTTGGTAAAAATACAAACTTTTTTTTGATCGCTCACTATTTTTTTATTTTCTAATATATCTTTTTAATTATAATCTAAGCTATAGACAATATTATACAATATTATATATTTAATACTTTTCGCATAAAAAAATGTTAAAAAGTCGATCACTTTTGGGTACAACAAGGCAGAAACATCCCTTAAGTAGTAAATGGTTATAATTTTCTCAACAAAGGTGAGCAAATAGTCTCGCATTTAAGGCATTCCTTTTGATTTCATTAGCTGCTCTAATTAAATTATCTTGGATTCGAATTCTGCAGGAGGTGTGGTTGGTGACCACATTTTTAAAAACGTATATACGCCATGAAAAACCATAACCAAACGCTTGGTTCTTACTTAGAATGGCATCATCGAAGTATGCCTTAAATCTCCTCAAAATTTCACTAGATTTCACGCCTTCGTTTACGATAAAATGTATAATCACGCGTTGCGCAACAGAGGATGCTACTTTTCACTACTTTGTTGATATTTTTTTATTTGAATACTTTTTGCATATAGTAAATATCGTCAAGCCCACGTGCAATATTTGATTGCTCAAATATTCAAATTTTCCATCGCAATATCACCCATAATCGTCCATATATTAAAGGTCGTATTCAAATTGACAATTTGCAAAAAAAAAAACGTTCTCTACGTCGATCGAACGACAGCGATCATTTACACTATTATTAGGACTTTCACAAAGAAATTCATACATATACATTCGGATGATTGAGCACATCGGTGACAATGTAGAAAATATAGACGCGTATGATAAAAAAAAGGTGTTTAGTCGACAATTGTAGGTTTTACAGGTCATTATTACATACGGGTTCGAGATAAAAGCTCACCAAGGCAATAAATATTGACACGTTTATTTTTTGTCCATGGTGGATACATACGTCGGTCTCAAATTTATATGTGTACGTCTTCCAAAGCATACATTCGTCGTGGAAATATTCAGAGATATCCGTTTCGGAGCAGAGTAATGAACCGCTAATGTCAAACATTTGCTCTTTAATTGGGCATTGTTTCTTATATTTGGGCGAAATGTTATTTTTAGGCAAATTTAACATTTGCCCGTATTATTCGACGAAATTTTACCGTTACAGTTACCATGAGGAATTTTAGCAACTCATATACAGGATGCGGCAGGGAAACTTCCTTATTTGAAACAAGCGCCCTGAAAAGACAGCTATTCCAAGATAGATAATATGATGCTCATTCAAAAGAGCAAAACTTAATGTTTTATATCATGCAGAGGACTGTCTTTAAATGTCTTTCTAAAGTACGGAAAACACAATTAAACCGATATCTCCTATACTATTTGTATTATTCATATTTTAAATAAGGTGCCTCATTTTGCATACGCATATCTATATTTAGCAAACGTTTTTAGATCATCGCCAATCGACTGATATGAATTATTTCGCGTATTTCAAACGCGGTGCTAATCAGTGATCGATCGACGGAGAGCCATGGAATGATTTGTCCAATGCCAATTTTGGAAGACGTTTCTTGCGGCAACGGTCTTTCGCCGGAGCATTTCAATTATCAATCTCAGATACGGTTCGAAACAATTTCGAACGGTCACGACTCCGGAAGAATCGTAAAAGCTGGAAACGTATGACATGCCTCGATTTATTACCCGAATGCCATTGGTTTTGATGCGGTAGTCGATTGAAAACGATTTCTTCTGGCATTCGATGCAATTGCACAATGGCGATTTAATAAATGCATCCGAAGAAACGATAAATTTGATAAACTTATTTAAATTCCTATTTATATGACCCAATGTACAGTTATTACTGGCCGGTTTTGTTATCATTGAATGCTCAATAAAAAAAGTTTTAAGGCCAATTTTCAGCGCGAGAGCTTTGACGTTTGATATAAACATAACCTCTAAAATGGACAACAGCAATATAAACTATTATACAATTTAATACATGAATATTTCAATAAATACTTCAACAATAAATATATTGTTATTCGCAATAAATAATAAATTATATCATATTAATGATTTATAGTAAATACATTTCGATGTATTGTAATTTGACAGATGAAATTCTTAGATTAAGTATTGCCAACTTAAATCGCATCGACGACGGCGGAATTTTCTGAGGCGCAAAGTGGTACACATTTGACGATTTAAAATAAAATCAATGAGTCATTTTAAATCGATATGTGATGCATTGAACTTGTTCCTAGCACACCTTTGTGTATATAATTTGAAAAACGGTAAAGCGGTTCTCGTTCACATCATTCATTTCATCCGCAGCGCAATGCACACTATTATAAAGAGCTAAAAATAGGAATGTATATAGTTTAAACAAAATGTCAATACAACTGTTTGCTCATCAACTCGATAATCAAATCAACATATATACTCAAAACGCTCGGGCAAAAAAGGGAATACGACAAACGAGTTCGCTCCCCCTTTTGTGTGCGCATTTGTTTAGGACGAAAATCAAATATGAGATACAAGCGTCTCAGTTGTTCACACCGATTAAATTCATTTTTATGTTGCGGTCTAAGATGTTGAGGATACGTCTGTGCGCGCAACGCAAACGAAACAAGTACGCAACCACAACACAATAGATATGACATAAAAGCGGGCACAAATAATTGTAAAAAAACGCAGAAGCATCAACAAACAAGAAAAAGTGTAACGTTGCGGTTGTATTGTTGAATTTTCATAATAAAATTCGTGATGACACCTTTTACAGTTCGGAACTTTCACAGTATCGATGGCTAAATTCGATATGTAGGCCATTTTATAACGAATAAATGGAGCGTATCTCGACATTGATACGATGTATGCCCCAATTTAATGCATTTGATTGGGATGTAATGTTGATAAATCGACGCATGTGAATGTGTGAGATTTGCGAACACGCCTTTAGAGTGCTAAGATGCGATATATCGTCGATTGTGAAACTAATGAGGACTGCAAACAACGATCGCTATTGGCTCAATGATGACTTTAACCTTTCCCTTACGATGCTATGTATTTAGTACACCGTATGACATTCTAAAACCCCGTACTTATTTATTTAGTTTGTTTAAATCCGCAAATGTACTACTTAATTATCAATGCCAAATCTTGATGGAAAGTAAGTCATTGTCTGCTTAAAAACAAAGTCTGCGATTCTTCCTATTGTCTTTTAAAACAACCCGAGGCGGCCATTATGATATAATCTAATGTTCTAGAATTGTTTTCGTGTTCCCACTGATTATTTGATAATTTTTATCGTCTTTCGGCATACATACGAAAGCATTGCATTGTTTTTTTTGCATATTTACAGTTTTATTCCCATTTTTTTAGCTTGAACAATACTAAGCATTGATGTCATTCTTGATTGATATAATATCATTTTTGCTCTTGAAAGTGTTATAACTTCGACCGCATTTTATTACGCTATTTTAGCGCACATAATCAATGATCAATTCTGCAACCATATCACGTAGAATAGATCCGAGCAAAAATATTATTCTGGGTTTACGATCTTTTAATGCGGCGAATCTGACCTATTGACCTGGATGCAGAATAACAAAGCGTTGAATCAAATGTCCATCGATGTAAACTATGGCTAATTTATTAAAAATCGATACTAATTTAGGACTTTTTTTCATTGCAGATACAAGCAGTTTAATACTAGCAAATTAATTCAGGTGAGTTATCTATCTATCAATGATCAAACCTCATAAAATGTCTATCAAACACAATGGATGGATGTCTCTTTCGGACTTTATATCTCAACATGTATGATCGATCGAGCAAAAAATTCGATACAATCTGATCTGATATCAACTTCTTAACACATCCCATCTGGCAATGAATATTATATATTTTTTATTACGGTAGCAAAATTCAAATTAATGTTAATTATCTGTGTAATGTCCGGGATTAAGATGTCTTGAGTCCAATCAAATTGTATATCCATGCTTCTCATTTTAGCAATTCAAATATTGTGGCATTGAACTCTGCGAATTCCTCAGAAATGCGAATTTGAATGACTTTTTTCAGGTGTCAGTCGTGGAGTTGAACCCGTGGGTAATTAGAATGGAAAAAACATAACTCACCATGATAATTACACGTCAAATAATACTGCTTTAGGATACTGAAGAACTTCCCACTTAATGTAATATAATATTAATACTAACTCGTATTTTATGAGCAATGCTAACTTTGAAAGTTACGATTCAAATGCCTTTAATATTTCCCTTACCGTGCTAAAAACACCAAATCACTATGATATGTATTTGGTACACCGTATGAAATTCTGATAAATTCTGAACCCCATAACTCTTATATTTCATATCGATATTCCCATTAATAGAGTCAAGTTTTAGTTGCTGTTGTTTACATTGTAATGGATCTTGGATTTTCCATTTTATTTGTTAATTAATTTAAAAAAGCTCATCAGGGCTGCCCTTTGAATGATCTTTGCTATTTAATTGAACATATTTTGGGATGTGTTGATTAGAATACCTTGTAAAAAAAATTAAATGTAGATGTTTATTGAAATTTTTAGAATATGTAAATTAAAATGTAAGGGGTAAATAAAAGATGTGTTCTTGTTGACACGATTTCAACCCTTTTAGTTATCTAAAATAATTTTTTAAAAGATGGTTCTTAATCAATAAAGATTTCGCTATAGTCCCTACCTCAATGAAAGAAATATTTTTACAAAATGGTGGCTTTAAAAAAATATAAATTATTAGCCTTATTTTTTCAATTTTATTTTTTTAAAAATAGTTAAAAATAAAATTTTGATATAAATCTGGTAGGAACGATAGAAGATTATATACAAAAAGTTTTAACTAAATTTGAAATAAATTGGTTAATTAAAAATTGATATATCATGTCAACGGTGTTGAAAAAAACACTAAAATAGTTATAACTCCGTAAATAATTAGAATTTTGAAAAATCCTTT
This sequence comes from Stenopsyche tienmushanensis, assembly GCA_008973525.1. Lineage (NCBI taxonomy): Eukaryota > Metazoa > Arthropoda > Insecta > Trichoptera > Stenopsychidae > Stenopsyche > Stenopsyche tienmushanensis. The sequence continues at coordinate 225,220 of WACJ01000135.1, forward strand.
GGAAAATATATTCTTGAAAATCTTAAATTTGTAAAAAATATGTAAAAAAAATTAAATTATTTTTTCGAAAATTCTAGACATACATAAGTAATAGACATAAAAGAAGACAATAAAATATATAAGCCAAACATTTTTTTATGCAATTCTAATATGTCTAAATTCGTTAGCAGTTAAAAGGTCAATATTCGATTTGATTTGATTATCAGATCGTAAATTTATAGTATGAATGCATCGTTTGATCGATGATATGCACCTAAAGCGCCAAAACAAGTGTTACCACTTCTGAACTCCGTAGCTTCGTCAATTTTCAATATTTCAAGGTCGAATTTTTAAAATATACTAAATAATGTTCATATTTTATTATCATATTTGATATGGTAAGCTTTTAGTTTGGACTATGGCATTAAATCTGATGATAAACGTATTGTATGCGGATAAATATTGTTTTTTATGATCTCATTATCGTTGAGGATGCACTTTTAAACTGTTCAAATTTAGATTTTTTAAATGGAAACATTAGCTTATTTATTTATTTATATCGATGACTATGGAATTTAGGTTTGTTCCATATAAAAATAGTATAAGGGCTTATTTTATTTGGTGGATATTATGAACTAAATCATGATCTGATCAAATCATTGCTTTGTCATTGAATGGTGATATTTTCTTTAAGTTTAAAGAGCTTATAATGTTGTTAGTGCATCAGTTTATAAGACAGGGCTTCAGCTTATCTTTTGTCTTTCATTGGTTAAGTATGCAGACTGGGATTCCCAGAATTTAATTTGTTATCTAGTGTTATGTATTCTAAGCTAGATCTCCCAAACTTCTAGTCAATATCCTTTCGTTTGATAAATTATATTATTATATACTTTAAGCTCCTATTTATTATATCTTAAATGGATGGTTTATATTATATTTGTCGTCTATGTGATAAGTCTAGATGTTTTTGAAGCCCCTGTTGAAAGACTTTTTTGTCGTTGAATGCATTGAATCGAGTCGCATGATCGATCGTTTTTCGCTATCGTATCCATACAGATAGCATGAATTTTAAAGCGATTGACTATGCTGTAGAATTGTGATGCATATAATATGGCAAATTCTTTGGTGGTTATTGAAGAAAAGCTTTCGTCCGGAGTGCTTTGTTTCCGCTCAGGGCTGACCACGTCGTAGAGCTTCGATACAAATTCCATATATCCGCGTTATAATTTTCCGCTTGATCGGTATTTAATGGCTCGAAGACGTCTTCAAAGTTGATAATCGTGCAACCCAAGTGGCACGATGGCCAGCAAAAAAAAGACGTTGATAAAAACGTATATTATTATATAACGGTCGCACAGATTCCCCTCAAGAGCGAACTCACCAGGGAAATTGCATATTATGAATTCAAATTTCAGCATTTTGTAGCTGGCATGGTTCGTGAGAACAAAACGACTCTCTGTAACGGTCTCGAGATCAACCTCATATCATTGTTAGATGCTTAACACGCGACCTTATATAATAGTAAAGGCCATGGGCTGTACGTAAAGGGTCAACACAATTCGAGCGCAATGTTAAGCCTACTTATTGCGGTCGATTTGCGAGTACCTCCTCGTGGTTCATTTGCATACAGATTGGACGTTATAATAGAAAATTTATAGAAACAATTAGTTGATAAGTCATCTCTCCAAAAACAATAATGTCAAGCACCGTTATTTAATCATCGGCAAAGTGACGAAACGATTTCTTTTTTGCATATCCTAAATTACATGTAATTTAAAATGAGCGTGTCCCGGTTTTGCTGGATGATGTCACAGTATCACTTAACTGTTAGATACAATACCAATTTACATAATTATTAAATAAAAACAGTAAAATACGCTATGGTAATTATGATTTTTGGCATACATTTGCTCATATTGTAAACATAAAGGGATCGAAAAGTAATGGCTATCTAATTTCATTCGACTTATGGTGTTCCCAATACAAAGCTAATGAATGGACATGTGAAGAACAATTAATTATGGTCGTATTAACACATATTTTGCAGGAAATTTGGATCTACGTCCTTATAAATCTACAGCTTATAAACTTCTTTTTTTGGAGCAAAACATAAGGAATGATGAATGTGTATACGAAAGTCGTTCGAAATACGAACAAACAGATATATTTTTTATATATTAGATATCACTAATAAATGTGTACAGCAAAATTCCGGGTTATATTTGAATCACCCTTGTATGCTTTACTGTTTTATATACATTTTTTTGTTTATAAAAAAATCTCATATTAATATCATAGAAATCATTGCGAAATCACAATTCCTGTATCTAGAAATGCCTGGATCGTTATAGTAGAATACATATTTTTCCGTAGAGATTTTGAATATTTTAGCATTATCGTGCAAAGTCTATTGGTTGCAAGAACTGCATAGAAAAGAGCGTTTGTCTTTTAACAAGATTTTCTCTGAAACCAATTTGTTCCCTGTTAATAATTTCTTCGCGATGTGTGTAAATTCTTCTTTGTACAATTCCAAGTAAAACCTTCAACAATTAAAATAATGAGATTGAAAATATCACGCATGCTAAATTGGCGTTACTTGGAATTTTTTAAAATATACTAGTTTTAATTATTATTAAAAATTCGCTATGAAAAACGCCCCAATTGCACGTAGATCATTTTGCAAAATAATACATATATTCAGCCTTTTTAATGGCATAATTTCAATCGTACCATGATATAAATGTCGATGATGATGTTGTCCAATTTAATCAATTGCGTTTTGATGATAGCATGGCAAAAAACATAGTATTTTCTTATTGCCACGATTAAATAACTTATATTGCCATGAACGAAAATAGCACTGTCGAAATGCTATTATTTTGAATAACAGACCAAATGCTATAATTATGATAGTGATGTAATCATTATTTTATCGGTTTATTAGAAGATCCATTTCTCATGTTAAAAATACCCATAGGAGATTCATCCATGATTAAGTCTGATTTAATTATTTATACCCAGAAAATCATGCTGAATTTAGATCCAATCGATTGATCTTATGTATTATATAATATTATTGTGATCTAATAGGCTTTTATTAGACTGGTGTTAATTCTACGACTTGAAAGTCCCAGCTTGACTATATATATGTGAGACGTTTAAACAGGTTTGAGTGGAAAATCTTTGGTCCTGTTCTAGGACGCAACTTCAACTTTTTTTAAATGAGTATCTAACGAGTAAATCATGGACTTTCTACAACAATATTTAGCGGTTTTAAGATCGCGTATCTAAGATAAAATGTCGCAGAACACAGTTAAATTTTAGCGCTAATAAAATTTTATCACACGAACAGTTCTTTTTAGTGCCGAAAATTCTTAAGTCTTTATTTTCGTTACGGTTATTGTCGTTTCGTGGTGAAAATTGCCAAAATATATACGCCAAATGGGTTTTGTTTGGGTCTGCTCGTTGAAGTCTCCAGCAACTGCATTTATGGCGCTTCTTCGCATAATTGCGTTAAAAAGAGCTGATCGACAATCAGAACGACGATGTCGATCTTCGACTTCCATTCAATCCATATCACGGCCAATGGTTGACATCAACGAAAGCTGTTATTTGCTCAACGGTTACTTAACGACTTAATGCTGAATGCCTACTGCAAATCGACCCGAAGACGGCGTTTATCTAGCAAAATAGACGTGAACCAATAAAACGTGGCATGCCAATGATTATTTATTGCATGTGGCTTGTATGCATTATTACGGTACATCCATCAGATGGTCAAATCTATGTCTATGCAAAAAGATAATAGCGAAATAATGATAAGCGATGGGAACGCAGAACAAAGCTTTGCAGAACCGCGATGTATTGATTCAATTTATTGTTTCGCTCAAGTCCTCCAATCTTAACTGATCGAGATTCCAGAGCGCTGGTCTTATCACATTTCAGCATCTTCGCATGCTCTCCGTATTCTTCTATCGCGTATCTGAATAAATTTATCTTGAATATCCTTTTTGCGGGGGATTCGATGTATAACATGCGACACTGTGGATGTCCTCCGACTGCTGCAGCTTTCGATATTTCACATAATAGCAGGATGTCGAGGGCTTGTATTTATGCTTAGGAAAGACCACCCATTGCACGGTGGCTTTGCAAAGTAGACAAAATGAACAAGAGTCCATTTTAATCGCCTTGAATTGGACTTGAGCACATAATACCCAATTATCACAGACGGTTCGAGCTCTATGTAAGCTGTAATCATGCAATTACATTTAAAAAATCAACATGATTATCATCAGCTCATTGGAATCTAATGCAGATCAAATTCCTTGATGATATTTGTTAATCTTGCATTCTCTTCGTCCGCAAAAATGAAGGAGTGTGATTAAAATTCATAACACACGGGGATCATCCAGACATTTATGTATGATCTAAAAATGCTTGTGTTTAATTGAAATCCACAGAATAGGAAAGGATTTCTGTAAAAGTCCAGAAAAATTTCTCCCTCTGTGCAAAATGGTCCAAAAATTCACGCGATTTTAATGGTGCTTCGGAGTGAGCAATCTGGGCCCCTATGGAGCATACAACTTCTTATAACCAAGTTTTTCCGACACAATATCACCAAGAAGACTTCGAAAAATGTTAGGAAATTCTTTGTGGAAGTCGTCAAGCATTACACGGCGGTCATATCGCACTTGTTTTTCAATTTTTTGCACAAACTCATCAAAAATCACTGATAATCTCCCACGTATTGCCTCATCGTGAGCAGAGCCGTAATTAGGGTATGAAGCGCCCGTGGCAAGTATCTATCTATGTTTTAAAATAATATACAAAGATAGTTCCAAAAATACTCGTTCTAATGTATAGATGACGGTCACTGTTGTATGTAACTATGATAGAAAATATCTAGACGCTACGTTGCTTTAGTGATCCTACAGATCATATAAAAATGCCGCAAAAACCCCTAAAAGAGGACGGTGTGGCCATAAAGTTTGTATGCTCAATCGGTCCGCTTTTCGGATCGCTGATGTGACGAATGAGCGCCTCGACATCGAATGCCAAATCTCAACATACCGATACTGAAGAAGAGGGATTCACAATAAAAAATGCACCAACTTGATGAAAATCTCCAATATTTAAACGGTGCCATTATAGTCTATTTAATTGGAATAAAATTAGATCAATTTTCAAAAAAATATTTTTCTCATCTTCTCAAAATAAATTTGTTCCAATTAAGTATAATACGTTGATGAGACAATTTAATAGTATAATCCACATGTTCATAATTTCCTGTTCATTAAATACAAGCTGAAATCTAATAATTTCAACTCTAATAGCTTAAATTGATTATTAAACATGTAAAATTGGTATGGTCGATATAAATTGACGTGATAATTTCATATTTTATTGTCAATATCATGGGCAGTGGGATCGTCTAGTAATCACAAGATGCATCAGTCTTGTATGATAAATGTTGCCGGATGCTGTGTAGTTTATCTTCGCATAACTAAAATTGGAGTCGGTTGTTAGCCTATTAAGTGCCTGCAGCGAGCCAAATTTGTAATTTCGGATTTATTGTTTAAAATTATAATTATTCATGTCAGCGTTGAATTGTCGGTTATAAATGTGGGAACAAATTCCACGTCCGATGTGCTCACACAATTAGTAACGGTAAACAAGTGTTTGGCGTGAAATTCTGATAAAAAAACCAAATGTCTTTGTCCGCGTTTCCGAGTGCGATTTTTCATCTTTTTATTGGCGCAAACGTAAAAAAGAGTCGTATAAAGTCGGACGTCGCAGTATGCGAGGTCAATTTCATTTTTTTCACGAGTCCCCTTTCGTACGGTGCATTTTTATTAGGCGAGATAGCATCTCGCTTTTTGGCCTGTTATGACCAAAAAATATTTTTAGAGGTTAAAGTTTATGCTGCATAGAGTTATGGCCGAGAACGGTAATAAGCGACCGCACGTCGGGTTTTAATTAAAATTCCGATCGCATAATGTGGGTCTATTTGTACCGACACATACATTACATTGTGCTCATATTGTCGTGATTCGAATTCATAAAGGAATTCGATGCGGTACGCTTAAATTCAATTTATATCGAACTGTGCTTATATTGTATCGGATCGATGAAATAAATTTTGATGAAGTTGCAGAAAATGTCAATGGAAGCTGAAGTTTTAATGCGATCTTATTGTGGCAGTTTTTATGCGCTGTAATCCAATTTATGGCATGATGACTGACAGACGTTTTTAGATAAGAGTATTTCGTCGAAGAATCGCACAGATGGGAGGTTCAACGAAAGTGATTGATGATGCTTCGAGACACGATCCTCTCTGTCAAGGTCGTTTTGTAATTTTTTCTCTAACGTCTCGAGTGTGTGCATAATATTGAGCGGATTATATTTGAACTCGACCTTGCAATTTTAATGAGAGCGGCCGCCATCTTGCATTTCGAACGAAACGTCAAAAGTGTTTACAAATAGATCGATACGATCTTAACAAAAAATATTGAGACCATATCGAAATATTCTCATGTCATTTCTAAATGTTAAACGGGTTGACTTTGCCAACACCATAACGCTATTTAATTTTCAAAGCATAGAAAACCGACGTCATATGTAATTTTTTAAGTGATTCCCGACACGTCGCGGTGCTCTCGCTTGTCTCACGGGAATATTTGAATTTATTTTTATTAAAGTTAATCAAAATTCCGCGCAAACCCCAAGGGATCATGATGAGGAATGACGATACGAAATTGTAGATAAATGCAAGACGAGTCCATGCCAAGCACAAGAATGCACCGAGTACAGTAGCCGATTGTTGCATTCGATATAACGGAACGCTAGGTCCCGAGTTCGACATGGCATGCGACAAACGTGTCGGATCTCATCCGACGTGACGTTACTCGGACCTAAGCCTCATTACATATAGAACAATATCCATCAACCGACATGCCAAAGCATCGGTAAAAAACGCATATCCACCAAAGCTAATTCTTTTCATGCCTGAAAAGCTCCGTAAATTTTCCCCGTTATCCGATTAAGTCTCCCACAATATGTGAAATTTAAATAAAGAGCGTACACGTGAAAATTATAAACAAGTTCAATCAACCTGAACTCTGATTTTTTAGCGTTTATAATTCAGCCTGCGATAAGAGGGTCATCCATAAAGCACCTGTACTTAGAAATGTATTTATGAATCCCGTTAATCCTAAACGATACCAATTATCGTGCATGACGATGCAATAATGTATCTTTTTACGAATGGATTGCGCAATGGCAGCCCAGTGCTGGACGTATTTTTTAGCATAAAAACCACTTTCGGGCTTTAAAATCCATCTCGGGCGATTATCGCCTTGGCATACATGATGAATAAGGGTCAAATTTGCTTGAGAAATTCCCGCTGTCAGCGTATGTGAACGAACGGACGTACGAGATCAAACACCGAGCGTACCCGCAATGCACGTGCTTGCCCGTCAAAGTCAAGGTCGCATTGAGATGTCATCAAAGTTTGAAATTTCAATTACGACTTTGAAATGCAACTAATTGCTGGCGTTTTATCAATCTTATTAGATTCGGCAGAATACTAATATTGATGTGTTCGAGCGCGATTGAAAATCGTTATTGCTGAAAACATAACCTATTTTTTATATTGGATTGATACAAGACCTATTACCTATGTAATATGCTGAAATGTATTACGTTTATAATCTTTATATTACTAACTTCAAGCATTTATCTCGATATATCGAACCGCATATTAACAATTGATGATATTTGACACTGTTGAAATGTCATGTGTCAAAGGGCATTGTTTAGTTTTATATGAAGAAAATGCTCTTAAAACGAAAAAATTCGTCCATCTTTTTATAATGAACGAAAATGTATATATAATAGTTTTATATTATTTTAATGCGTTAATGTGTTTAAAAATATTGTATTACATTGTATTGATATTTAAAAATATGTACATAAATATTTTTTAAGAATTATGAATAATTTCGCATATTTTTAATTAAAAGCAAAAACAAAAAATTCAAAAACTGTTTAAAATAAATTTAGGCATTCTTTATAATGATTTCATAGCAGATAAATTTTGTTTTTTACTTGGAAGAATAGCTCGATGTAATGTAATTAATGTGAGCAATTAACATGTTGGAGCAATGTTAGCCGATCATTTTTACGCCGTTTTTGCGTTGATGCGATTTAAATGCTACCGTTAATTTAACCTCACTTTTCCCATTGATAAAAGCTTTTGACGGGCGCGCAGCCCACATATTCGCTTTTTGCTACGGGTCAAACTTAATAAGGTGCATCATTCGGTCGCACTTAATATTCCCGGCAATAAATCAAATCCGAGAACACAAATTAAGCGCCGCAATTAACGATCCCAAAAATATAACCTCGCTCGATTCGATTTGATAAATCGCCATAAGTACAGTTTTGCGTTTCGTCACTGCCTTATGAAGATCTCCGATGACGGAAAAATTGGCTGGCGTGCAGCTATCTGTCTTTCATCGCGTGAATTTCCTCAGTTTTTTCTTTCCGTTTCGTTCTGACACCATTGTATCGGTTTTTTTTCCACACATTACATAATGCAGAATTTCTTCGTGGGACCATTGAGCGCACATGTTCCGTTTTAATATCCGTCGGCAATTATTGTTAGCATTGTCGTAGGATTATCATAAGTAGACGAGTGCACAATTAATTACTGCGGGCTTCGTATGCCGCGATTTTATCACGCTATAATACCGCACATTTGATTTTTTTTCGAATGGTTTCGTCTGATGGTACCGTAACTGTAAGGTCATGTTCAAATCCTTTTCCGACTGGTAACCGATCGTTTCGCATTAAATAAATTAACATGATTAGCACGAGTATGGGAAAAAATAACAGTTTTGATCTGGAAAACATCAGATACGTTTTAGAATGGCAATCGAACACCAACGAAGTCTATGTATCATGTTACACTATAATTTGGTGCGATATTTAGGGATTTTTTATAAGTGGATTAAACATATGGATCTAATATATAAAAGTTCATCTCCGTTTGTTCGTATTTAATGTGCTGCCATACCGTTCATCAGACTGCGATAAAACTTCATACACTTATTGCTAAGAATTTCACAAGTAACATAAGCATAGTCTAATATACAAAAATAAAAATAAAATGTTTGTTCGTTTTTAATGAGCTTCCATACCGGTCAGCCGAAAGCGATAAAACTTTGTCAACTTATTGTTTGCACTTTCTCAAATAATATAAGTATAGTACAATCAACTTACAGTAGATCTTATATACAAAAATCAATGCTTGTATGTTTGTTTATATTTATAACAAAACCAACAAAATAAAATAAATATCATTTATACTTTTCCCTTATATATCATTCAATTTCAATAGATGTATTCTTTATCAGAAAGAAAATAAATTTCATTATTTCTACAATATAACTCTTTCAAATTTCAAACGATATTTTTAGAATTATTATTTCTGTGGTAGCAACGCAGCATCTTTTAGAAAAAAAAAATCATAATACAAATGGCATGCTTTACATCAAACGATCTTCGATCTACTGCATTTTTTGGTGTGGCCGCAGGCCATATCTGACCCTTTGTCTCTTAGTCCGGCCCATTTTAGACCCATTTACATGTAAATTGAATAAGTGGGAAGTCTGTAAATTTGAGTAGAAGACTGCGAAAATAAGCTTTTTTGATCTGGTCCCTGACTCGGAGAAAAAAGATAATTTAGTGCAAGAACTAAGCATCATAAAATAAAAAGAAATTTTCTTATATTATTTAAAATAATTGGATTCTAAATGTAAATGTTTGAATGAAAAATAAATTTGTGAAAACATATGTTGATGCTCGTTATAACCGAGTTTGCCTCTATTTAAATGCAATGACAATTTATTAACATCCTTATTGCAATTAATAAATAGCAACTCTCTTGTTGGAATCGTAACTCAATCATCTTGAGTTCAAATTTGCAGGAGGTATGGATGGCGACCACATTTTTAAAAACATATATATGCCATGAAAAACTACGATAAAATGGTTGATAATAGTAGCATAAAAGAGATTGCTAAAATATGCAGCATAATTTAATTAATGCCATTGAAGTGTCGGTATAATGAATCAGTTACTGAACGAACTATCGTTTTTATCCAGATTTAGCTTGATTTCCTGCTTCTGAAGGATTAAACACAGATCTAAAATAAAGACAATTTCGTCATTCATTCATAGATCTTCTCCTATTTAAAATTCCTGACCGAATAATGCTATCTGGATATAACCTTATGTGGAAAACAATGGGAAATTACCGCATGAACTTCCTCTATCCATCGAAAAGTCCCCCATATTTTTTCTTCTAAGAATAGGTATATGATATTGCTAATGTTCGCCGTTAAACAGGATGCGTCAGAGAAACTTCCTTATTTGAAATACGCGCCCTGAAATGATATTTATTCCAAAAAGGATGAAATGGTGCTCATTCGAAAGAACAGAATCTAAAGTAATGATTATATAGATAACTGTATTAAAATATATACTGTATGTTCTGTTGTTCATTTTTTTGAATAAGGTAGTTTCCCTGCCGCACACCGTACAATGTTCGTCTTTTACTTTCTTTTTTTGCCAACATTGTTCTTGATATCATCACGATTAAAAGAGCCTGCATCATAAAGCATAACAACGGCTGAATTACACGATGTTTGCTCATGAGCATATTACGCCGGCTAATCTCAGATTAATTTTGATTGACTAGTTTAAATAAGAACATATAGCAGTTCCGGTGAGCAATTTCCAAGAAGACAGTCTCGCTATTTAACCTGGACCAGTGACTTGTAGAAAAAATAGCTGTCAACCAGCAGATACTGTTAACTTCCGTCACAGGATGATGAGACCATGATAACGTATGCGATTAATTTTGATTCACAAATCACGCACCGTTTGTCCTACAGTCGGAGAGCCAACATGCGGAAATACATTTTCGCTCATATTGTGCAATTATAAGTAAATTAATTTTCGTCGTAAGTGGGCTATGCGATTATGGGAATAGTATTAAATTATAGCAATTTGCGAAGCTCATTGCAGACTGCACAAAATTGCCGTCTGCGATGATAGCGTTAGTTTGGATTGCTAAATAAATCGACCGCACCTCGCAGAAAATAGACTGACTATGAGAGTTCATCGGGAGCAATAGTTTGACTCGGTTTAACCGGCAATTGTGCGAATATCTGGATGTGAAAATGATTGTTCGTTTGGAATTTGTGTGATAAAAACGTGGAGAATCCCAAGCAATGCTTTGTTCAAGAAGTCTACCGCAGGAGGCTTAATTTGAGAGCAAACGTTCTTTAATCCTTTGAGTATTGATCTAATTTTAAATCATCATAAACTTCTGCTGTGAGAATGCTCTTTCTGAATCACTGGAATTCCAACGCAAATACGCGTCTTAACGCCACAAAAGGTTAATAGGATTTTGAAAAGTCGTAAGCAGTTGACGATCATTAAAGTTTGATGGAATGCAATAATTAGGATTAGAATATTTATCAATTAATCTGTTCCTTCAGCCTTTTTAGGGCCGACAAAAACACTGTACCTAATCAAAGAATTCCGACCCAATCCGACATAATTTGATAAGGTTTAAGAATGATCGTTTGGTCATAGTATAAAACTAAATCATAACCTCGCGAAGGGTTAAGCCTATTGAGATCTTTCTAACACACCACTTATGATGATGCTAAAAAAAGGATTTATATACAGATTTTATGAATAACGTATAAATAACATTGGTAAAACATAATCAAAAAGATTACTTAAAAAATCTGGAGAAAATCAATATTTATAAAAATTAATGTGTGTTTGTTTGTTTCGTATAAATTCCTATATCGTTCATCGGTTTATAATAAAACTTTGGTGAGTTATTGTATGCATACTCGTAATAGTTTTTGAATTAGTATAACTATAGTTTGTGTACGCAATTTGTTTTGCGGTGTCATCATGCTTTAGTTATACACGCATATTAAGCAGCATGCGTCTTCAAAGCAAAAACAGGAATGAATACTTTGTAAGTCAATACGTACAAATTATTTTCAAGGATTCTGATTAGACGACTGTCTTCATCGCATATTTATAGATTTCTGCGAGGCTTACGACAGCATCAACCAGAAAAAACTCTGGGAGATCATGTTGGAGATGGAAATTCCGAGTAAGCTGATGAAACTGTCGAGGATGTGCGTGTCCGAATTTAATAGACAGATCGCCCACAGGATGATAGAATATCAGAACGTACTTGTATTTGGATTACAAATCGGTGCTAATCGAACTTGTTATGAAGAACGATCACCATGTATAAATTTTTCTGCTATAAAAACCATAGCAACCGTTGAAAATTTCAGCAGTTAAGATTGCGATGAAAGCGATTTTATTCCAAATATTTGAATTATTTCATCTTTACATCATTAGATTTAACGAGTCCAATCTCGTCGAATGCAGCTTTGTCGAGGCTTTCAATGGAGTCCCATACGATATATGGGCATTTCCCAGCGCCATGCAAATGCGGTCGATTAATGGATCCAGAGACCGCAAGTGGCATGACTGATAGTGGAAGAATGTCACCCAAGAGCGAACCGTTGGTCCGAGAATTTTTCTGGCAGATCTATGCTAAACGGATGAAGTCCAGCAGACCGGAGAATGTATGCCGATTGTGAGCCAAGATGATATTTTAATCGAGTTTCCGCGAGTTCCCAGTTTGTGCGCTTGCCCGCTCATTGGGCACCTAACGGTCTTGTCGCTGAACCGACTCGCTTACAGTTAATGCAGCAACTGTCGAGGCTTGATCTGGTTTGAAAATGGCAGCAAAAATCGATATTGATATCAATTTGCTGGCCGGAAATGGTTTTAGGAGACGCATTGCCAATGCAGCGATGCAAGTAGCGTTGCCGTCGGACGTCAATGGATGAGCGCTTGGGTGACGGTGGCCATCGACCATTTAATTGTACGTTGTATCCTCAATCATCAATTATTTACCGGTTGTATTTGACATCAAGAACTCTCGAAGACTTTGGCATTATAGCATAGTAACACTACAATAGATCAACCATCAATTTCCATAGCGATTTCTTATGGGATGCAATTGAATGCTGAAATATCAAGATGTTGAAATTAAATGTTGATAAAATTGCATAAAATAGAATATATTTTAGGTTCATAATTTGCAAAATAAAAGCTCTTGGTTTCATTTCATCAAAGTTGGTCGGAAATTTTCTTAGTCCTTTGGGCATTAAACATATTCGTACAAATTATATCTGATCTACCGGGTTATTATTTATTTATTATCGTTGGTCGATTGTTAAGACAGTTATATTAATTCCTGTAATGATTTCGAAGCAATCAAAGATCTACGCAAATATCCGGTTGTTCTATCGTTCTTTTTTAGAATCTTTACGAATGATCTATTAACCCATTGATCAGTGTGTTGATTTTTTAAAATTAAATGTAGAATCATTATATTAGTTCGTATTTAGATTGAAGAAATTCTAATTAAAAAATCTTGGTTTTCAACCAGAAAATTTATTTTGCTGTATCTTCTTTTATAACGCATGTGACCAAACCCATTGTATGAATATAAATTATAGTTAAATAAATAAAGCTGTAATACAAAATTATTAATTCTCAGCATCTATGATTTAATTAATTATACAGGGCGTTTGGCATATGGACCGACAATTTTTTTTTTTTGGGGGATTAGGGGAGTCTTTTGCTATGTTTCACATATAAGCCCTATGTCCTAAGTGTCAGGGATGTTGAAATAATTTTTTTTCAACATTTTGAAAAAATGCCCAAAATTTCACATTTAAATCGTCACAACTTTTTAATCTATTTTTGTAATTACACAAAATAACGTAAAATATGTTTTTATTAAATTTATTTACAAAATTTGTTCAAATTGGCCACCTCTGCTTCGTATGCATACATTCTACCTTTTTCTTATTTCAACTGTAGTTGTCTGAATTAGAATTTCCTCTTTCATTTTTGCAAAGGCGGGGCTTTTTCTTTCAATTAGGATTTCTTTTGTCGGAATGAATTATTTTGGCAGTCCCATTCCGTGGCTCGCGCGGTCTCCAGATCTGACACCACTGGATTTCTTTGCCTGAGGACGCGCTCTATTCCCTGGCTCGGTCGGTCTCCAGACCTGACACCACTGGGTTTCTTTGCCTGAGGACGCGCTTTATTCCGTGGAACGTGGATTAAACCCTGCAGGACACATAACTTTGAATAGCATTATCAGCACATTGTACGTAATAGTAATAAAAAAAAACGATTCTGGGAATAAAGCACTTTGAAGTATGGATTGGCAATGATAGGATTAGTTGACCAATAATCCTTCATAGATATTTTTTCAACCAAACAGGTCAATATAATTGTAGCCAGAAAAACTGCATTTCAGAAATGTCTGTATCATCCTATTTTTGCATTTTAGATTTGGAACTAATATTTTGTCTTGTCTGGCGTATCTATTCGGTTTTGCAACTATGGAATTTATAATGATAGTTAATAGTATGAACAAATCTAGAGCTGTAACCACTTTATAGCATTGACTTGACAATAGATTTCCCAATGAAATAATTTGTGAAGAAAATGGTGACCACATTTTTAAACTATATATTCAATATGAAAAATCATGTCTAAATGGTCGGTAATAGTCTCATAACAGTGATTGCATAAAGCCACCTCAAACAAAAACGCGATACATATGACTTTGTCTGATATAAGCTACATTTAGAATAGTTTCAGACTGCTATAATTATTGTAAATCATATTTTTCAACGCAATTCAAATTATAGTTTGTCTTGATTTGAACCAAATTTGGAATACAATGGCATAATAAAAGCATTTTGCCACAACATATCATAAGCCATTCAACAAACTAATGGATGTTTACCCAATTGTTTCAACATTGTAATGATTATGGCACTATTTTATATGATCATATCAAATTATTTTAATACCGTTTAACCATCCATATATCTCTTATATTCGTTTCGAAAAATTCTGCTGCATTTCATATTAAGTTGTATGAAATACCTTCTGAATGCTAAAAGGAACTGCCTTAGCTATATTTCGAAGTAAATAATGAGCACGCCAGGTTGTTGCTGGATGGCTGCTTTCCATGAATATTTCAAGACGTTCATTCTTGGGATGTTCTTGTCATCATCGGTATCAATTTCATCCAGGTTGTTGATTGCAATGGGAACCAAGAAACTCGAATGAGCGTACACCGCATCGAGTCGTATAATGAGCTTGCAAATTGCAGGTTGCATCTAAAAAACGATGCATCACAATATTTACCGAGATTGGCTACGAACAATGCAAAAATAACCGCTAATTTGTGGGAAACATCTCAACCAAAAAGCCCACAAAAAATGTGCGTACAATTTTAAATTTGTGCAATTCAGGAAACACGAAAATATCGCGTTCGATATCCCCCTGGATTGGTTGTTGGAAGACTGCAATTTGTGGGGTCATAGCGGACCTGACCTGTCGGTTTAATAGCCTCAGTCGACTTCAATCTATCTTTCAGCAAAAGCCTTATTATGTAAATATTTATTCAACTAAAATCAGATACATATCTTTCTCTCATTGTTCGTGGAAAATTACGCCTGACTCATTTCAGCATGTGAACAATGAGTGATGTCTTAAAAACATAATGTGTATAAACATGCACCAGCAGCATTTTGATGTTATAATATAAATTATTTATTTTTAATTGCAGATAATTAACAACAATGAGGGAATCAATGCAGAGGATAGCATTCTTACTCCTGGTTGCCGCCGCAGTAGTAAACGGTACGTGGATACATATTTTTGTATTTATCTAGGATACACCAAATCAAATGTTACCGATTTGTATCAAATGATTTAACAGTTTTGCACATGGACCGATACATTTTTTTTAGGGATTAGTAGGGTATTTTAATATGTTTTACACATAGGCTCTATGTTTTAAGTATCAGGGTTAAGAAAATACTTTTTTTTATGTTTAAGATGTTTTTATTAAATTTATTTACAAAATTTGTTCAAATTGGCCACCTCTGCTTCGTATGCATACATTCTACCTTTTTCTTAGTTCAACTATAGTTGTCTGAAGTAGCATTCCCTCTTTCATTTTTGTAAAGGCGGGAATTTTTTCTTCAATAAAGATTTCTTTTGTAGGCACCTCCGTCGTGTAAATTAGTTATTTTGGCAGCCCTATTCCGTGGCTCGCACGATCTCCAGACCTGACACCACTGGATTTATTTGTCTTGGGACGTGCTTTATTACGTGGCTCGCACGGTCCAGACCTGACACCACTGGATTTCTTCGTATAGGGATGTGTAAAAGCATTAATTTACATGACAAAGATGCCCATAAAAGAAATCCTAATTGTAAGAACAATTGCCTTTGCAAAAATGAAATTTCGGGTATTTTTTCAAAATGTTGGAAAAAATTTATATTTCGACAACTCTGATATTTAGGATATAGGGTCATGTGTGAAACATGGCAAAATATCCCTCTGACCCCCAAAAAAATTGTTGCTCCGTGTACAAAACATCCTGTATAAAATAGAACAGTATCAAAGCTGGTTTATAAGAATTAAATCAAGAAATTTATGTTCAAAGTCTTTTTGATTGGAAAAAATCTCAAATTTCAACAATGATTTTATAAGTGATGAAACTATTACAAAAGACTGCGAATTAACACATTGTTTGCGGGTGAGCATAGAAACATCGCTGGAAACAATGAATGCGGGAGAAAACACATCTTACCGGTGTTGTATTTACTACACTTCGACTCTAATAATGGGAATATCGATATGAAATATAATAGATACGGGGTTCAGAATTTTTGTGTTCCTTCGTAATATAATTACGAATCACATCAAAGTATTATAGTATATAAGTATTCATTTGCAGCGACGGAAATAAATAATTCGTCGGTAAATCGGGAATTTTGCGAGCTTTAATGCGTGTCTCAGCAGAAAGGAATTTTATCAGTCGTATTGCTCATTTCATTGATGTGACTTGTCTGCATTGTACTCAACTTTAGTAAAAAAGGTAATAGTTATGAATATTTAATTTTTTCGGTTTTAAAATCACATTTTCATATGGGGTACTAAATACATATCATCGGAGCACGCGGGTGCTTTTAGCGCCGTAAGGGAAAGGTTAAACACTTAGCCGCCAGCGACTCACTGGTGAGTCATAATGCTATGTTCTTTGTAGTAGAAAAATAAATACATTTAAAATATCCAGAGAAAATGTTAATTTTTTTGAAAAATATCCGCTAGTTTTAAAATTATAGCATTTTAATGAACGTAACCATTTATTTGCCCCGTCGCAAAAGAGTTAATAATCGTGATGCCCCAAATTTGTTGGTATTCATCTTCACATCTCAGTATTTAGCTATTTAGCTTATTTAGCTAACATGATCAGGTTTTAAGAAGATGTAAATAAAAAAATGGTTTACATTACGATGCCCTTAATATCATCCAACATGAGTGATGTAATACAATGTTGATTCAAATCGCTTACATAAGAATGCCTGCATGTAGAATGTCGTCGTTGCGAATAGAAACGTCGAAGTAATTCGATTTTTTTTGTCTTGCAGGTCGCATAGCCTTTGAAAAGCTAACAGACTATGATTTTCCTGGAAGTACATATTATACCGTGAAGAATCTATCACTGTACGAATGCCAGGGATGGTGTCGCGAAGAACCAGATTGCCAAGCTGCTGCCTTCAGGTAATTTATACGACATACAACGAGCTCTCGAACATTTAGTGTCTTTATCGAGTCATTTGCGTGATTATTTACTCGGTGTGTTAATTTCAATGTAAACACCGCCGGAGTGGGCTCGTTAAACAGTTATATGTGTCAAAATAACAAATAGTTCAGGGTCGCTTGGGACGCCCAGAAAGATAAAACTGGTTCTACCGTTGGAGAGCATATAGGAAATGAACCGTTGATAAGACATAAAATCGGAATCGTAACGATTGTCCATAAATAACGAAGACGATGGCTTCGTGCACGAGGTCGTCTTTCTTTCATTTACCAGAACGAAAGTGAAAATTGTATCACGCTCTTGAACTTCCACTCGTCATTTTGACGTATCACAATGTAGGTAGTCGCCGGGATAATTGAATTCATCACCGAGGCATAAATGGTCATCATCATCAATCATTTTTTTTTCTGGTCGTTTATGTGCAGGGCCGAATTTGTATACATTTCAATACGGTCGCCCGAGCACACGTATTTCGTTATTTATGGCCTCGAGCGCGGCGGAGGGCTTTAAAATTTATGTTGGTGAGCTTTCAGGTTTTCTATTTATTACGCTGCATTCTCTTAGAATCTCAACAGCAGAGCCTTCCCAATGTGCAAATCTATCCCGTATAGTTTAAGCCGAGGAATCGTTTTTGCTCGTTATTCTATAAATGGCCGATACATATTGTTCTCAACTGTTCATTCTACAAACGCATTCATAAAAAGCCTCCACGTCCTGATGGAGTTACTCATTTATTGCATTATGATTTTATGAATCATCGGTAATTTCATTTGAGCCATTCAATGGTTAAAACACACGATACTCCATTATACATCCATCGGAACAATTCAGTCATTAAATGCCATTTTCTATCAACGTCTATTATATTATTAAGACTGCTCGTTTGTTCCCCCGTGTGATGATTAATACGAATTTATTCATTATCATAATTTCAACGTAAAGACGTTCACACAATATTTGAATCCAGACCAATGTCCAAAGCGATTAAAATGCAATCAAAAGCTCATCTGATACCAAAGCTTGAATTCTTATATCACCCTATGATGCAGTATAATATGGAACCAATTATCGTTTAAATTTTTTTCATAGTAAAACATGAAAAGACTTTGAAAGTTATAATATTTCATGCAAGTTCCTGCGCTATAAATTTAGCCATATCTATCAAAGCCCTAACCAACTTATATCGAATGTGGACAACCCTCATTTGACAATAATTAACATAAACTACTTATATACAAAAAAGCAGCTTTGTATATTTTAATTTAATGCCGGCATGTACAATTATTCATGTTTCATAAAAATTTGAAAGCTTGGTAGACTGTAACTTTCTTGATCGAAACAAAAATTAGCTTTATAGAAATGGGTGCAAAATTTCAATCATCATCTCGCGTATAACCCGCAAAAAGATCGATCATCATTTTGGGAAATATAAAGAAAAAGTTTTAAGTCATACCAGGACCAAACCTCATGATGGGATTCAATCGGGAAGTCATTGAAATGGACATGGAATGCTAATTTACAAATTAGCTAATTATAAATGACATTCGACGGTCAATGTGGTCCAAATCATGACCCAAACAGATATTTACATTTTGAAAAATTAAGTCACAAGGGTTGGGTTGGGGTCCGACAAAAGAAAATTTGTTCAAGAGAGGATCCGCGGATTACGTAAGTTTAAGAACCGCTGCTCTAGAGTCTATATAATCTTGGCTATTATTTATTATTTTGTATCACATGAAGATTCGGAGTCAGCTAAAGATCGATCGTGATTGAGGAAAGTTCTGTGCAATATTTAATAAGTTTGATCATTTGAAATTGATAAAGGCACTGTAATGCTCAATTGTCTTTAAATACGGATTCATTCGACTCAGCGAAAGCGGGTAGAAATAATGATTCTTTGAATTTTCATCATTCAGGTCATCTAATACATAAAAATCAATGTTTGTTTGTCCGTATTTAATGCGCTTCCAAACCGTTCATCCGATTGCGATAAAACTTTGTCAATTTACTGTTTACACTTACGGGAATAACATAGGTATCTAATAAATGTTTGATTGCCGATGAATCTTCAAAATCAAAGCTTTAAATGTATCAAAAATCTTCATGGTGGACAAATAACGCCTTAGTATCCTTTGTTATATTGAAGGCGAAAATATGCACTAGAAACTAAAAATGAATAAGATCCCAAATAAATAACTTAAATTATGAAATTTAACCATATTTACCTCGTACCGAACGTTCATGTGATACACCCTGATTTTTTCTGTATGGAAT
The DNA here is from genome assembly GCA_008973525.1 of Stenopsyche tienmushanensis. Classification (NCBI taxonomy): domain Eukaryota; kingdom Metazoa; phylum Arthropoda; class Insecta; order Trichoptera; family Stenopsychidae; genus Stenopsyche; species Stenopsyche tienmushanensis. The sequence continues at coordinate 245,292 of WACJ01000135.1, forward strand.
GCTTTCATGGGCGCTGCTAAATTCACCCTACTTTACGACTGGGTTAAATTAATTGGAATTCTTCAAGCAATTAAGCAGCAATCTCAGTGCTTCATTACGACGACCATCTCGATGATGTAATTGATGGACAGGTATTCCTTTCTCTGTTATAAAAGCAGGATTTTTTTCTGACAATCTATTCTCTGAGGGACATTTAGCCATTTTTATGTACTTCATGGGGATGGGTCTATTCATTCATTTGAATCTTTTAGCGAGTTTTTGTAATTTTGGCCTTAGTTTTCTTTATATTTTGAACTGAAAGCGTTGCAGGATGTCAATATTGAAGATCGATGTGGTATCCCATGGCTTATCCAAGTGCATAGGATATGTATTGAGTCAAATAGGAGGACATATTGGTTGTTGAAATTCAGATTTGTTTTATTCGCAGCTTTTAAGGATCGTCTTTCGAGCACACCCTGTAGCTGATGATGTGCAGGGTTGATTGTGAAGGGAATGCACTTGTATTAACAATAATAGACCGCTAGTACTCTGGTTGAGGCCGTAGACCTCTGAGGTAACTTCTCCCTCCTCTCGGACATCCAACTCATCTCAGCATCATGAGAAGAACACCTCTAGACGACCTTGCCAAGTATACTACATCCGATCCCTACGCACAATTAATGCCCCGATCTAACGGATAAGCGTCTCGTTTTAACGGTTAATCCACGGTTCAACACATTAATTAAGCATTAAAATTAAATTAATCCGACGCCCATTTCCATAGCGATTTCACGCTTGCGATTAATATTAGCGGCAGGCGCTTAAAACGTCGTTACTTTCGTTATACCAGCAAAAAAAACCAACACCGGTCCACATCGTTAATTAGGCGGTCATCTGCTCTAACCGGATTCGATGTGTCGATATAAAAATATAAATTCAACGCATCGAACAGATTGTACTAGAATCGTGCGGTTGCAGCTCGCTGCAACCACTATGCAACAAAAACAAGAGAATTTGCGCATCCATAAACCAAACGTGCTCTCCAGACTAAGATCCTCAAGCATCATAAATTTATATCGTAATAAATATATTTAGATTGCGGTGTTTAAGTGCCATAATGCGGAACAAAGGATGGATCAAATTAAAAAATATATATACACATGCAATTTAATGGACATTAAGAAGGCTTTTAAAGCCCATCCGATAATTATAGCTCCTTCTACGGGATGATGCATTTCGAATAATGATAGCCCATCAATAAGGTACGATGTTAATTATTTTTCAACCTCATGGAATATATGAGCTCTATTTTAACGCCGTGGATATTTGATATTTATTTATTTAAAAATGCACAGTTATACACGTATATGTTATATTTAAGCACTAATGGATGTTCGACTTCGATATTTATTGATTGTATAATATGTAAATATGTGCGTAGACGTATTCCGTTAATCGCTTTTAAAATATACATATTTTTTCTACGATCAAATATGATTTATATTACGTGATGGTGGAAATTCGTTGGGCCCAAAAGTGATCGATTTTTAAGATTTTTTTAGGCGAAAAGTATTAAATATAGAATGTGGATATTTAGTGTGTTGATTAGGCGATCTTTATTAAATATAAAAATATTTTTTAAAGTATGATAAAGTATGGTAATGGGAGTGGGGGGGAGTCATTTATGTCGATGTGCGAGTGATGACTTTCTTCACCATGGAAGTCTTAAGTCCTGAAAAAATGATTTGCAGCAAAAAAATTAAACATATTTTAATCTTAAATAATATTGTCTATAACTTAGACTACAATTAAAAAGAAATATTGAAAAATAAAAAAATAGTGAGCGATTAAAAAATGTTTGTATTTTTACCAAATTTTTTTGTAGTTTTTTGTTAATTAAATAAAAACTTATATATATTTTTAGATAATTGTAGTCTATACGATGAAAACGTTTATTATACATATGTCTGCCAAATTTCATATAGAATACTTATCTAGGGCGTGTAAGAGCACTTCCATAAGCTTGGAAAAAGTAGTTTCTTCGAAGAAGTAGAAACGTTTTCGATATTTGACAGCCTGTGTATAAAAATTGTTTAGATATTACCGCGATAGAAAAAAATAATTTATTCGTTCGCATTGTGTGTGTTCATTGTTAAGTTTCAATGTATTCAACGGTAGCAAGTCGTGTTTTATGCTATGGTAATTTTGATCAATATGAGATAATATGATATAACTGCATATCAGATTGAAATGTTGCGCAATGGATGCGGTTTGGTGTAAATTGCTTTCATCGCAGCAACAAAGCCAACACAAAATAATAATCATCATACAAATATATATATATATTAATTGCATCTGTGGCGATTTGAATAACAAGGAAGAGATTAAGTGCTTACATGCGATCCCGGATCGCATTCCTTTACCGTAAGATTATTTATCGAGTTATTAAAACGGATAAAATGGTAACGCCGGAAGGAGATTGCTTACTCGGTAAACACGTCCTTTAGGAAAGTAATAACTTACTAAATATATGCATTGTAGACCAGGAAGATGCAAGCAATTCGGAGCAGAACAGGTTTCATCTCGTGGATGCGATGCAGTAACCTTTCTTGGTAATTCTAGCGGACACCGCAGGAGGTAATTACGTGGAGGCATATAATAGGATAACGCCTGGAGTAATTTCTGGTTTCTGTACAAACTATTCATTATTCGGACACAAATGCTGAGCCAACGATCACAAACAAATTTTAAAGCAATCCCATACTTCCCTGGCTCATTTTTCATCGGGCTAATCTACTCGGAAAGGATTTATCAAAGCACAAAAGCCCCAAGAAGACGAAAACATCCAAAGAATTGTATTTATTAGGGGTACCGTATCAAAATTTCGTTTTTTACATAAATCAAATTAAAATACACAATCATTTCAGTAATTTTAATATGCCATTTGCATATAAATCTTTGATTTTGGATGAAAATTATTAAATTGGGGTGCTACATTGATCTAAATAGAGGGATTTCAACAAAAATATATATATTTAAGACATTTATTGAAAACATGTGGTAGCCATCCTATCCTATAACACCCACCCTATTCGTTAATGGTCCAAGACGAACCCAGTCTTTGTCATAAATCTTCGATTGTTTGCCGTGGATCTTACTTGATTAGGGATTTTATTGCATCGTTATTAAAACTCGAAAATCCTTCCTTAAATTCGGGTCTGGATATTTTATTCTTAATAATAATTTTTAAATGTTTAACTTATATGGTAGTGCGGACGCCTATTTGCGAGCGAATTTCAGTGATTCAGAAAGAGCATTCTTACACGTTGAGGTCGGACACAAAAAGAGACGGAGAGTGTCTTGCACGTTGAGTTTGACACAAATTTATCGACTAATAATGATATTTGAATAATAATATGATGAATCGATTTCAAGTGTATTGTTTGTGTTTACTTGAAGAAATTACCGAATATTGTGTGCTATTGACAGTGTTTATTTATTCAAATACAAGCTTCATACATCCTGCGACGGCCCTGACAGATAAGTGGATTTGTATGGCGATAAGTGGCGAACAATTAAATATAGCATCTAAGATTTTGATTAATTTACATTAGCTCACTACGCAAAGAGTTAACAATAGTTCTATAAAAAAATAATTTATAAAAATATTTCCGTCACTTTGTTTGGACACAAACTGAGCTCAAACATAAGTTCTTAAAATACGCAAATACTTTTTGGTCCCCCTAATAAATGTTAATCAGATGGAGTAAGATTTGGTTAATGTGATGAATAAATGATTACATTCTTATATATTTCTACACTAATTGCTTCTTTTAATCATTCCAGTTGATCACAATAAAACTATGCAATTATGCTTTGATGATATTTAATAATTTCATTATAATAAATTATAGATAAAAGGACCTTTTTGACCGTTTATAATTTTACCGAATTATTTGACCGAATATTTACTTAAAGATATTGGGTATATTCTTAGGGTCTAGCTACGAAGGATTTATTTATTTTTAAAATGTGGAATAAAATGATCGTTACTGCATTTAATTTAAATATATATGCAACGAGCAATCACCACATAAAATCCTCAATCCCTATGAAAATCCCATGGGTGCAATAACAATTACGCTGTATAATTCACGCAGATAAACCTCGTAGATCGAAGACATTCGTTTAAATGCTTATATGTTTAAATCTCAAACCTGATGATGATGTCGTAAAATTAGTTTATTTACGACATTGTAAAATATTAATGGCGAACGTCTTTTTTGCATTGGTCGACAGTTTTGTTTTAGAATTTATGGGTTTTTAACGTGAAACTATTTTACGGACCATAAAATGTCCTTAAGCTTGATCGATTTTTAGATTGGATGAGACTCAAAGTCATTCATAAAAAGCTTAGATGTTGAATGCAATTTCTATTTCATCATTTGAACATCTTCAACGTGTATTTTTAATCAGGGAATAGCGTCCCTGTCAATCAGCGGCAGTGTATGACATAACGTTGTCAATTATGTGGATAGAGCCGGTTTTATTTTTTAGTTGAAGTTTACTGTGTGTTCATCTTCTATGCAGAAGTGTTGAAGTAATGAATGTATCTGATACCTAAAGCTATAACTTTAGTATGAAATATAGATTTAACAAAGACATAGATTGCCATAATTATGACCTGAGTAGATCTTCGCTATTTCGTAGCCATTCGCCGTTCCAAACAATCGGAACACTTTCTCTTTAACATGGTTGTTTATATTATCACCGCAAAAATAAGGAATATATAATGCACTGGTTGTTATTAGCTTGGGATACAAACAACCTGGATAATATGTTGCTCTTCAATGGTTTTCATGGAGATGGTCAAACATCATAGAGAGTCGATTCGAAGCTGTAAAAATAACGGACTCCAAGGATAACTATATCGATCATTTTACCGTAAGATCAATAAAGCCTTCCATCCATAAATCTTTCATATAAGTACGAAATAAGTGTGGCATTTACGCGATATAAAAAATGTGTTATTATAACAATTACACAGTGGCTGCGGAGTTCAGTTATGTGGACGATTAAGACGTTCGCATTACATATGTTAAAGTATTTACGATCGTTTTGGTACGTCGGGCGAATGCCATCGACTTATGAAGATCGTTTAAATATTTACAAAGATGTCCATCGCTCCGTCAAATGTCAAAATGTAGTTTATTACATATCAGCGGTCACTTTATAAATCATTACATCGACGGCGTGGTCGTTTTGTCTTCGCTGCTCCGGGGACATTCTTGACAAATTGTTGAGGCCGACGTCGATTTGTTGGCTTCTTTGTTTTGTCTTTAATAGGCGCCTTTTTAAAATACCACCTCGATCCTTTTTTTTTCATATTATGTAACTATCCAAAGAGTCCTTGTATGAAAGCATGTCGCTTTATACCCTCGATCCCGTTTTGAGGGTACCTTAAATATTTATTGAATGATCTTGATACTCTTAATTAATTCAAATTCAATCAAAACAGATAATAAGTCTTCTTATTCTCGTAAATATATTTTTATTATAGAGGCTCAAATATTAGCCTTACATTCAAATGACTATAAAATAAATAAAAAGCATAGAAAAACAAGTCCAACTGGATGATTCTTTCGGTTGTCCATAATTTTTATTCTGACACTATCTTCTTATTTTAATATATTTTCCAAAATTGTTCCCACGACATAAACACAAATCATGCAAAGGTGCGTAATTCAATTTTATACACACTAACAAACTGATTTATTTAATAGTCTCGCATAACGTACTGCGTACACAAACACTAGTTTTACTATGCCTATGTTATTTTAGCAAGTATAAACAATAAGTTGACAAAGTTTTATTGCAATCGGACGAGCGGTATGGCAGCGCATTAAATACGGACAAACAAACATTCATTTTTATATATTAGACTATAGCATATATCAGACCCGAAATGCGTTGCAATGCCACATGCGCTTAGTATTTATTTGAAAATAAACGTGATTACGTTATTTATTGCTTCAGGTCACGTATAGCGCGGGTTAAAAAGCAAGGACCCAAAAACATGCACTGTATCCCTCTCTTCGGCGAGCGGAGCTCAATCATCGCATTGCGTGCGCATTCTTTCTCTCTCCGTACCCGCGACCCCGTTTTATTTCACCAGACCAATATGCGCCAACATGGCGCATCCGTTAAATATCTCGCAGAACAAATTGTGTACGCAAACAACGCTTGTTTTAATTCTGAAATATTCCTGGAGGTACGCACAACGCATCAAAATTTCATCACAATCGGATGAATAATATAGCAGCGTATACAGCACATACACATATAAAATATGTGTTTGAAGCGAAACTTGTTGAAGGCGCGGTAGGGCAAATCGGGCTGAACGAGACGAAAAAGTGAAACGCTAAGCTGTTTAAGTTGGTCGGAAATCAGTCGGAATCTTTTATACTCTCTCCATCACATACATCATAAAGACACTATGCGCATGCACCGTGTCAACTCTATTGTGTGTGTATGTGTCTATATATAGCATGAAGCTACCAATAGACCAATAGCTTGGCAATTTTATTATATATTACACAAATACAGCTTGAGCTTATATAATTTCTCAACTCGGTAATTTCTCACTTGAATGTGTCTATCTATTACTTTTTAATGCATGTTTCATATGAAAATCTATTGTAAATTGATTATGTTTCGTCATCTATTAATACGTGAGACAACGAACGAAATTTTGCACCCGATTTTTAATTTTAAATAATTGTACATATCGGCGTTAAATTAAAATATACAAAGTTGCTTTTTTGTTTACAAGTACTTTATGTTAATTATTATTTAATAAATGTAGCCAGGTTTCGATACAAGGTGGTTAGGGCTTCGGTAGACAAGGCTAAAGTTTGATAGAAGTATTGCAATTTTCAAAGCATTGTAATATTTATTATAAGCAGCTACAACAGTAATCTAAGCATATGATGGCATAGGATTCTGGATGGCCGGGAATCTGGTATTTGATTTGTTGCAATTGATTCGCGACATCACATTTAGCGTCCGTCTGCATACTTCTTTGGCCACGCTTCCAATTAACACTCTGAAGTGTTGACCTGTAACACGTTTTCCGCCGAGTAGCGCTTCTTCGCTCTTCGCAGCCATAAATGATCGTATAACATTTGCATTATGGGGCAAAGCAATGATAATTTAACGATGTATTTGGTTGTTAAATGCGGCGTGGATGGTCACAGCAGATGGTGACCGGCGGTCGCGATCCATCGATCGTTGATCCGCGTCGCCTGGATCATTGATCCGCGATCCGTCGGAGGAGCACTCTCACGTTCTTCGGAAAGCTCAGCACTTAAATAACAATCTATTATCATTATAGACATTGTTATTGTGTAGTTATTTCATTTTTAACACATTGTGCACCTAGAGCTACATTATGGAGCGGTCATCGCCACGACTCGCTGTGAAACTACATTGTGATTTAATTTCAGCACTTAAGCTTTAAGCTCAACATAATTATGAAAGCCGTTGCGATAACGTAGATCGTATATTCTGCGTCTTTGAGATGTAATCGATTTTAACGATTGAAGGTCTACGAAATTTACATACGGGCCGTATTGGCTCTATGTACTGAAAGATGTCACCGGCGACGTTGTTGTAATGGCCAATTAATTTAAATATGCTTCAACTGAAGACGAGATATAGTGAGTTCAATCCCATTCCCAGAAATCAAGATCTTTCCGAATCAAATTAACATGAGAAAGACGGCGAAGAAACCAGAATTCAAGCACTCTAGAATACCGAATGACATCCATTATTTGCATTTCAATTCAGTAATTGTGATTCAGTAATAGAAATCAGCAGCATAAAGAACACATTAAAAATAAAAATCCTATGAAATAACCAAATTACCATTCTAAATTTTAACCACTTAAGTGCCAACGTCTCACCGATGAGCGTCTATGTTTCTTCACAGAAAAAAACATATTTTTGGTCACATATTGGTGTATCTAAAAATGTCTTCACAATTGAATAGATCTTGGTGTTTCCACTTTATTTTTAAATATCATTGAATGGTTCTCCATTTCGTCAGAATGCCTCGTTCCTGAATGCATTAGATCCTTAAAATAAGTTCAATGATATCAAATATTTATAAACATGTATGATTCTTGCATCGGAATATATTCAGATAATCATTTGGATAAGCCGCAAAAAATATCCGGTTTAAAACGCCAAAAGCTCCATCATTAACATATACAAGCGCATTACGCAAAAATGTTATTTATTCATCGAAAAAACGCAGTAAATCTTAAATGATGAGGACTCATTAGCACCGTCAATGATTTAAGATCGTTGTAGAATTCGAGCTGAAAAAATATCCTGTTTGATATATCTTAACACTTTGAGGCTCAATGTCATATCTTGGATAAGATGAATTGAACCAAAAACTGATAAACCAGTAAAACCGTCATTTGTGGCGGAATGTGAACCAAAAGTGAACCATTTCAAAAATATTGGTTTTTTACGGTTCGAAACGGAGTTTGGTTGATTTTTGCCTTGATGTAATATATGACTTTCGCCATTCTTATGCAGAATTTATTTAATTGTATTCATCTGATAAAACTGTATTCCGTATTCCTTGTTCGTCCTGTTAATTGTCCTGTTAAATCAATACTTAAGATAATATCGTATCAGCCCAAATTCTATCAAATATGTGTTTTGTTTAGCGTATATCTTCCAATTTATATTTGCTATGTATCCAGACGAGAAAATCGTTATTTTCCCGGAGCAAAAACCATGATCTAACCGATATAAATGTTTAGAACTGAACCATAAAAGGATTATTGTGACTGTAAGTCTCGACAGCTTTTTATTACAACTTCTCTCATAGAATTTATTAGCGATCATTAAGGTGTTAAGAATGTTATTTATATTCTTCTCCTTATTATCTTCCATTATTTAACGTATCTCCATTGGGAAACTCTTCTAGGGTACGAAATTTTCACGTGTTTCCATTGCCTCATTGCTTAATTTTCAGGTTCAGAAAATCAGACAAAACCTGGATTGGAAATATTAATATTTTCGACTTCCCGAATTTGTTGGCATGGTGATTTAAGTTATATAAAAATAGCATTTTTGTATTAATTACATTGTCGAAAATTTACCTTACATATATACACTTAAACTTTTTTTTGTGCGGTAATCGCACAAAAAAAAGCTATGACTTACATAGAAAAAGTGAAAATGCGTTCCATGAATTTTAAAAACCGCATAACTTTGAAACAGGTATTTAAAATATATCCAAAATCGCATAAAAAAAGTCAATAAAAAAACAGGAGGCAATTAAAAAATAGCATTTTTGGTAACATTTAAAGGAAGTCTTGCATCATTGGTAAAATTTAAGGATGTCTGACATCTGGCATCTCAAATGCCAGACATCCACTAGAGAAATACTAATTATTTTAATTACAAACTATCATCGGCTGTATGATAATTTTCGTTGCGATTTTCGATATGACTCAAAATCGAAGAAAAACCGCATAACTTCAAAATCGCACCAAAATAGGTTTGAGTGTACTATACTTGTATTGGGATGTCGGACTACAGGGGGCGCCGGATTACACTGGGACTGGATTACTGGTCTACCGGGTCTGCTGTATCGCAACATTTTTTATGATTGGATGAATGTATGTTATATAAATCTACGTTGATGGTATGAAATTATATTAATACATTTAGAATATGTTATTCATACAAAAAAGTATTTGCATTAGCCATGTAAGCCATATATAATTTATGCAATTTTAAGCACTATAAATCACCGTTAATCCCGGCCGAATCTTTGAACTTATTCAATAATACGTCTGAAATCTTCAATCGATTTAATGGAAGATCCACGTAGCTAATACGAAAATATTGTGTATAATTCATAATTCTTCTGGACTGTAACAGTTAATCCAAGTCAATGTACTCCAATATGAAGCAATCCGGAATCGCATGATATTTTACATTTTTATCAAAAAAGCATCACACATATGATTAATTTTGAAATAATCAAATGGGCGTCAATAAATTTATCATCAATGATCTGACCATCAATACAACTATTGCATGATCATCGATCGTTGATCAGCATAAAAAGATCGATCAATGAAGACATTGACGTTCAATGCGTTTTTTATCAAGGCTCTTGTAATGAACTTTTTTCCATAATCAATTTTCGAAATAGTCCAGTAGCTTTGCTTAGCTTTAATCTATTTTTTGCCGAAAGGATCCGGAGCTATCGATATTTTTCGGCATAAATAGCTTGCATTTTTTAAGCCGATCTTAGATCCCGCGGATCGACTTCTTTATCTTCTACACAATGCTAAATGGTCATCGAGGCATGTAATTAATTATGTGGATCACGTAGAAGCCAAGAAACACTCTACAGACGTATTAATCTAAATCGGGATAAAAAATAGTATATATGAAGATCTTAAAAACGATTTTCTCCGACGATTGGATCTGCTCAAATTTGCCGATTGATGAATAGAAACCATTAGCAACAACGATTGCAAAAAGACGATAATAAATTCATGCCCGAATGGATTTGATCTATCATTTGTATTATTTTTGCTTTATTGATTGTACATGTTTTTTTTAATTTGTTACAGCTTCGTCGTTAATCCCTTGACTCCTGTTCAAGAAACAAGATGTCAACTCCAGAACGATACGCAAGCCAACAACCCCAATGCAACGCCGCAGGTAATTAATTAAGAGTTCTATATAAGTCAATCAATCGATGGATTAATTGTGCCGCAAGTTCATCCAATGGATCGATAATTGCGTAAATGATCGACCGTTTTGATTGGATCCAATGGATCAATATAAATTTATGATTAATTATACAGCAAAGTGATTGTGCATGATGAACCGAATTGAAATCATGTTTCATTAATACTGTATTTTTAAGAAGTGCTCAAATATTTCGATATGAATAATTCATTTTCGCGAATGTATATAAATGCATTATATAGAAATTCATATTCATATAATGTTTGATATGAAATTGATCTGGAAAATGGTCTGGTTTATATTGGATATTAATAATAGTTCTTAAATCATCCAAGATCTGATGATTGTCTGTATATATAGTAACTGGATTTATCTAATGTATTATCTTGATTGTTTGCAGAGATCGGTGAGCATGTATTACATGGTGAAGCTTCAGATACGATCCGAAGGAGTTTGTCTGAGACCGTGGGCCTTCGAAAGAGTTCCTGGGAAAGCTCTCAGAGGCCTGGATAACGCTCTTATTTACACATCGACCAAGGAAGCTTGTTTGGCCGCGTGCTTGAACGAGGTAAGATATTCAGAGATCCATTTGGAGAGGAACGATGGGTCTTCAACCTATTTAATATTTGTTAAGACCACGGCCGATTGGCTGACTAATCAGTCGGATTCCGTTAGCCTATTGATTCGATTTCCGGCCATGTTAAATATGCATAACTATATTATGTAGATATAGATAAAGTTTACTGTTAATCACGTTATGCACATAATGGGTACAGTTCGAATCTTTCTATGTAGATAGCGGAACCCAAGTACATGAGATCAGGACATTCCAATGATCGAATGTAAATTAATAGATATTGAATTAGTCTCCATTCAAAATGTTGATATATTGGATGACATTTTGTCGGAAATTCAAATGTTCGCGGCTTCCGGAACTACACGGGAGTTGTATTAAAAGTGCACATATCATCCATGCTTGATCTTCGTATTTTGCATCCATGTTTAATTAAAATTATTTATTAAAAACATTGCTTGAGCGCTGTAGTTTAATGGTGGCCGGTTTCGTTTATTAAACTAGTTATCATAAAATCGTTTCAATTTTATGATTTCATGTTTTCGCAGCTTCCGTACAAAACGATCGCCGGGGTTATAAAAATGCATAGTGTTATGCGAAATATAGAACAGACACAAAGAACTGAATTGGTTTTGAAAATCTATTATCTATTATAAATATGAACAAACATACAAACATTGATTTTTATATATAATATCTACTCTAAGGTGATTATACTACACCTATATTATTTGAAAAAGTGTAAACAATAAGCTGACAAAGTTTTATCGCAATCGGATGAACGGTATGGGAGCGCATTAAATACGGACAAACAAACATTAATTTTTATATATTAAACTATGCCTATATTACTCGCAAAGTCTTTAACGATAAATGAACGAAGTTTTATTGCAATCCGATGAACGGTATGGCAGCGCATTTCGAACGAACAAAACCCAATTCATTTTTATATATTAGAAGATAATGGGCCATAAAGTTTTGCTTTATTGAAATAACAACGAAAAAATATATATGCAGATTGTATTCAAATAATTTTTTATTTTATAAGAACAGAAATATTTTGGAAAATTGGATGTGTGACTTATCTGCAATTTATAGTGCTTCTCCACTCTTAACTCATTATTCTTAGTTCTACTAATATTTATTTACTTTGAAGAAGAAAGAAATGTTGCAGAGGATGTTTTAACGGAGATATTCTGCACCTGATTTTTTTAAAATTAAGTTATCTTAAAACCCAAATCTACATAAACAATACAGCAAATATACAATAATTAAAAAAGAACATTCAAAAAAAATTCCAGGATATTTTTGTTCTTATAAATTAATATTTATTAGAATATAATCTGTATTATTTTTTTTATAGTTGTTTAAAATAAGCAAAATTATACGGTCCATCCTATCTTATGATTGTTTGATTGCACTTAAATAATGTGCTTTTTTGCTAGTAAGATCTTCATTTGAAAATACAATATATCTCCAATTGTACACAAGTCTAAGATTGTCTATATGCTTTTTGTGATAGAATATTTAATAAATATATCATTATTATCTGTAAATTTGCCTTATTAGTCGTTTCTTCTGTTGGTATTTTTGAAATATCCTCAACATTAAAATTGTTAAAGCATTTTCTTCCTATAGACACATCAAGTCAAATTATTGCATCTATCCTGTGTTCAGCTGACTTGATTAGCTTTATACCTTGACCATAAATTTTCCAGCATGCATTCAATGCTGAATTCTAGCTGAAAAAATATCCTGTTTGATCAATCCTAACACTTTAAGGCCCGGACTCGCGATAGCGCCGTGTATAAGTAGTCTAATTCAATGTCATATCATATATTAATTGAACCGAAAATTGATAACCAGTAAAACCGTTATTTTTGTCCTTACGAAACTGAACTGTTAAGAAAATATTGTTTTTTTTGGGTTCTAAAGAGAGTTTGGTTGATTTTTGCCTTGATATAATATATGACTTTCATCGTTCTTATGCAGAATTTATTTAATTGTATTCATCTGATGATACTGTAATTACTAATAACTATTTGTTCATCCTGTTTATGATTCTGTCAAATTAATAATTCAGATAATATTGTTATCATCCCAATATCCAGCTTTTAATCTTAAGTCATTATTGTGTGTTTTTTTAAGCTTATTTCTTACCGAAATAATAGTTTGAACTTCTGGTCTTAAGCATCTTTTTTTGGAGTATACTTCTATGTAGTATTTTCATGATGCATTTTTTTTCGCGGAAGTTCTACTATTTATATTTAATTCATCTACAAATGTAACGATAGATGAACGGTTATTTCCAATCAAAAATATATTGAATCTGAGTATACCAGATGCATTTGATGCAAAAAATAAACATGCGGGAAATGGGTTATTATATAATATTTTCTACTGTTATTTCCATTCAAAAGCAAATAGAGTTATCGTCAATCGAAATCCATTGCAATTTGATAAAAAACGCATCCTCTAACTAATTTATAAGAATGCAACTATTGCGATTAGATTCACCATGTGGGATTCTTACACATTGTAATAATGATATAAAAACGAATCAATCCAGGCGTGGATTGCACCATAACATTAAAATTGGTTTAATTTGAAGACCAACGCATTTAATGCGTTAATAACATTCACACGTATACGATTCTAGTTATCATTTGCCGGCATCATTACGCACTTCTGATTGTGTGAAATTAGTGACTCGATTTCCGGTTTTTCGTGCGTTTGGATGTATTTTTTTTCGATATGCTTAATAATTGCGTTTCGTGGGAATGTTAATATGTTTGGCGTGATCGAGCAATGATAATTGTATCGAATGTATCGTCTTATCCCGACTCCTAGGGTCAATCTGTTCCATTTCGCTTTATTGAGATATCCGTTATTTGCCATCGATGGAAGGCTGCTCTCGCCTTGTACGGAATTAATTATGGGGGTTTTATAGAAAATTACAACAAAATCATGCACATTCCTGTGCACAAACGTAGCTGGTGGAATAAAAAATGAATTTTATGAATGGCGTTTAGCTCGATTGGCCTCGTTAATTGATCTTCGAAGCGCATTGTTGTAGGATTTGATGCATTTTTTTGGTTGTAAATTCGTGATTTGTATTAATGTAAGTTGCGGCCTGTGATGTAACTCAATGGTTCAACGTCTGTTGAATGTTTTTATCGTCCGAAATTATAAGAATTGTTGTTTAATTTGTAGAAACGATTCACTTGCCGGTCTGCTGAATACGAATACAGCACCATGAGATGCGCTTTGAGTGATGCTGATCGTCGTACCGGAGGTGGTCCAGGACCAGCCACTGCCCCACGCCTTGCCGATGCTCCCGGAACCGACTATTTCGAAAATCTTTGCTTGAGAGCAGGACAGGCGTGCAAAGATAATCGAGGATTTGCTCCACCCCGATTGGGAGTCGCCGAAGACAAGGTGTCTCACTACGCCGGCCTTCATTATTACACCGACAAGGAATTGCAGGTGAGGAAGAACCCATCAATCTTATGCTTCACGAGACAATTCACACACTACATTCATAAGAAATGACGAAACACCCACGAAAATTGTCTGCCACTGCGAGTTCATTTCTTTGGTTCACCGCATATGAGCGCCTCATGCTCATCAAAAAACAAATCCCATTAATTACATACGATGAGCATATAAATATGCGTACACGCTCGTTTTATTATTCCATAAATATTAATTATCATTTCTTAATAATTATGCACGGTTCGATTTATAAATTCGCAGGTAACATCAGAGTCAGCTTGCCGATTGGCGTGCGAAATCGAAACCGAGTTCCTCTGCAGATCGTTCTTATTCCTCGGAGCCACAGCTGCATCAGGAACTTATAATTGCCGCCTGTATCACTTGGATCATAGATCTCTTCCCGATGGACCATCCACTTATCTTACGGCTGAGAGACCACTCATCGACGACGGAGATGTCACTGGAACATACTTTGAAAACTTCTGCGACAGTAAGTCATTTATATATTGATTTTTTTTTGAGCAATAATATTGGCACATCGATACAATCATGTCCATTTAAATGTACAAATTTAATTTAGCAAAACGACGCTTCAATCATATTTTAACCCTTTGTGGTCCAATGTTACGGCATCTATGACATCAATGATGATAATTCGGTAAAATCATCTTATGTGCTTAAAAAATACACCGTTTGATTTGGAACATAAAATATTTTGCCTGACATTTGATAGTTTAGTTTTAAATGAAAAAGTTTAACAATGGCATGATTGGACAAATTGGCTTGAGTGTCACGAAAAGTGAAACTCCAAGTGTGTACACAATATTTTTATTATGCCTATGTTATTTCTGCTAGTGTAAACAATAAGTTGACAAAATTTTATCGCAATCGAATAAAGGGTATGGCAGCGCATTAAATACGGACAAACAAACATTAATTTTTATATATTAAACTATGCCTATGTTACTCGCGGAATGTTCACTGATGACAAAGCTTACGTTTTTATAACGAAAAACTTTAATCTCACTGAAAACAGTAATTTAATGACCATTTGTACTTTTTTTTATTAGGGAAACCGAAAAGTATTCGCGTATTTTGTAAAAAAAAATCAAATCTATTAGTAACAAAAAATTATTTAACATACATCATTATGATTGCAATCCCCGTATATCCATACATTTGCAAAAAATATTTTTTTTTATAGTCAATCCGGGCTTCTGTGTTGGAATTGCGTTTTTCTAAAAATATATTGATTGTTTTTGTCGTATATTGTCATAAATTACCCATTTTTCATCAATACTTACAGTGCTATTCAAAAAAGAACTATTTTTTTGTGTTGTCAAGAATGCGTAACATAGCAATAAGCTGATTTGTCGATAGCTATCCTACCTCATAATACCTATCCTATTCATTTTTCAGTTGAATTTTAAATGCCTTTGCTCAGTGGTCCATAAAAATACCAATATTTCTCGATTGTTTGTCGTAGATATGACTCGATTTAAGGATTTAGTGCATTGTTATCAAAATTCAAAAGCTTCCCTTTCTCGGTTTCATCCATTAAGCTTCTCTTGCCTGATTTAAATATCTGGAATCAATATTGGCATCTGCGGATTATTACTACTTCACTATAAACACAATAATTTTTAACAATTTTATTTATTTATTATACTATAGCACTTTATAATCTATTATATTACATCATTTTAAGTCATATTAAAATGTTTCATTAATGATCATTGTAGGAATACCTCATATGTTGTGCATTTCAATGATTAAAATCAGCTCACAGCTTGATTTGTAGTTGTGAAATTGATGTACACTTTTGAATCGCAATTAAAACGTTACTTCCATGGATATATTCATGTATGATCATAGATTAGGGTCTTGTAAAAATTAGTTGCCAAGTCATACAACTCCAAAATTAAAGCCAATTAAAGCAAAAAATACAATTTTATTATGGAGATAATAAGTAAGGAAAAGTCTTTGGATTGAGTATGTTTTCAGTATTGTGGGTAAATATATGGAATGTTTATTCAAAAACTTCCATATTATGGTCGTCATTATGCTGAAGATGAAGGATGCTCGAAAAAAGTCGGAACGCTTTGACAAAAAATCGTCTCGGTTGAAAGCTACAATAAAAGCTTTTAAGGTTGGTCTGCGAAATTAAACGCCTTGTTCTGAGCATCTTTTTGTGGCTCTTTTTGTTCTGAAAGACAACCTGAACGATCCTCCAGATCGTTTTTGCGACTCTTCAAAGTTGGCACTCGAAATCGAGAGCGTCAAATCATATTATTTCCTCGACGATGACTCATCCAGATTATTATTGGCGTATCAACTTCGATACATTGAGATGTCCGCTTCAATATTGAGCAAACATCAAAATTGACAAATTCGCAGGCAACCAAATAAGAATTTGCTCAATGAAAGTACATACCTCAAGGCTCGATTTTAATTAGAGAAAATCTCCAAGTCTTCAAGATTGACGAGGCTTAACAGTTTATTGGCGCCATTTGCATAGCGGTCTTTATTATGCATTTATTGAAGGCTTGACGTTTCAACGCATTCCAACACATTAGATTTATTACTTGCATTTTTTCACCGCGCCATTCGATCAGCCACCGGATGATGTCTCATTATTTTCAGACCTGTTATGGCACGTCGAACGCTTTTTTAATTAAGTCCAATAATATTTTATGCGATATGCCATATAACAAGTGGAACGGTTTAACTTTTGGCTCTTATCTCGTGAGTGGACACAAAAAAGAGATCGAAACGGTTTTGCGGTCGATGGAACTGTAAAGGCCCTTTCATTTCGCCCTAAATTCGGTCCGGACTCCCAACACCGTTCTGGACGAGGAAATTATACGACTGTGTCAGCGTGTGTAAAGATATCAAAGCTTTATTGTGCGGCCATTAGGTTTTTCTTCAAATAAGAGCTTTAAGTGTTGATCGTCTTGGCGGTTTCTTAGAAGAATTTACGACAGTTTTTACAACGTATTATATTATGATTATAGTGACATTGCATTTAATTCTTTGCTCGCTACATCTCCAAGGCGAGATCATTGTTTGATTTTGAAATCTTTGTGTAGCTTTTTACAGCTATGAAAGCTCGGATTAGTCCATAAAATACCGTTTTTCTACAAGCTTAATACTTTATGGATTCTATTTCATAATCTTACTGTAGTTTCGATCAACATTGATTTGGTCTGATATAATAAAATACCAACAATTAATTAAATACAAATATATTAATATAATACATCACTCAATAAGTTCATAGGATTTTTTCGCTTCGCACGTTTTCTTTCTAAATTTGAGGTAATTTTTCGCAATTTCTTCCATCAAACATACCAATAAAACCATATAAATTCATAATTGATGATTTTTTATTTCTCAAGTTAATTGATCTCACACAAATTCAATTTATGATCGGCCAAAACTATTTTGTGTTGCTATTTTGTCATCCTACGAACTTATTGAGTGATGTATTAAATACGTTTAAGTCCAGATATAACAAAAAAATCAGATTATTCTATAGATTTAACTATTTATTAATTAAGTTTGCCTATTTTAAAAGTATCTTATTTATAATACAAATACTATTTGAACTTATGTGAGCATCATTTAAATAATATTATAGGGGTTGACCTATGCGTTTTTATTAATATTTATGATATTGGCGTATAAGGGCTTAGATTTAAAAAATATATATACGATTAACATTTATTTAAATTCAACAAACTCGATATTTTCATCGTTACAAACATAATAAATCCGAATTAGGCTCATCAGGTCCAAATGACCATCTTAATCACCTTACGAATCTCTTGTATTTGTACCAACAATTTCGACCGTAAAGATCATTGATAATTCTTTAATAATTTGCTGAGGATCTGATATAATATGCGATATTGCAGGGCATCATCAATTTTTGAGTATCGTTGAAAGATGAAATCTTTAAAATAAATATGGGATAATAAATACTATTAAACAACTTTATTATTAATGACGATTAAACAGCAAAATATCCCGAGATTGGTTTCCCGAAAACAACCACCGATTTTATCCCAGATAAATATTTGAAGGCATTATGAAGTAAAAGACTGTAAAAATGATGCAGATCATTGGAATGCTTTATAAAAACGTGTAGCCAGATTTCAGTCAAAATCATTGATGTTATACTCCATATATGTTTAAACATCAAAAAATATATTAACACGTAACTTTGGTTTAAAAAAATGTCATACAAACTTGATATAGATTTAAATTTATTTCTAGGGATAATAGTACATACATGTGTTAATATTTTAATCGTATAAAATGTATGTTAATATCATCGGTTGACAAAATATAGCAAATTGCTTGTTGATACAATTCAAGTAAAAACGAATCACTTTTTGTAATTTATCACGTTGGTACACGTACCACAGATTGAAAACTACTGTCATGTTTAAATATATCGATGCAGTGAACTCTTCGGTAGGCACCAGCGAAATTTCGTTTCAATCAATTCGTCCTGATTGTGGGCGAAGTTTAGCTTCGAAATACCTGGACTGTAAAGTGTTAAATGACATGTGACAATCTATTTTAAAAGTAATGGTATTTAATGCCTATATTGTACGCGTCAGCCTCCGCACGTAATGTGTTAAGATGAAGGACTTATAGTTGAAAAAAATCGTCAGAGAGGGTTAATAAATCTCCATTAATTCAAAGTCGTGATCCATGGATGAGAGCTGATTAACGAATCGATTCAACGCCTCAAGAGCCTTATCAACGCCACCTAACATCCAATTAGACCGTCCATAATGAGCGACCATTTCGTTCGCGCATTTAAAAGGCGAATTGAATTACCCACAACGCATTTTTTCAAAGGCGACTCATCAATATTTCTTTGGAACCGGAAGAATGGTCGATTTTTTTCGCGCGAGGAAAATATTCCGCCAAGTCATATATTCAATCAATTCTATAAAAGCGACAAATGATGCGACGAACCGATGCGTTGGCGAAACGCGACTTTATCCTCGGAATCGTGATGATAGCCGGTCACGACTCCGTCCGAAAGATATACATTTACGCAAATCAAACTGCGATCCGTATCGTCCGCCGCAAATATTTTTATCCCTGTGGAGTTTTGTGGCGAAACGCTCCGCAGCGCAAATAAACCGTCGTCTCGAACATTTTTTGTGGGGGGCTCTTAATATAATAATGGCGCTAGAATATGCTTGGATGTGTCGAAATGTCTTCAATTGGATGAAAGGTTATTTCGGGTCGTGTTCCAGCTGTTTCGAAATTTATTTACATATGTGTAATTGATGTGGTCGAGTGGACAAGTTGCACGAGTGCCATGAATTACAGGTTCGAATTAACGTTACATCGTCTTGAACCCTATAAATACTGACCGCACAGATCTGTGTGTCTCATCACTTCAACTTTATAATTGAACTTCATTTTTACTCAAACGGATTTATATGATATGATATTTAACTAAAATATTATTAAAACAATGATTATTGACTAGTTTAAACGGATCAAAACTTGCTCCATCGTCGATCATTTTGATAAGGTTTTTCATAACGAATATATGTTTAAAAAATGTGGTCCCCAGATACACTTCCTGTAGATTTGAACCCATGACGATTGAGTTACAAATCCGCTTGATTACTTAGAAATTAAGGGAAGTTTCTTATTTGTTAGGCCTAAAAGTGATCGAATTTTTAATATTTTTTTTAGCGAAAAGTATTAAATACAGAATATTGATATTTAGTATGTTGATCAAGCGATATTTATTGAACTTAAAAATTTTTTTTAAAATTTGACATAGTATAGTAGTGGGAGTGAGGGGGATCATGTATGTCGGTGGACAAGCGATGACATTCTTCACCACGGAAGTCCTAAATCCTGGACAGGTGATTTGCAGCAAAAATATTAAACATATTTTTATTTTATATAATTTTGCGTATAGCTTAAACTATAATTAAGAAGAAATATTGTAAAATAAAAAAATAGTGAGCCATCCAAGAAAATTTTGTGTTTTTACCAATATTTTTTGTAGTTTTTTGTTCATTAATTAAAATTTTTTAAATATTTTTAGATAATTATAGGTCAAACGATAAAGGTGTTTATTATACACGTGCCTGCCAAATTTCATAAAGAATGCTCATCCAAGGACGTGTGTGAGCACTTATGTGAGCTTGGAAAAAGTAGTTTAGAGAAAAACAAGCCAGAAACGTCCCTTAAACGTAAGACCACTTAATTGTGAGACTATCTACAGGTCCAATTACTGAATGAATTGTGTAAATATACGATACAAGCCTCGAAGAAGTTTTGATAGGATTTAGAGATAGGGTTATATGGTTTTCTCTAATTCTTAGTGGTATTTATTGGGTTAAAATCATAACGGAAAACATAATCATATATTTTAAATTAGGGCTTTGAATCGTTATTTTTTTCTTTTTGGATTTCAGTTATCGTTCCGGAAAAAATAATGAAATATTATTTAAACCATAGATTCCCAAATTTTTTGTCGATTTTTTCTGCTTTGAGCAGAACCCCTGCTTTCTTACTATTGATTTTTTTTACAAATTCATATCAACTTTAAATATATGTTTGAAGTTGATATAAAACTATACAATTGAAACACAAATTCTGCCATTCCACCCTCGATATACGCGATTTCCTATAACGATTTCTCCACTCTTGTGGATCTCATGCATCTCCAATTTTTATCCCACTGACGTGGACTCCTTGCAGGTCGGAATTGACTTCTGGTGGTCGATGCATCAATGAAAATCAGCAACAGCAGAAGCATATATCAACAACAAAATCAGCCAAAAATTATTTTGCGTAAGACGAAAAAAATTAAATCGAAAAAATGATATATTTTGGATTCGGTTCATTTCTGGTTATCGATTTTCGGTTCAAAGCCTTGTTTTAAACTCATTAGTGTCATGTACAAACTCTGGCATCCCCTAATAAGCAATATTGCTTGGATACAGCTGGAAGATTATCCATGTCATGTGGTCACTCGTGACGGTTGGATATCGCTCAAAATTGACCCGGTGTGAGAAATCATCTAATGCTCTACGAAATGATAATTTACGACATTCGCTCAGATGTGCACATGCACGGCGTGAAATTTCGCATTAATCTGCCATTTCGACAGCGTGTTCTTAATATGATTGAGTGGTTAAACGTCCTGAAAATGTCTTGCGGAAGAACAGTAATTTGGCGTCGAACTGTCGGTTAAGTGAAATTGATTGAGCTGGCATGCCAGCAACAGGCGGGAATGCTATCGCGCCGGCTTTTGTGCGAAACTGACATTAGCGATGCAAATCACCGTGGAAGATGAATAATTCTCGTAATAAATCAGAGACCAACTTCGCATCCTGTGTTTGAGGTTGGTAGCCCGTAGTCTGGCGCAAAATTCTGCCATAATGGGCGTTTTCAGCGTGAGAATGTGTCGTGCAGGAATTCGCTACTTTTGATTGTTTCATGCCGGAAACTGCTGAAATTATTTAAATTAAGAGACCAAGAAATTCCGAGAAGAGCTTTTTTATAATTCATATTTCTAGACTGTGAAATTACGCCTTTTTAATATCTTTTACATTTCATTTTTAACGGTAAAATACGTCTTTTCATGATCAGCTGAATACGCTTTTTATGTGATGATAAAATATCCATATTATTTTATAGCAAAAAGCTTCTGAAGGATTGAGTATATTTATCTTTTAACATAAACATGCTATGATTCAGTGATGGTGAACTTATGGTACGTCAGGACATTTTGGACGACAAATACTATACTTCATAATTTACGTACTTTAGTGAGATCTTTCAAAATTAAAATCAATAAAACCAACCAACAGATTAATTCAGTAGCGCTTGTTTTGGCTTGAAATCTATGAAATACCAACCTTTAATTGAAATTTTTTTAAATTAAATTCAGCATTTAAATGTAACATATATAAAGAGCTATTTGTTTTGCGTTTTAATATGTGAATATCTCAAAATTATGGATATTTTTAGTTATTTTACGTTTTTTTTTTGCAAATTTTGATACACCGAGCTAAAAAGTTTGGTCATCACTGCTATAATTTATTAAGTCTATAAATAAACTATTATTCTAATATGATTTGTTATTTTCCGTTTGAAATTCACCTATGATTTTCTCACAAAACTGCTTAAAATATTCAAAATTAATTGCATTTTAAACGATCTTTTTTTAAGATCTTCATTGAAAAATATGCAAATTTTTCTAGAAAATGCAAACGAAAATTCTCAAACTTCAATGCAAATGATCTAAGGTATGGTAAAAAAATGATATCACAATTAGATCAATTTTATAGAATATCTACTATATTATACGGATTTTTAAGAGTTTTCAATCTCTATACTTCATTTAAATCCTCAAATATTTAATACTTATGCTTTGGATTGTAAATTAAATATATTTATAAGTTAAATATGAAATGAACACGTTTAAAATTGCACAAGATATGGTCATTTGTGATGAAATGAGGTTTGGCGCTCACTTGCGCGTTGATGTCTTTTAATTGTAAGATCGGGAATATCAATATTTCCGATTGATCGCTTCGATCCAGGTTTACTCAGATATCCTGGAGCTGAAATATCAAATACTGATATGATTAATAATACTGATGAAATATAAATTCGATCGATTTTATATAAGTATTTGATATCTATAACATTGTTGATTGACTTCATAGTTGAAAAATATGATATTTTTCAATTGGCATGATCTCATTGTAATCGTTGATTCCAAGTCAATTTAAATGCAATAATATACATTTTTGTTGATTGAACGTGGTGTTGAAATGTATCCTTCGGTATGCATTTCGGAGCACTTATTTCGACTGGTACACGCTGGTCGATGCTGCGACGATCAGGTCGCCAGTAGCCGAGGTTTCAGAAGACGACAAGAATTCGGAGCAGCCTTTTGTCTACAAAATCGGTCTTTTGTGTGAAAGAAGGTCCCAGGGTCGTCGAACTTGGCCTCCTGTCGCGGAACAAAAACCAGCACCGGCGATCGGTTTCAGCCTAGCCGTTAACGCCATCGACTATGAGGTTCAACTTTAACCGGCCCGCGAGTTGGACCAACGCAAACACATCAAATAACCACCAAACGATTGTTCACGGAAATATCGAAAGAGACGATGCGGTAACGAATTAGTCTCAATTAAATTTTGCTCGCCCGGTGGTCTTCAGAACATTTTATTTTTCACGGACAATTGACGGTGGATTCGTAATTTTATAACTCCGACCAACAAAAACGCGTCTATTAATATAGACGTACAGTTATGAGATCGCAATTATTCAGCGGATGCCGGGGAAAAGCATCCATGGTGTGGAGGAATTAAATCTGATTTGGATGATGCTTTTTATTGAAAACGTCTGAATTTTATAAATGAAGACTTATAGCGACCTTGTTGTTGCTTGGCATTCAAATGATCAATAAAATCAAATGAAATTTGATACATTTCGCGGATGTATTCTGGCCATGGAGTCTATCATATTTTATTTTTATTTAGTGCAAAGTCATTGTCGACATGCATCGATTTTATAATGGTCTTTCAGCATGAAAATTTTAATGCAACATCGTCATTTTCATCCTCCTTGACGGTGTCGAATCTGTCGCCATTGTATACAAACGAAGAAGTTCATTAGTACTGATTGAATCCGGCACAATCGACTTCATTTGAACGATTATTTTTTTGTAGGACAAATTTCCTGGAATAGAATATCTATGACGATATTCAAGCTAAATAATAATTAATAATGGAAAATTCACGGCGACAAATGTACATTTATTTGCATCGCTAACGGCATCTTTTAGCATAATGGTGGCGCCCATATTAATTTTTTTAAAGTCAACTACTGAATACAGCTTGGAAGTCGTGATGTTAATCTGCAACCGTAAAATTTACTGCCGACTTAAAATAGATATCATATCGTCGTTTTTTAAAACACAGTTCATAATAGACGCATAATTACCAAGACATGATCACGATTCTTGACAGAGTATAATAAACTATTTGTATAATTAAATATGCATTTTTTTATATCATCAGAATCACCAGTGGGTGCTGCTCCTTCAGAAAACAGTCTTCCAATCACTCTTGAAACTCAGGACGATCCCAGTGTGAACAATGTGACCAGACCAGACGTCAACTGCGATAAGACCGGAACATGCTACGATGGTAAATATACATTTTATAAACCAAACTAAGCATAATATCAGACAATCCTAATCATAAAATATTTCATTATAGTCACTGTTAACTGCAAGGATACTCGCATTGCCATCCAAGTACGAACAAACAAGCCTTTCAACGGCAGGATCTACGCCCTGGGACGCTCCGAAACATGCAACATCGACGTTATTAACAGCGATCTATTCCGTCTGGATCTAACAATGGCAGGACAGGACTGCAACACACAGAGCGTGGTAAGTAAAAAGCTTGATAG
The DNA here is from genome assembly GCA_008973525.1 of Stenopsyche tienmushanensis. Lineage (NCBI taxonomy): Eukaryota > Metazoa > Arthropoda > Insecta > Trichoptera > Stenopsychidae > Stenopsyche > Stenopsyche tienmushanensis. The sequence goes on from WACJ01000135.1 coordinate 270,616, forward strand.
ATCATTTTATAAGTGAGAATTGGTCCGTAGTTGAGTCCCCCGGCGGCGAATAAGGATGTGGATTCGATCTAAAAAGTAGTTACATCGTCTGTGATTCATCCGACCTGGATTCATTGCCTTTCGGAGCAATGGACGTCCCATAAAAAGCATGGATGAGCTTCTGTGTAAGAATTCCACTCCTATTACTCATACGAGCTTATTTTAATTGTGCAATTAATTAGAACGAGCTATTAAAATCGTTTGATAATAGACTATCTGCGTTTGATGCTTAGGCTGCATAAAAAATGGCGCAAAAAGTGATTATGCCCTCAATTCATAGTATCGTCTTGATCAATTGATCATGCTGTGGATAATACTGATTGATTTTTAAAATAATTCTTAATCTGCATATCTACAGATAGAATTATGCTTATCAATTGTCGCTGAGATTGCGTATTAATCTTTTTCTTGTAGACTTTCTGACATGTCAAAGAATTCTTATTTTTCACTTAAGAAGAAGATTTATTATGATGTGGGAAAATATCGAGAAGTTCGAAGAAAAAATTGCTTTCTATTTAAATATGATATTAATTAGGGTGGTTCTTTTCTGGCATATTTAAATCATAATAGAAGCATGAGAGAAGGAGACATGCAGAATGTTTAAATTTAACCAGGACTTTGAATTGAAACTAAACCGAAAACCGATAAAACCGTTATTTTTGTCAGAACGAAACTCAGAACTGTACCGATTCGAAAATATCGTTTTTTTTTTGGTATTGTAATCTTTGCTCTTTGTTCATCCTGTTAAATCAATGCTTCAAATAATATTGTTATCAATCGAAGTTCCAGCATTTAGCCTATTTCTTCTTATATACAGGACGTGACAAGGAAATTACCTTATTTTAAAAATGGGTGAAAGCCTTTTAAATTTTTTTTGAAAGAAAATATTCATAAAAAATAGCTAAACTCGGCTACATACGCCGTCTTATACGTGCATTCGACCTAATGGTGATTCTCGAAGAATCGAATCGGTTCGATCGAATTTGGTCTGAGTCCCTCAGAAACGCTGTCTACGCCTCGTAACCGCAGCGCATTCAAAATGGCAAATAAACGTAATAGGTCTTTGAAATCTTAGCTCATTAACTAGAACGGAAGCCACTTTAATGATATAATTTTAAAAGATAATAACTCTAAATGTTTTTCTATACTTGGGACTTTCAAACATCCAACAAAATTCAACAATATTATTTATATAGAATGTTTATTTAAAATATGATTCTTTCGGAGCTGAATCAGAAACCGAAAAAACCGTTTTTTTTCCCCGGGATAAATGTTTGTATCCGAACCTGAATAAAACCGAAATAATAAATAACGGTTCAAAGCCCTGGTTTTAACACATTTAAATTAATTTTATCCTTCAGACGGTATTAAATTTGCATTTTTAATCAATATTATATTAAAATCGCGCAAAAAAAGACTACATATAAACAAAACTAAGTACGCAATATATTAACAACGATGTGCCTCACATTTTTTCTTCATTTTTTTGTACATCCTTGAAGATGAATTATCCATAATATTTTTAATGGGCATAAAAAGCGCTTAAAAAAAGGGGATGAATTTGAAAGGATCGGTAAATCGACGAGATAATTTACGAATTCGTTTGGCTGCTAAGATCTTAATTAAATGAGTTCGTTATTTTTTCAAGACCAATTATCTACGTCTTGCGTTATCTCGGAGTGTCGACGAAAAAAAGAAGACAATACTAATCAGTGAAACTGTAACTAAACTTCACGGCAGATTAATTCTACCGATTTTTCTCAGACAGAAGGAGTTACCAGTCACGGATACCGAAACGTATTCGAGGCGTCATAAGATTGGCTTTTTATCACGTCAAATTAGAGGCAATCAATGTGAGAATTTAGCTACGAAGACATTGTTCGATCTTGTATGGTAATCGAATGCACATTTGCACGTCTTTATACGGACAGAATGTTAATCACGCTACTTTTGTCAGATATGATGGAAGAAATGCACTTAGTCATCATAAAGCACTGCCGCATTTTCAAGCTGTGCTTTGCAGAATTGCACTCGTGTGTCGAGGCTTTGTATGCCTCTTTCATCGCTTGGATTTCTTAAGATCGTAGCCACTTTGTGTCTTGGGCATTTCAATGAAAGCACGTATCTGGAGAATATGTCTATTTTTATGACGATCCTGACATCTCACGAAATCATTGGCGCTGGAAGACTCGTATTGTGCTCGAGCTTGTTAAAGAATGATTTATGTCTACACGTCCAAGACACGACATTTATTTGATCACAGTTCTATCGGTAAATAATATGTATTTTTTCTTCGGGATAAATTGAATCTCTACAATCAAGCTCCATCCAGAGAGTCCATCATGAGCGCCCACACATCAAAGCTTTATGACCGCAAATGCTCACGTCAATAAAGCCGTCGTCTTGGAAGCCACGTTTTCAATTAAGCTTTGATGCCATTACAAACATTTAATACAAAAGCTCAATGGATCCCGTGTAAAAAACGGAAGCACTAAGCTAATATCGAAAGTAATGACCAAATAAATGCACTTTATTGTCCTGCGAATGCGTACTCATGCGTCTCGTCGTTTAAAAACATAGTCAATATCGCCGTCATGGTCCATTATTGCAGATGAATGAGAAGCTCTTGATTCTCGTAATAGAATTTTGCACTATGAAGAGCGTGTTGAAATTCTGAAATGCGAAAAATTGGTCATTCATCGCAAATTCGAAGCGGTTTTCGATCATATCGATCATGATCTATCGACTGTGCAGGGCTATCTTGAAAATAATCATGGCCGTCATTGATAGGTAATGGATCTTTAGTCTTGGATCGAGAAAGTCATAAATCAGATATACGCGGCATAAAATTCGCAGATCATTGAAATCTGATTTATACCGCGGTCTTGTATTTTATTTAAGATCAAATCTTCTGATCGACATTCTTCAGAATGCAAAAATATATCTTGTTAAAAATCAATATGCATAGTCTTCAATCATGCTAAAAATATTATTAAATGGCAGAAAATCAATAATGTGGGTGTGGAGTGGAATGAGGCTTTATTTTATCATTAACCCCTTGAGTAGTGAGCTAATTTAAAATTATTGTAAATTTAGATGCTACATTTGCTTGTCCGCCACTTATCGTTGTACAAATTCACTTATCTGTCAGAATCGCCGTAGAGTGTATGAAGCTTGTATTTAAATAAATAAACACTGTCGATAGCACACAATATTCGGTCATTTCTTTGCGTAAACATAAACAATACACTTGAAATCGATTCATTATATCATTCAAATATGATTATTAGTCGATAAATTTGGGTTAACGATCTATACAATCGTATGATGTACGCAAGATACCCTCTTTGTCTCTGTCTCACATTCACAATCTCCGACTTGCAAGATACTCTCTCCGTCCTATTTCTCTCCAAATTCAACGGGTAAAATTTTCAGAAGAGTCACTGGAATTCGGACACAGCATTGTGTCTTACCTCTTTAAGGGGCTAAGCATGTAATTTCCACCTACATAAATATTATTTTCTTTAGGGTCAAAACATTTCTTAATCATATGATGTGTGCGTTTTATCACTTTAATTGTATACACAAAAAAACTTTATTAGAAGGACCCGAAAGTATTCGAAAATTTAGTAAAAAAAGTGTTAATCGATTTTTTTTTTGTATACAACATTATGAAACACAATTTTCTTCATTATGCAACACATCTTTCCGTCGTTTTGAAATATCTTTGGACACTTTTTTGTAAAAATATTCTGCTTAAAAGCAAAAAATGATTATAAATGCATTTCCATTTCAGTTGATTTTTAATCTTTTTCTCTCAGGCAAAGGTGGAAATCTGTCGGGGCGAAGTCTGGTGAACAAAGAAGATGCAATAACATTTCCCGGTTTTAATCCCGTATTTTATCCAGTGAAAAATTTGCATTTCATTCGTTTTTCCAATGAACTTTATATGCGTTCATGGGGATCCCAGTCATTGCGATAATCCTTGATTGTTTGCCGTGGATCTGATTCGGTTAGGGATTTTAATGCATCGTTATCAAAATTCGAAAGTCCTCCCATCGTTGATTTATCCCTTAAGCTTCTATTTCTCAATTTAAATTTCTGGAACCAATATTGGCATCTGTGGACTGTTACTACTTCACCATAAACATCTTTGAGTGTTTTACTTGCCTTTGTGGCATTCCAAATCAAAATTTAAAAAAAAAATGCATACAATGTCGGATGTGGAATTTGTTATTTATCGATCTGGAAATTCTACCCTTCATATTCTAAGGTTTGTCGGATGAATGCATTTGCTAAGGCGTTTAACACATAGCGATGGATGATAATCATCTTCAGTTTATGATGTTAATTCTATAATATGAAACCTCGTATTAACTATGTTTATCTCATCATTTTCATATATTTTGGATTACAAGTACTCTTTTTCAAAAAGTTCCGGATTACAAGAGGTCGGGGGCAGTACTCTATAGTTCGACAAATTCGACAATGTCTTGCAAAATGTTTATCGGAATACCACGGGTCTGCTGTTGAAATAATCGAAGTTATCTTCAATTGTGCAAAACAAATTACGACCATGAAAGATCATTAGTTAAATATGTTTGTTCGGATTCCATTGAATGCCTTATCAAAGATCTATTCTTTGGTTTCCGTTAAGACTATCAGGAACGGGACTCGATCGTATTTTTTTAGTGTATCTTTGTTATTCTGTCTTCTAAGCCAGCCTAAACATGATATCCGAATCGACACCAGCGTTTGAGACATGCTAATGACGTTCATATAAAAATGCAGATATTAATGGCATTATCAGATCTTATTCAACTGCCATAACTGTATCGATCATATTTCATAATAATCATATAAAAAACGTATCGGAGAACATTTATCAGCCGATCGAGAATTGGATCTTCGGCATAACGTACTATTTTTTGCTGTTGTAATTCTTCGCGGAGCGATTCAGCTACCGTCTAATACTGTTTCCCGTTATGGTATTAGCCGGTGGTCGCTTAAAAATGTTGACGACCCCTGGCTCGAGTTCAGTGGATGGCGCGGATGTCATTAGTTCGTACAAACTAATTCACAGATCGAATCCGAGACTACCGAAGCATCTGTTTCAATACCCTATAATTGTGCTCCTGTGGTTCGCCTGCTTTTAATTTACCAACCGCGAACTATTCATTGCGGTGTGAAAATGCAACTGTGTTTGTAATGTTTTATTGATAGAACCACCGGAGATGATTGAAGATGATTTTCAGAAACTAATTGAGCTTAATTGCAAATTAAAAGCGCGGATTGGTGCTGCGAGATCAAGTGCATTGTATGCGGCTGGCTGCAGTACTCTAATGAGCTCATTATTCATCACAGATTGGACAACAATCATTATATAGTAATGAAAGTAAGACTCATTTATGGTAAATTAGATTGCTTACTCTTTTCGGGTCTGTACTTCTATAACAGACAAATTTGTTAACACTCTATCCGTTGATGAGTAATCACGCATATATGCGTTCGGACTCGTACACATATGGCAATGTCGTGCTGTAAAGGTACCCCTACACGTTTAAATATTCTCAAATATTTCGAAAAGCGATCCATAGTGCTTCATTTTCAATACTGTACTTAATTGAATATAAAATAGAGAGTCATCACATCAATTATCAACAGATGACGACAAAATAAACATTAAAATTATAATTAATTTGTCCGTATCTGCTTAAAAACCATTAGATATGGAGTCTTCTTAGATCGTTGGTGATCTTTATAGAATCATAATAAATAATTTGAGAATTTGAAATGCCATTGGAACGTTCGGCACAGTTTTATCGATTTCAACCTTCAACAAATGTATTTTTTGCTACTAAAATTGAAGACATGCATGTGTATTGTTTATGTTTATGCGAAGAAATGTGTGCTATCAATAGTGTTAAGGTTGATTTGTTCATATACAAGCTTCACAAACGCTGCGCGGTCCTGAGAGAAAAGTGGATTTGCAGAATCGTAATGAGAATATGAAGCATCTGTGGCAAGTATCTAACATGCGTTGTTTAAATAGTTTTTGTAGGTTTTTTGGCATTTGTCGCGAATCACCTAAGTAAGTTAGCCTCTGAGGGAGCTTCTGTGATAGTACAGATCATAGAAGGCCCCGGGTATGCGCAATTAGGCCCTAAAAATGACCGACCGGAAAAATGAGTGGCCACAATGTCTGTGTGTCCAACCGGTCCGCTTTTCGGATCGCTGATATGACAAATGAGTGCCTCGCGATCGAATGCCATACCCGAACATGTCTACAGAACGTTTACGAATTCTCATTACAAAACGAAGTTGTTCGAAGACGACTGATCTGGTGGGTTTTTTAAATTTTACAATCGGTCAAAAATATTGTTGTCTTTATTTTATTTCGGGCTTATTAGTCATTATTTTGCGTTTTGCGCCCCAAGCTCAGTTGCGCTTGTGGCGGGTGCCTGCTTTGCCACCCCCTTGTGGATTTGTATGGACGATAAGCAGTGCATATATGTTTAATTCTATTTAAAATGAAAGCATTACACATACAATTTCTGAGTGTAGTTCGCTGTCTATATATCGCTGCGCCGCACTTTTAGCTTAAATTTCTTGCAAAGATATAAAGATGCTGTGCACTCAAACGGTTAAATTAGATGATAATTTTTTTCTCTTTGTGTTGAGATAGGGATTTTCTTACAATTCTTCACAATATTCAGTTTGACGCTGGATCAGTGGAAGCAGCAAAGCCAGTTGATTTTTTAAAACATCATGAAAATATCCTATACAATTTTATATTCAAGTGCTTTAAACAAAAACAAAGAATATAACTTACGTACAACCAAAGAATATAAATTATACTGGCATTAAATCAAATTGCTTCCGATCCTCATACACATTATCTAATGATATTATATTTTTACAGACGGGCGTCTACTCGAACACAGTAGTTCTGCAGCATCACAGCGTCGTTATGACCAAAGCCGACAAGATCTACAAAGTCAAATGCACATACGATATGAGCTCCAAGAATATTACATTCGGAATGATGCCAATCAGGTATAAAAATTATTTAATCGATTGAAAATATTCACGCTTTATTTGAATACGCGTATTAAAATTGATTTAAAATTGCAGAGATCCTGAGATGATTTCCATCACATCAGCGCCGGAGGCTCCTCCACCAAGGATTCGCATTTTGGATGCCCGTGCCCGAGAAGTCGAGACTGTACGCATTGGAGATAAACTCACATTCAGAATTGAAATTCCAGAAGACAGTAAGTTGTTCATCGTGCATATAAAAAATATATAATGAATTTATGTATTTCATAATATTTTTCTATTTTAGCTCCCTATGGAATCTTCGCACGAAGCTGCGTTGCAATGGCTAAGGACTCAAAGAGCACGTTCCAGATTATTGATGATGATGGGTGCGTTTTAATTAATTTCGTTTATATATCGTGCATGTTTACGTTCAATGTTTTAACGAATGATAATATTTCAGATGTCCAGTCGATCCTTCAATTTTCCCCGCGTTCACTCCAGACGGCAATGCTCTGCAATCAGTATACGAAGCTTTCCGTTTCACAGAATCATACGGCGTCATATTCCAATGCAATGTTAAATACTGTCTCGGACAATGCGAGCCGGTATGTTATTGAATTAATATTAAATCATTTAATATCGAATTTATTGCATAAAAATTAACTTTATTCGATATTTATTTTAGGCTGTTTGCGATTGGGGTAGAGATTCATTGGAGTCATACGGCCGTCGGCGAAGATCTCTGCCTGGTAATTCAACGCACGAGGAAACCAGTGCCGAAGAAGAAGAAGAGGACATGAACATTTCACAGGAGATTCTCGTGCTCGATTTCGGTGATGAAAGACAATCGGCTGATTTCCTTCGGTCGGATCAACTCGGCGGTTTAGCGGCTGAAGCTGATTTCAATAGAGGTAAATTAAAATAAAAACGAAATAAATACAAATATTAATCAGTTTGACTTAATAACAATTGTAATCGTTGTATTTTTCAGATAAGACAGTAACAATTGTCGAACCGTGCCCAACAAAGAGTTCTGTATTGGCACTCGGTGTTGCTTGCGCGTTACTCTTATTATTGTATATTTGTACTCTGTTCTTCTACTTCATGAGAAAATGGCTCGTTCCAACTAAACAGATGCCATAGATAATTAATTCTCATTTAAAACAGATCACAATTCAACATTAGTCCAAAAAATCATCAGATATCAGAAGCTAACATTTTACAATTTGTCCAATTGTTAAAGTATTCGCATCATATAGTAATCGGAATGAATGAACATTTTTATGTATAAATCTATTTTTCTTTGAATGTGAACCTATCAATTGATGAATACTTACATTTAAAGGGGAACAAAGACTTAATTAGCTTTTGAAAATCCTTATTGCATTTATATTTTATAGCTGGATCTCCGCGTACGAAATTTGAGATTTGTATTTGAAGAACGTTGTAATATGGATTAGAAATGATCAACGAATAAATGATATATAAATAACGTATAACTATAAACGATATTAGAAAATTTATAATAAATTTTATGATAAACAATTTAACATATTAACGAATGGCGATTTAATATATATATATTTACTACAAAAATACGATATAGATGAACGAAATCGTCGACATTCCGTAAGCATTTTGTGCCTTCACATTGTATGTTAAAAAAACAACGATATATGCTAAGTTAGTGTTTACATAAATGTATTTTTCTATCATTTTTCATGAACGATATAACGTATAAGACTTAAACGAAATAATTTTAGCATTTGTATATTTCAAGTATAGCATTTTGGTTGTGCAGTTTTGTGTATATTTATTTCATGAATGTATTTATTAATAAAGTGTTTCATCATTATATTCATCTGAAGGAAAAAATTAGACTGCAAGTAGATTTATTTTGTACTAAGTCCGTCTTTGCTCTCTCGGATAGGAAAAACCTACTTAAACATTTAGTTATTAAGATTTATTTATTTTACTTGTTGTTAACTTTCAATTGGGTTCGTCTATTTGCGCGGAATTCGAATTATATAAGCTTTTTCTTTAAGAATCTACAACGAAAGTAATATTTTCTGTATTTTAATTTGACTCGTTTAATGTAAATTCATTAACGCTTACGCTAAAAAAGTTATATGGAAGTAATAAGATATGAAACCATTTTATTAATATATAGATATAAAAATGGCTTTTACTCATAGCTTCTTTTGGGATATCAATTCAAAATTAAAGAGTCAAGAAAATCAGAAATGTATAATAAAAAATATGTATTTTTTTCGTAACCCAATTTGAGACTTTATCAACAGGTTATAACATTAATAAAAATGAATTTGAGGATGTATCAAAATATATTCTTTTAAAACATGTATAATAAAACGAGATACGTTTATTAGCATTTTTGCAATGATGAATCCTCATAATTCATTTAATTTTTCTCATAAAATAAGTATTAACAATATTTAGCTTTGCTATTGTTCAAAGTTAAATATGATAATTATATCGTATTATTTTATGAAACAAAATAGTTTTTTTATAATAAAATTTGCAATTACTAATATAATACCTATTATAGATATGATTTGTGTATTAAATAAATAGTTTTATAAAAATAAAATTGATTTTTATTTATTCATCGTTTTTATTTTGTTCTTCAATAAATATTTGTAATAAATAACCTGCCTGCAAACATTAATTTTCTAAAATTTGCCGTTGTTCTTCTTTAGAGCAAGAAATTAATTTACAATTGAATACTTCTTCAAAGCTTTGGTATAAAAACGGTAACGCATCATCTATCGATACATTAAAACCGAGCTCTTTGCTCAATGACGTAACACCTTTACCTTCAATCCCGCACGGAATTATATGATCGTACCATTTAAGATCAGTATTACAATTTAATGCGAGACCGTGCGTTGTTACTCCATGCGATACATGCACCCCCAAGGCGCAAACTTTATTATCGTTTATCCAAACACCAGTATGGGGAGATCTTCCGGCAATCAATCCTAGAAATATAAGCAAAATAAAATAACATAGAATATGAAAGATATTTCATTGCATGAATAGTTAAAAATTGACCCATTTTTTTACAAGTCTCTATAATACATTCTTCTAGTCGGCATACGAACCAGCGCACGCTTGGTTTAAAATGTCGCAGATTTAATACAGGATATATTGTTAGCTGTCCGGGACCGTGAAATGTTATTAATCCACCGCGATCAACGCGATAATAATGTGCACCCAGCGATACCAGCTTAGATTCGTCTTCAGGCTTGAGGTAATCACGTAATCCTGAAAATAAAATCTAAAAGTAAAAATTAAAATTGAAATATTTTTATTGTTTTTATAAATTCAACATCTCGCATTACAAACTGCATACACAAACAATATTATTACTATGCCTATGTTACTTTCCGCAAGTGTAAATAATAAGTTGACAAAGTTTTATCGCAATCGGATGAACGGTATGGCAGCGTATCAAATACGGACAAACAAACATTGATTTTTATATATAAGATATTTGTTATAAATTTTTTTATTTGATTATTGATAATACTTGCTTTATACTAATTAACATGTACGTTGCTACATCACCCAGATACGGGTAAAATGAAAGAACTTTATCTGGGGTAATATTGGAAGATAACTCTATCAAAAGCTCTCTTTTCCCAGTGAATATAAATGATTGTCGTTTGTTAGTAAACTTTTTATGCTGGATATTGTCCAATGAACCATCAGCGCCGGTCAATTTTGCTTCTTCTTTTAAAGGCAGTTCTTCTAATATCTTCTAAAGGTCTTCATTTGTGTATGCATCCACATTATCACTCTCTTGCAAAACTCATTATATCTTTATCATTACTCATTTCGCTTTCATTTATATGTTACAGTGTCCAACAAACGTTATATTGATAGAAAATCACTAATACGTTTCCCAGAAAAATTATTCTCCTCATCCAAATGAAGGCTCTGTAGTAAATGCAGTAAAATCGCTCACAGTACCGTTGCCAAAATGTGAGTTAAGTGTCCCATTATTACATTTTTCTATAATGACTTTCAAATCTTAATTTTTATAACATCTTTTGCAGAATACTTCCATCTTTAGAGAATCTGAAATCTGCATATATTACGGTATCTGAAAACGCGGTATTCGTGATCGCTCCCGATAGACCCTCAGGCAAAGAAGAGGGTCTTGGACATTGAAGATCCCAAAAAACGTACAGAGCACAAGCAGAAACTGAGGGAAACCTGGCAACAAAGATGGGATCAGTCCGGAGAAGGGAATTAAGAGGACAACGATTTCAAGACAATTCTTTAAAATCGGCGGCATCAAGAAGCTTCCTATATGATGAAATTTATTTTCTAATGAATGAAAATATGTAGAAAAATAAATTTAAAAAAGTGTCTTTTTGATATCCTTTCATGGTAAAGTCAGAAAAATATCGTCTGTATTAAATATTACCTTTGTGCTTGATATTAGACATAGCATGATTTCCAGTATTTTGTAAAATTAAAAGAATGTTTAGAGTCAATATTGGATATTGCAATAAAGAACTAAAAAGTTCTCATTTATAATTAGAGACTATACAAATCCACTGCATTAGTAGTCAGAAGGACCATCTTTAAAATATGAGCAAAGGCTTTCAAATGTGCCATTCATGGGGAGAAAGCTATAATCGGCAGTTGCATTTGAATTATTTGATTTGATCATTATCAAGGCTAAATCAGGCAGATTAATATGCAATTTATCAATAGTATTTTCAATATATATGATTTAAATAGCATAATTACCAGTGGTATAAACAGGCTCGTGTTCCATTAATAGCAGCGTGTTATGAGTGACGGCATTTAACGGTGACAAGTTTTTTTGCAGCAAATCTTCCACAGTGATCCGAGGATCATTATAACTATGACGCTTCGATATCAACTTTTGTAAATTATTAGAATTTTCATATAAAATTTTGCCGAGATTCAAGTACTTGACGACGTTCGTCATGTTTGCGTCCTATGTTATTGCATAATACGGTTGAAATATTGTCATAAAAATCTCAAATCTTCAACTCATAATATCACAATATACTATTTCAACTATGGTTATCGCAAAAAATTGGTTCAAATGTTATGCTGACCGTTAAAAACACGATAAATGAACGATAGCGTTGCGATAACCTATAACTAGTTTGACACATGTCAGAATAAACAAACGATGCAGAAGGAATCTTCTTTATCATTCTTTCGATTTCATGTCGGTAAAACAGATGTCGCTTAAATTTGAAATTGACGTTTGTGCTAATATATAAAATATTAATATTAATAATGTCAATAAATATTTAATTATGTTTTGCGCTTGATTTGTTTATTTCTGCACACATTTCCGATGCGGGCATGTTTTGATCGGATGGCGCTTTTATTTGAATAAAATATCATTTGCGTCATAACATTAAAAAAAATAACCATAAAAAGCTCGCATTTTTTATCGATTGTCCGAAATCGTTTTATCTTTACTCCAATTTAGGGCTCATTATTTTGCCATCACGAAAATGCGATTAAACCGGTAACGCATGCGGAGCTTAAGCGCATGAAAATAACGAATTTATGAATATTGGTCGCTCGATTATTTAAAAGGGAAATGATTCGCCGCTAATGAACGCTATCGATTCATGTACGCTGTAGTAAATGTATTATTTAAGTAAATTATACAATCGACAATGGGAAGAGGTTCGTGAGCGTTCGTAGATGTCATTGTTGTATTTATAGTGTAATGGCCACGTGAAGGCTCAGGGGGAGTAACATTGAACCTTGGGGTGGCTCAAGGATCTGGAGGTTTTTACACTTGCGATATTTCGGGGGAATTCTTTTCGATGCATGAAAATATTTTTTAAAAAATAGAAAATTGTAATGTATTCTTATAATGGATTAATTTCTATTGATACACACGGAAAATATAAATAATTTTTATGCAATGGTTAAATAAAAATATGTACGTTTTTTTTAATGAAAATTAAATATCTCATATTTTTATTTTTTTGTATAATTTTTCATTCTTTATTTTCCATAAATTTACTATTATTAATAAAATATATTTTTTAATGAGTGAATTTAAATGCATTAATTTTATACAATGGGTGTATAACCAAATTTGGCCGAAGGATTCAAAGGGAAAACCGCAAAGGCTTTTAAGGATTTGAAAGTATTGTATCAAGAGTGTATGGGTTCTATAGAAGGGTCACACGTCACATGGATTCAGTGTCGGTAAGAATCCCTTTAGAAACGGTTGTGCGCGGAGTATTCGAACGCCGAATTGTGGAGATTATAAACATGATTATTTAACTTATTATGAATGAAAATAGTGTCGATTATCGTCGATAATTATAAAGCAAATCATTGTTTAAATTCTGAGTTGATTTTTAGTCCTGTGGATCACCTGTGCTCGATGTTGTGGTGTGATGATTGGGTTTTCCAGGTTGCCAGGTGAACTTCGCCAGGAATACAAGTAATGTATGTATTTATTGTAACAAATCTCAATACAAATACATATTTATAACTTAAACTCATTATAATTATCCAATTGCTTATTAAAAAACATTGAAATATGGTTTGTTTTGAACTGAAAGTTTGATACTTTTGCATCTTGACAGTTTAAATTCACGTGTCTTTCCACACATGCATGCATAAAATGCACATACAATAATAATATTTGCACTCTAACATCCTAATAACTTACTTATAACATTAACAATGAGCATGCAAACATATTTTGATTTAAAAAATATAATTTCCGAAGTCATATTTCAAATAATCCCAAAGCAAAGCGCTCTTTATACATACACACCATCTACCCTATTTATTAACAGCCATGTGCTTTTTTCAAAAACATTTTTATGAATTATGCATCCGTTCGTTTTTACCAAACATTTTTTCCTGGATAACGTATTAAAATTATTTTCGGTCTCTCTAATTTTATCGATGCAATTAGGGAACATGCATGACCATTTGTGGGGTCGTATACATGTAGAACACAGTCGTAAAAAAATCATGATCGTTTAAATAGAAAGGGGTGAATCCAATTCACATTGGAAATGTACAAAACTACCGAAACGAGGTCTCAACAATTACACCCCCTGTTTATGAAAAATCGATCCTTTGAGCGCCTTTGAACATTGAAATTCAAGCTCATTTATATTAATTATTTTATTATTATAATACGTTAAATATTGCATGTATTTATATACCAATTCAGAGTATTAGATTTAATTCGGAAAAATATGATATTTATATGATTTTGATGTATATAAAGTGACACAGATATAATTATGTTGATGAGGGTTAAATTGGATGAACATTAAGATTAGTCGGAGGAAAGTTGTAGGAGATGAAGGTGTATATTTACTTAGGACAGGTGGTCGACATGTTGACATGAAGATATAAGTTTGTGATCAATGGGTTTTATTGGTGATAGGTAATTAATGTGTTTTGGCAACTATATTAAGCTTTTTTAATTGGATTATTTTATATTATTTATTTTACAGTTATTAATAAGGGGGAATTAATTATTTTAAATCGTATAAAAGTATCATCGTTTGCTTTGGGGATCACATTTTTTTTAAAATATGAGATTATTAAGATAGTGGAGTATTCGATTTCAGTGAACAGGATATACAATGTCCGCCAGTTCAAGTGTTATCGCTTGTAGCTGTCAAACTGCTGACGATAGTGTATTCATTTTTTGCTGAAAGTCAGCATGTTTTATCGTTTACAAGTCGTATAAATATATCAAATATCCGCCCAAATGGTTTGTGTATTAGAAGCAATGAGTAGACATTAAAAATTTTATACAAGATCTGGTCATAATTTAGATAGGTATGGAAAAAATTCGGTGTTAGATTCAAATAATATTTCTTGAAGGATTTGGAACAATTAACACATAGGTTCATTGTGGTCATAAAAAGTTGCATCTATTCGTTTGTTGTAAATATGCAAATATGTTTTTGCAATGTATTAACTGTCTATGGTTGAAATTGTACTTATCTTCTACTAAAATAAAATGGCTTATTTAATTTGAAAAAATGTCACGTATAAACATTATATAGTACTAAAATTAAGGCGTCGTATTTGGACGATCCTAAATTATATGCAATTGTCTAGTCTTTGGTATTATTTTATTGGCATCCGATGTTAATAAAAGCATGATGCCAAATGTATCATGCATATTTGGTATGTATTGTGTAAATTTGCATCTCATTTTTGTATATTAATGTTGAGATTGTAGCTATTTTGAATATCTAATATATAAAAATCAATGTCTGTTTGTTCGTATTTGATGCGCTTCCATACCGTTCATCCGATTGCGATAAAACTTTGTCAACTTACTGTTTATACTTGCGGGAATTACATAGGCATAGTAAAAATATTGTATTTAAGTCGGTCTTCGAGAGCTAGTGTGCATATGCTTTTGGGTCCCAGCTATTCGGCTTGCGCTACACGTGACCTGAAGCAATAAACAACGTACTACGTTTCTTTTCAAACAATTATTAAGCACTTATGGCATTACAATGCATGCAGAGTATTCGCTAGTTCAAAATAATTTTGTTAAATACGTCTGAAGCCTGTCGACGTTTAGACGTTGGTAATAGTTGAATCTGTTGATTGATAAGCACCACATGCATTTATAATTGCAAGGAAGGTGTGTTTGAAGATTAGATCTTAGGTCCCAGGCCACAACACTTTCTTTTTAGCCAAATATGGCCGTTTTTTCTTGATATCATCCAGGGCCGTAACATAAAGATGGCACAGCAGGCACCCGCATGAGCGCAACTGGGCTTGGGGCGCAAACGCAGAATACTGACCCAGTTTTGTAATGAGAGTTCGTAATCGCGAGGCGTTCATTCGTCATATCAGCGGTCTGAAAAGCGGACCGGTTGGACACACAGACCTTGTGATCACTTCTTCCTCTTTTAGGGCTTTACTTGATGAGTATAATATTGATAAAAATATTCAAAAATGTTGGTTATTTCAAAAGAAATGGAATTTTAGATAAATATAGGTTATTTAATTGCGATGTTGAAAGATTGTCTGCGTCAGGGCACAAACGCGTGCGAAGCGTTCCCGCACATAATGTGTTAACAAAATGAAATTAAATTTGGAAATCGATCATTTGGCTAGGAAGACGTTTAATATATATTGGTTGGGTGGAATTAAAACCAAATTATGTGGTATAATGATGGGCTTTGCCCTGCCTGATGATGATGGACAGGCTAATAACTTGGTGAGTCGGAAATAGCACTTTCTCTGTTGTCCGCAAATCGACAGCCCTAGTGCATAATAGATAATGAACAGATGTTATGGTATCAATATAAAAGTATTTCGATGTTATAAATACCATTCGGAATGGCCGATGTATTTTATACAGGAAGCCCATTTGTCTTAATTGATATTGGATTATAGGGAGTAGGCAAGCTGTTTGCTTTTATGAAACTGTCTTCCAAACAAAGTTGCATCGGGATGTGTGGAAATTAATAGCTCTTCTATAAACTATCATATGCGCCGCTTCGGCACCAGTGTCATGGACGATGAACAGCCATGGTTGCAACCCCATGGCCTGCATGTGGTGTTGCGGCGTTGAGTTTCTTGCGGCTAAAAATAATGGCGTCTGTCGAAATCGTGACACGTGTGCACAACGAACCAGAGAAAACCGAATGATGATCTTCGGTGCAGCAAAAATAAAGAAAATTGCTCCGCGTCGAATCTGAGCCCGCTTCCGGCTCGCGGAGCTTCCGGGAAGACGCGGGATCGAGACCTGCCAACTCTCGCGGGGTCATTCGATATCCGCCGTGAAAGCAACCCTTCTTTGTTTTATTTTGTAGGGCTTTAACCCTGTCGGGTAACCGCACACCCCATATAAAAACCACTTCCGTAATAGGGTTCGATTGTACCCCGCCGCTTTTTGTCACTCTTCAATCGACGCGCACACGCATATGCGAGCGTTGAAGTGTTCATTAAAATATTTCATCCACGAATGTTGATATAGGCCCGGATTGAGGATGTGTCTTTCGTGCATCCCGCCTGTTAATTTGTCCGTGAGAAAATAAAATGCATCCTAAATGCATTAAAGTGCAGGGAATCGCTTCGGGGAATGCGCGCGCTAAAAGTGTCCACTAATTCATAGAATTGCCGGAAACAAGCGTTTTCCTGAAATGTTTCAATTCAAAAGTGCATTCGGCCCTCGTATAACACGGCTTAAAATAACACCTACGTTTATTAGATTTCATCCTCTTAATGTGGCATATCCTTTATCGTACGTAGACGATCTCCAGAAGAGATTTTTATAAAGATAAGGCATGCAGTGGTGTCCCATTGCTTGACTGACTTTATTTTCTATCTCATTATATCAAAACTTGGCCTCAGTTTTAATGACTGTTAAATAAATATATCATTCAATTGAAAGCATGGATTTTAAAATTCGCATAACTTTGGAACAGCTATATAAAATATATTCAAAATCGCATAAAAAAAATTAATAAAAAAACAATAAGGCAATTAAAAAATAACATTTTTGGTAACATTAAAAGGACGTCTTGCATCATTGGTAAAATTTTAAGGATATCTGACATCTGACATCTGATATGCCTGACATCCACTAGAGAAATACTATTTATTTTTATTACAAACTGTCATCGCTGTATGATAATTTTCGTTGCGATTTTCGATATGACTCAAAATTGCAATTTTTTCAATCAATTATTTCAAAAATCTAAACTAGAATAAGGGCGTAGTCGTAGTTCTTAAATTATATTTTTTTTCTAAATTTCGGTTAGTGTTGATGATTTATTACCTATTTTATCCAAAATATCTCGATTGTCCTGTTTATGAAATTAAAAAAAGTAAAAAAAACACTTAAAAAAACCGCATAACTTCGAAATCGCACTAAATGAGGTTTGAATAATTATTTCATTAAGGCCCTCAATTTTTTAATATAAATAAAACTAGATAAGATATCTACTTATTTTTTGATTCAAAACACTTTTTAATGGCATTAAATATGAAATATAACGTTGTTCAATAATTTTTTTTGTGCGATTTCGCACAAAGTTATGCGGTTTTTTTAAAAGCATTCTCCTATTTTAATAAATGAATTTTTTTCAAACTGGGTACGAATCTTTTCTATATAACCCTTTATAATTCCTACCAGATTTATGATAAAATTAAAGTCGCCATTTTGTGTTTTTTTTTGAGTTAGGGACTATAGTGACATCTTTACTAATTATGAATGATATTGTTGGAAAGAGAAAATCTACACAGAACAATGATTACATTGACACTGGGTATACTATTTCTTCCGAAGAAGAGAGCGATTTTCGCAACAAAAATTAACATACAGTGATGACAGTTTGTATATAAAATAATTAGTATTTCTCTAGTGGATGTCTGGTATTTGAAATACCAGATTTCAGACATCCTTAAAACTTTACCAATGATGCAAGAAGTCCTTTAAATGTTACCAAAAATATTATTTTTTAATTGCCTCATTGTTTTCCTGTTTTTTTTTTTTATTTAATTTTTTTAATGCGATTTTGGATATATTTTATAAAGCTGCTTCAAAGCTATGCGGTTTTTAAAATTCATGGAACGCAGTCTTCACTTTTTCTATGTAAGTCATAGCTTTTTTGTGCGATTTTTCGCGGAACGCATTAACCGCACAAAAAAGGTTTGAGTGTATTAATTTACATTTATGACATAATTTGAGTTAAATATTTGAATGACGATAATACCCACAGTTTAATATCTCTTTAGTTGACAATTTGACCTTTAGAATGCTCAAATAATAGTCTATTTAAGATTTAGCCAAACAGTGTTTGAATTCCACGGCAGACACATACATAAATATTTAAAAAAATGATGACAGTATCTTAAATATTGACCTGAGCAGATCTTCGCTTTTTTATGGACACTCACTGTCCGTATTATTTTGTTTTGTCATTTGGTAGGTACAATGTACACTGCAAAATTTATGCCGAATATTTTTGATATTAAAATGAACGTCAAATATTAGGTGTATTGAAAAGTCTTTGCCGATTTTTTTTGTCGAAAAGGCTTTGTCTGGTGAATATGAAGGATGTGGAAGTTCTTCCCATTTTAATTATCTGATTTTTTTAGGCGTCTTTTTCGCCTAATGGAATCGTGCAGTGCCGTATTGCAGAATCACTTAATTATTCTTGATTAATTCTCGACGTTTGAATCTCAATTTTTTGTTCATCCTTTTCAATTGCTGACAATACACATCTGCAGTTATTGTTATTCCTTGAATATCCCACCAAAAACACAAAAGAATCTTGCGGATCATCAATCCAGGCTTCGGAGTCGGAAATGGTTTTTGTCACAGCGAAAGCCATTGATGTTTACGACATATTTTGTAGCTTTGGTGGTGTTCAACCCTTAATCGAAAAACAACAGCATATAATGCCGAATGTGATGTTGATCGGTTGCGAGCTTTGACATTTTTAACACATTTATTTTATCACACCAATAGTTCTGATAAAAAAATGTCTTCACTTTTTCTGGCCACAAACTGAGCTCAAACAGACGTTTATCAAAATCGGCAAGGACTTATCAATACACCCAATACAATCATGGCAATTTCATGATACTTTTTTGAACTTGAACGCAGATATAAAATGACATTACACGTAGGAATGAAATAATTTAGACATGATTTTGACATAAATTTATTTACATATAAATTAAGAACCCGTCCGAAAATTAAAATAAAATTAGCATACAAATTCGGCCTTTTCTTATCTCTTGATTATTCTTTTGAGATTAATAAACATTTTTTTTACTCTCGCTAAAAATCTGATTAATATCTATGTAGGGGGAGTTGGGCGGGAGATGGATTGAATTATTTGACTGACGCCAAGAATGAATTTCGGAGTGAAATAAAAATGTTTATGGGATATTATTCAAGCTACAGGGTTGTACGAATGTTTGCCGACGTAAATTTATTTTCACCTGCTTGACTCAAAAGGGGGAGAAAAATAAGCGTCATTTCATGCGCCATTTTTGAGCATATTTTGCGTCTTTTGGCTTATCTGAAAACAAAAGGAAATTGTGAAATGAGAAATGGGCGTCGGGCGGTGGAAAACGGGAGTTATGATATTTATTTTTTTCTTGTGCCCGGCACCCGACCGGGGATGTAGCAAATTAAAATGTTTTTATTTGTTTTGTGTAATTTATGTATTTTACCGAGACGGAGAGCAGCCGCCATTCACAGCCAGGTGCCACTTTTATGTTCCTGCTTTCGTAATGTTCTATTTGTGTACCAAACACTTCCTAAACTCTGTCTATCCCACCAGGCCTTCCTAAAGCTCTAACCCCCCCCCCCACTTTAACATTTTGGGTGGAGGCAATAAACACAGCATGAATATGGACGATTTAATTGAAAATAATCCCTTGGCAAATAATCTTCATGCATTCATTTTTTGATACAATTTTTTGTCATTTTTTTAAAATTGTTTTGGATGATATAGCTGATAAAATTTTCTATATAATATAACCAATTGATGCTAAAACTGATCATGCTAAAATTCGCAAAATAGCCAGTATTTGTAGCCTGAAAGTTAAACTACCCTTGTACAATTATAGATCCAAAAAGCTGGATTCTCGTTATATATACTGTAATAGTCGAATCGACTAACATTATTTTTTAAAAAGATAGTTTCAAATACAATAGACAATTGTTGAGCTTATTTTACTTACTTATAATACCAGCAAGATTTGTTGCTATAAAAGTTTTTCTTTCATTGATACATTGATTAGTGATTTAACTTTAAACTGCCGCAAACATAGATGATATATTCGCATGTGCACCGCTTATTGTCCACACAAATCCATTTTCATCTTAGGACCGCGCAGGGTGTATAAAGCTTGTATATCAATAAATGAACACAGTTGATAGCACACAATATTCTTTCATTTTTTCGCGTAAACGTAAACAATACACACGGGTGTCTTCAGTTTATTAATAAAACAGTGCTTTTTTTGAAGTTTGAAATCGATAAATTTGGGTTATCATAATCGACGTCTCAGATTCACATTCTCTGTAATCAATGTGCAAGAAAGAGAGGAGTATCTTACAGGTTGGAGATTGTGAATGGGAGACAAAGACCGAGAGAGTATCTTGCGTACATCGTACGATTGTACAGATCATTAACCCAAATTTATCGACTAAAAATGATATGTGAATGATATAATGAATCGATTTCAAGTGTATTTCATTTGTATTGTTTATGTTTACGCAAATAAATTACTGAACATTGTGTGCTATCGACAGTGTTTATTTATTTATGTACAAGCTTCATACACGCTGCGACGGTCTTGGCAGATAAGTGGATTTGTACGGATGATAAGCTGTGGATGAGCAAATATGGCACCTAAATTTATGATGATTTTAAATTAGCTCACCACTCAAAGGGTTAACCTTTTGAGGAGTGAGCAAATTTAACTATTGTATAGATCGGGTTAACGACCTGCAGGGAAGCTCTCTGTCTCTGTCTCCCAAACTGCGCTCTGTCTCCGAGCTCAATGTACAAGAGTGCTCTTTCTGAAAAGTGGAGGGAGGATGCCAGGCCTTGGCACAGTACTCCTTTAGGGGTTAAGCTTGGGTATTTGAATGCCGCGCGAACTGTCCGCGTATAATATAGCAGAACGACAGAACCCATGTGGATATGCGATTATGTTAAGAAAAGCCTCTTTTAAAATCTCTATTTTGAGTATAAAAATGGGAAAAAAATATGTAGGAGATGTACGAGTTAGTTATTAATAGGCATGGTGATTATATTTTTTATTAAATTGTTTAAAAAAAATGATAAAGTACGTTTTTAAGTTGCATAAAAACAATAATGGATTTCTTTCGGGATAACCTAATATAGTAAAACTGCATGAAAATTGAATATTTTATGACTATTTTATTGCATAAAAAATGAGTTGATGTTATACTGAAAATTAGGCGTTGAATGTATGCATGACGATGTAAAAAAAGTGGATCTATAAGTGAATTTGAGGAAAAATTAAAATTAAGCGAAGATAAAATGATCTGTTTATTGATGATTACATTAGCGGTTCTCGGATAAATTCACTTTAAAATCTCAGATTACTACTCCATTTTTAGTGATTTGGACGTATGATGTTATTTTATTTTTAAAATGTGGTTATAGTTTGGGAAGCCCAAATCGACCTGTGTAGTTTATCCCGAACGTAGGGAGGTTATGCAATACGCGTTGTCTTTCTCGCTCGCACGATCGTCTAATGGACGGATGCGAGAGCGAGATGGGTATAATTGAGGGCGAGTGACGAACCGTGAAGCGGCCTGCATACTCTTTTTTATTTTATCACTCATTTTGTACCCCATTGTGATGTGGTCAAATATGTCATAAGCCGACTATGACCGGTTTTCTGAGACCCGATGCACACAACTAAACACTGGGGACGCCTTCGTCCACGGCCGACGGATTCCTTGACGATCGAACGACGCCATTTAAATTGGAAACATTTGGTTAAATGTTACCGTTCGAGGCTGACAGTTAACAGCTCCTGCCAAATTTCGCTCCACCCTCCCGCACCAGATCCCTTTTTTTTGTTAAGTTGGCGGCATGCGAGCACGTGACGTGGTTTAAAAATAGTACAGTCGGCGCCTCTAGCAGCAGGATCGACAGGATCGACTGTCAAACGGACGTTGAACCATAAATTCCCCATCGGACCTTCCACTGACTATTGACATCGGATCATTGTGTACAGTGTGATGTATATGAGGCCGCATTTGCCGATTAAATAAATAAAGCTGCGGCTCTCCGAACCACCCCCGGGGCTAATTGCCGCAATTAAATATGAAACTGTTTAAACACAATTATTTGCATAAATACACAAATGCTTATTTGTTCTGCTGTGGGGTGGCTAAATAGCAAATACCGACAGCCCGACATCGTCCCACATTCAATTGACTCATTGGGTCACTTCCAATTTTTACAATTCAATTTTAATACAACCAGCATCGCCATCGAGGGCAGTAAATTAGTGGCGGGCGTAAAGTGGACGATGGTGTTAATGTGGACATAGGATTTATAATGAGCCATTAATGTTGGCCGGTGAATTATGGAGCTAATAAACAGTATACGATGACTTATAACGGTCGTAAATTTAATTTTGATCAAGAACAATATTTTTGTGGGCACGATCACAAAATAATCAACGCCATAAATATCCATTGTCGATAGTTTCATATCAATAATGGCAATATTGTATCAATTAGTGGAGTTGTTCATCATTTCGAAACTGAAAAAATGTGTGATTGAATGAGTGCCACAAGTCAGTGCGAAAAACCAATTGAAAAGTATGCTGTATTAGTCGAATCGACTAACATTAGAATTATACAAACAATACATGTGTATCTTCAGTTTTACTTATATACTATAATACTTTGATGTGATTCGTAATTGTATTACGGAGGAATACAAAAATTCTGAAGCCCGTATCTATTATATTTCATATCGATATTCCCATTATTAGAGTCGAGGTGTAGTAAATACATCACCGGTAGGGAAAGGTTAATGCAACAATTTGAAAAACATATATGTACATACTGTATATATGTATACATATATTAGACAGTTACTAGCTAGGCGTCGCCTAAGCTCGTCAATTAGTGGTTACGCCACTTTTTCCAAGCATCCAGATTTCGACAGGAATGTCTCGATTCAATAGCCTTCATCGTGCTGGTGAGGTGTATGATTTCTGTCAACTGTCCGGGATCTCGGGATTGGATTCCCTAGTCTCGGGGTTAAGTCCCGTAACTCAATCGCCTTGGGTTCGAGTCCCACAGTAGGTGTAACTGGCGACCACATTTTTAAAAATATACATACGCCATGAAAAAACATGTCTAAATGGTTGGCAATGGTCTCATAAAAGAGATTAAAAATATCGACATATACGAATCACTAACCTTGCATTGAATTTAAATTATTAATATTCCTAAAATGTTTAAGTAAAATTTATCCATAGTTTTTATTACCTTAATTTAATTAAGAACATTTTGTCCGTTTGTATATTTGTGAATTTTGATCATTTCGGTAAATATCTATAATCTAGAATTTGAAATAGGCTTTCAATTTTTAATTAACGCTTTGTTGTATCTTTTAATCTCATTTATAATTTTGGTCAAAAATACTTTAAAATAATAATTTTAAATTCAGGCTAAGAACCGATATTTTCTTGATTTCGGTTTTCGTTCTGGTTCCAAACGTTATAACGGTTCAGCTCCGAGTGATTCCTTTTTAAATTCAGATTTATTTTATGCTAAAAACTATTTAGTAAAATAAAAAAGTAAGTTAACACCTATATATAATATATAATATAATAGGAGGCGATAGAAAATCAAATACAGAATATTGACTTAACGCTTATCGGGTGAAAATTTGGGAGTCCCAGACAAATTGAAATCTGGGAGTCCCAGTCTGAGTGCATAGCAAATATAAATGAAACAAAACTAAACAAAATACATAATGAGGGTAAGAATACAAATTGAAATTTGATATTTATTGAAGTATTGATTTAACAGGACGATTAACAGGATAAACCAAGAGGAAAGATCAGGGATTTGAACCGTTATTTTTTTCATTTCGGTCTTGATTTCGGCTAGTGTAAAAAAAAGGTTTTACCGGTTATCGATTTGGTTCCTTTTCGAAGTCTTCAAAACCAAAATCTATACGAAAAAATAACGATTCAATAAAGAATACAGTATTATCAAATTAATATGATCAAACAAATTCTGCAAAAGAAAGGCAAAGCTCACATATTATATCTACACAAAAATTAAATACTCTCATTTTTTGCGTCAAAACGTGTATCTAACCAAAAAAGTTGATATTCTCCGACAAAAATAACGGTTCCGGTTCGAAATTTTGGGTAAATAATATGATGATGAGTTATCAATGTCATATAAGACTGGAATCAAATGTTTTAAAGGACTTGTATCGTGATTAGTGACCCTTATTTTTAGTTACATTATTATATATACATTTGGAGCTATACAAAGTTACTTGTGTATTTATAAGCAAGCAAAATTATGTAATTCACAATAATTTTGACAATATTGACAATATGTAATTAGAAGCTGTGTATTTTTTAATGGTTAATACCATGAAATTGTCTCATGAATAAATATGTCCATCGAAATGGCTTCATTGTCTGAACGAAGTACTGTGAAGTTTAAAATGATTCTTCGTTTTGTATTTGATATCAATTAAGGATCCCTCTAAGCCTTAATTGCGCTTCCTTTGTAATCGGCGTTGAATAAAATTTTGATTGCGAGCAAAAAGGATGTAGGATAAGCCCGATAGTCACTTTATGTGGCGTGACGAAGGATCTACTTGGAGGACCTCCTTTGACGAAGAAGGAGTTCAGAAGAGCATTTTGGGTAATTAAGATAAGAAGCACAACCCGTTGCTTGCTTTACATTAGCTTACCGCCAACCCTTTATCTACAATGAGCCCTCAACTCTAACTGCTCTCCATATCCTTGTGTAGACATATTACTGGGAGGAAACAAATGACTCCCACCACAAGGAAAACCAAATGGAAAATTTCCTACGGCTTTATTTAAAATTCAAAATACGGCTACTTAATACGGAGGCCATAAATCAGGATAAGTTAAATAAGGAAAGTTTAAGGCAGCAGCTAGAATTTTCTTATGGTACTTTAATTGAATGGGTCGTTAATTCCTATTGCGTAGTCCTGTTCTAAATTTCGCGCGCGGGGATGCTCTCAAGGCCCGCAAATTAAAATGATATAAAAGCGCCAATATTTCTTATTGTGCACGTTCTTTATAATTTAAAAAGTAGACAAGCCTTAATGAAATGTCGTCGAGCTGTTTTTAAGCCAGGATGCTGACCGCGTTCTATTATTTCAGTCTCTTTTTGTCTCATTTTCAGGGAGCGGGGAGCTTTCGCAAGCGTTTAATTGGAGCCCTATGCCATGCTTTTCAGGTGTAATATTCGTGAAGCTTTTGGTTTTCATCTAAAAAATGTGTAGATGGAAGTAAATTATGCGGCGGCAAGACGCGATATTAATCTAAAAACCTGACCAAAGCATGACGATCCATAACAGGGATGTATTTTTATAGTGTTGTACGCGATAAAAATAATGGGTTTACATTCAATAATGGTTTTGCCTTTGTAGGATCGCAGTTGAAGTATTACTTTTACAATGGACGTCAGTTCGTTTGTTCGTCTGTGGATTCTATATCTAAAACAATAAATAGAGAAGGCCGGATTGTTCTCTGTTATCGGTATGGACGTTGTTTTGACTTGTTTTTTTTCTTCTCCATACTTCTAAATATATCTACAATAGCCACAATTGGATCAATAGTAATATTCGTATTCATTCCCCTGAGATATGATTTCAATGAAGTCATGTAACAATAAAAGGTATACATGCCTATTTTGATCTTCTGTACTACAATTTAAGTATTAACCCTTTGAATAGTGGGCTAATTTATAATAATCAAAACCTTAGATGCTAAATTTACTTGTCTGCTACTTATCATCATACAAATCCACTTATTTATCAGGACCGTCGCAGCGTGTATGAAGCTTGTATTTAATAAATAAACACTGTCGATAGCACACAATATTATAATAATCTATACAATCGTACGATGTACGCAAGATACTCTGTTCTTTCTGAATCCCTGGAATTTGCTCGCAAATAGGCGACCGTACTATCATACAAGTTAATAACTGTGGTATAATCACAGGATTGTCCGCTTTATCTAAAATATCGCATTACATACGAAGTATAACATCCATCTGTATTGCTATCCAGAAAGTAAGTTTGCAAGATTTATATAAAATCGAAAAATGCGTGTATTTAATTGAAATTCACAGGATCTTAAACCATTTTTAAGCTAATTTCTGTCGAGATCAAGACATTATATAGTCGAGGTAGTATCATTTTCATGCGAGTGTCAGAGATCGTTGCTAACTCTTTTTAGATTCTGGGATCATCTCATCCCCTGTTAAGATAGAGTCCAGAAAAGCTTCTCCCTTCTATCTAAATCAGTGTTTCTCAACCGGTGCACCGCGAGCTTATTACAAGTGCACCGCGAAAAAATTGGTAAAAACGAAAAATTCTGCAAAACAGTGAAAACCGAAAAAGTCGTTGGCGAAATTATGAAAGTCAACGAAAGAGTTAATGTAATTTTGAATTAGCTAAATCAATTGCGCGTATGTTAACCGTTT
Source organism: Stenopsyche tienmushanensis (assembly GCA_008973525.1). Taxonomy (NCBI): domain Eukaryota; kingdom Metazoa; phylum Arthropoda; class Insecta; order Trichoptera; family Stenopsychidae; genus Stenopsyche; species Stenopsyche tienmushanensis. The sequence continues at coordinate 297,971 of WACJ01000135.1, forward strand.
AACGTAGACTTTGGGTATTCTACGCCTCGCAGCCGCAGTCTGTTCAAAGTGGAGTAAATAAACATGCTGTGGAGAAACAATCTTCTTTGAAATCCAGTACCATCACCCTGTGGAATCCTTCTCGTCAGGTAACTGGGACTGGTCGACAGAAGCAAGACGAAGATAACTGGGCCCCGGTATTCAGCTGAGAGTTCTCGCCTACGTTACAATGGATAAATTTATTACCAAACGAAATCGTGAATCAGACCAAAATATTAATGACACAGGGAGTACAAGTGAAAGAAGTAGTGACGATATTACTAGATATCATACGTCTCATACAAAGGAAAATGTATCCAGTAAAATCAGAAAAAATAATCGACAATATTCTGAAGAATGTTTCGGTTTTACGTATTTTTACGCATTATGTATTTAACTCAAAGTATGAGTATATTTGAAAACTTCGGTATTTCGGATTGATATTGCGCTATTCGAAAGACTTACCTAAAACAAAGAATTTAAACATCCATTAGACCAAATATTTTGTGTGTATATTTTAGATGACAAATTAAATGATAGCTCAAATTTATCTTGTAAATCTTATTATCCTTACCTGAGAGCTCTTACTGCATGAATTTTGAAGTCCTGGACACCTTTGGAATTTGGCTCACAAGCAGTTCTTTTGAATCACACTGTACAATTTTTCACAATGTCCATCTAAACTTAAGACTATTGATTGATCAAGGCTGGTCGATTTCGTAATCAAACAATTGCGGATTGCTTTTATATTAAACACGATTTCATACCTGAAATTAAATATTTGACACATTTTAGTCCAATTATTTAGCTGATGATATATTTTTAAAATGATACATAATGTATTTTCTTTAATCTAAGGAAAAATTGATGCTTAATGAAGCTTTTAGCTATGAAATGCTAAATGAATCACTTCCGAATATCGTATTTTACATATACATTTGAATGTTAGTCGTGACTTTAAAAAAATGATACAAAAATCGGACCTAAATTCTACATCTTAAAATAGACATCTTGATTTTCCAATCCACTATGAGTATTATTTCCGATCTGTGTTCTTGAAATCTCAATGCAATTGTTCAACATTAAACATTTCGATAATAAGCCTAATAGTCGTATTACAATATACTTAAAAACTATGACTACTTGCCTCAATATTTTAGCTGCATGACGATCAGGATACAGTCTGGAACACGGATCACATTCCGGAACGGCACAACACCCTGTGTATTAAAAAATATCACTTAACATACGCACATGCACATCCTAACCTGTGAAAATAAAATATAGCTCTGCACCGAATATTGTTGCATAGCATAAACTCGACGCCTAAACTGGACGGACAAATTGAAACGCATTAATGACAAATTATTAATATTTATAAGAAAAACTATTTTTTTAAAATCATGGGATTAAATAAGCTGCTGCGATATATTCCCAAAAATATTATTTTTCAAAAAAAATCACCATCCTCTTCGTTGCATAAATATATTATTTTTTAATGAATTTCAATTTTGATAAAAATATTTTTGGGAATATATCAAAAGAGCTCATCTCAGAGAGAATCTCATGCATTCTTTCAATAGTTTTTCATAATAATTTACATTTAGTATTAATACATTTATATTCGTACGCTCAGTTGAGCCGTCGAATTAAGCTAGGCGACAATCAGTGCGTGTTCGGTTCTTAGGTTATACGGTTTGGCTTAATCGTCAGAGGGATATATCTTAATAAATAAAGTGCAGTGTTGTTCCAGAATGCGTCCCGTACTCCAGGATCTATCCTGAACGTCATGCAGCGTCGATACTCAGGCAAGTGTTCTTAGTTTTTTGAGTGTTTTGTACTGCGACTTATAGTAAATTGGAGGTCCTTGATGTCTATTTTAAGATGTAGGATTTAAAGCCGATAAATTATGTTTTTTTTAAAGCCACGATAAACTTTTGATTTTATTGTCACAATAGACTCTTACATAGAGTGCGGAATAAGATGTCGATGGTTGAATACAGTAGGATGGTTTCAATGGGTATCTGATGAGCTGTGCGCCTGGTCGTGGCGGAATCTTCAAATCGTCATGCAGTCTGACCGCTGAGGAAAGATTCATAATCATCATCATCATCATCAGTCTGTGTTCGTCCACCGTTGAACGCATGAGTTTTCATCCCTCTCGATCCTCCGCTTTCCGCATCCAGCTTCATCCTGCTATTCTTTCGATCCACGTTAAAACAAAGACCCTTTCGGGTCGTTTATCATAATCATAAATTGTAAGTAAAACGTGATAAAATATTTTATTATATACTTATTAAGAAGAAGCAACATCTTAACTAAATGGAAGCGTATTCTCTATGAGCCACCGGGCGAATGTGTCGAATAGTTCTCGATTTAGAAGTAAAATGAGTTTTTTCAAATACGTTTTTTTATATTTGCAATGAGGCGCGTATTTCCTTCGTATGTCTATGATTTAGGAATACTTTTATTGGGGAAAAATTTGAATAACTCTCAATATTTTAGGCAAATCCCCTCTCCCAAAAAAAACCTTACGAAAACGCATTTCTAATAAATAATTCATACATTTACCTCATTGCAAACTTCGGAAGCGAAAAGCGAAACCGTAAAGGTATGCTCCCTATGCAAATTGTATCATACGTCAGTGAGAGATTGACACAGGACCTGATTTTTATTTCATGACGGGGACAGAATGTATAGGAAATTGGACATTTCCCAACAAAAGAAAAAATATATATATCCTCGTCTCGGGATGTATATTGTCATTTATGGGCAATTTCTCAAAAATTGAGACCCGAAAATAATTCCGTCTGATGTAGACAATGTCGTACAAAAATCCTGTTTGTTTATTTATAAATTGATTCTATGGCCGTATGATATAAATCTTATCCAGCCTATGAAAAATTCATACCATCCCGAACGTAGTCCTTGGAAGAAATCAATATATCGATATTTTCTCGCTGCGTATAATGAGATGTTACATCCCGTGGGTCAAATAAGGGTTGTTATGCTCGCCTTAAAACAATAACGGGTGTGCTTCTTACACTTACGGCAACTCGATATGTTTTTATGAGGTATTAGTATCCGACTGTGTGCTTTATGGTAAACACATTTTTTGTTGTTATTTATTCCACGCATAGGTTTGTGGAGCGTTCCTCGGCATCCTGGTGTGTGGATAACCTCGACCGTTAACTTCCAGCGATTTATGGCCCAGGGAAACTTGGGAATAGGGGGAATCGTAATCTACACGGAGGTATTAAGTAACTCTGCATTTTCAGGACGAACTTCTTGTGCTGAAATTCTAGCCGTTTGTTCACAAGAATTTTCAACATTCTTTGGTAGAGAATAGTTTTATTAGCATCCTTTGTCTTCGCGATTGTCTACTAATGATCTTATTTACGCTTATTTTCCATGGTGCGGTAGCGAAATTGATACTCAACATATCGGTTTTGGAACGATTCCAAGCGAAATTTTCTTAAACGATCGTTCATTTTATCAGATGTGATAATACAATATTACTTTCCAATGTGTGATTGAATCATATTTTGCAGAAAATGCATATGTGCACGGAAAACCCTTAACATAAGAGAAAAGAGAAAACGTATCGTCTCAATGCAGAACACTTTATCACGGCGAGACTTTCAAAACGATGCCATTGGAAACGTTTTCCCCAAGAGCATTTATATGGTATATATTATATTTATTAAGGGGATGCATAAGCTCTCAGCTTCTTATTTATATAGCTGTATTTTAGTAACAATCCTATATTTACACTGTTATCTATTTCAATTTTATTGAGAGATGGAGCTTAATAAATTCATCATTTATCATCGGAAATATGAAGCCCACTGCAAGAATATTATACAGTACATTGGTCATCCATTTCATATCAATCTTCAGACTTAACATCAGAATATTACTTGCTGGTTTCTAAAAAAATAATCGTGATAAAAAGTGATTTTATCTTCTTAAAATCCATCAAAAACATCAAGAAATTAAGCCATATTCTTGATATGATGATGAAAAATATGATTTTGGAACTTGGATGGCAGGTTTTATCTTATTTAGCCTATTTATTGAACTTGGATTTAATGTATTTTAAGTGCTGTGGCTTTCAATTCCAATTTAATACCATGATCTGTAAGATAATTCAAACAGAAAAAATACTATAAAACGAGTATATATATTATATCATGACCTGAGTAGGTCCTTCTCCTTCTATGGTCACTCATTAATCTTACTTTTAAATGAACTTATCTATAATCAATATGATTTTAAAATACATTTTTCCATGCACCATTTTGCGTATTTATGTCACATCGATTCCCCATATAAGTTTAAGAGTTCCTATAATATAGAATATACCCTAACGTAGAAGATAGTGTTTAACTATGCATATAATACGATAACACCATAATGTGTGGAGGACAGGTGTCTTGTATAAAAGGGTCTTATGATGGGTATTTAGTTCTAGTACAAACGTATACTTGTCTTCAACAATAGGTTATTTGTTTAATAAACTGTACTATGTATTAATTATATTGCAGATTTAATACGATATGTGTGATGTGATGGGACTGAAAGTGTGGAAGAAATTTGAATATGATAAAGACTGTCAACACATCGAACTAACCAGATTAAATAAGCAATAACATCATTTTAAGGCTCCAGATGACTTAATAAAGCAGATCAAACCCATCCTTCAGCATTGAGGATATCAAAAGATGAATGTCCAGTACAGAGGCATTCTTAAGATCCTACTTTTGACCTTATTGCTCTCATTATCTTGCTATTTTCGCATCTCATTTTATTTTATAAGGGCTTCAAATTTGTTATTTTTCCAGAACAAAAACCGTAACCGAATCGATATAAATGAACCGAACGAAAACCGAAATGAAAAACATAACGGTTCGAAGCCCTGCATTTGAGTATAGTGCATTTGGTCACGTGTAGCGCGGGCTAAAAGTCTAAGATCCAAAAACATGCGTGCACTCGCTCTTACCTCAAAGATCGACTGTCTCCCTCTCTCCCGTGAGCAGAATTCAATCGTCGTATTGCGCGCGCATCCTTCCCCTCCCCATCCCCGCGGCCACGCTTCACTTCACCAGACCAATATGCGCCAACATGGTGCATCCGTTAAATGTCTCGCAAAACAAATTGCGTACACAAAAAATGCTTGTTCTAATTCATAAACGTTCACGAAGTTGCGCAGACTAATTCACCAAAGTTTCATTGCAATCGAATGAATGGTATAGGAATTTATAGTCCACAAACAAACAAATTTTTATTTTTATACATATATATTAGGCGTATTATATTCAAAAATTGCCTATATTTACGTTTGGAACTTTTAGTAATAATATTGATGTTGTAAAGGATTAAAAATTGCTGCACAGTGGAAAATATTTCGTGAAAAATCTCCTCCTACTCGAATAATTTTCATCTTCATCCTGAGGGTCAATTTGTCGGTAGAGTGGAGTTTTGACAGGCGTTAAATTTCTTTGCCACCAAGCACTCTATGCGTATGAAAGCTTTTGTCGACAAAATAAGTTTCATCAACCTTTGAACGGGTTTATTATCGCGAAAATTCTGATCATGTAGTAGTATTATTTGTGTCCATTATTCACCAAATTATGCCTTACACATGTACGTAATGCATAATAATCTCCTTTGAGACCTCTTCTTAATAATGGAGTGCATCAATTTGTATAGAATTTTCTCCACGCGAAGGGTCCCCTATAATAGCATTCCATTCCAAAGCCATTATACGAAGTTGCCTGGTAAACAGTTTTCAGCGGATTACCTGATGTGTATAACCTTTTTGTTCAATTTAGGACCCTTTTTCACCACTTAATGGAAAATCTGCACGTGCCAAAATTTCGAATTATGCCCAGCATAATTGTTTTACATATTAAAATTTACATTTTCGATTGCCCGGGGCCCTTCGGGGATCGTTTTTGTTTAATGAGATTTCGATACGGGTGCGGCGGAAAGTTTCATCATGTGGTCGAAATCGTTGAAACTTTCGATGCCGGGAAATGCGATATAAGTACGTGGTTTGTGCGGTTAATGTGCTATTTGGATGTCTTAAATCAAAAAGTTGCTGCGTAAATATTTTCGGAGTGGCATCCTAATTTAAGTTCATACTTCCCGCCGGAACTTTTTTTCGACACCGGTCGATTTATATTTTTTTGTGAAGTTCGGCCCATACAAATTTTCTGGCTGTATTTCCTCCACAACCTATAAGTTTATGGTCGGATAGCCGCAAAATTTCTAAACTCCTCCGTAAGCGCGTAACGGGTTTTACGAGCCTCAGGGGCATCCTTCGTGCTTGCTCCCGGAAGCCATAGGTTGAGGTCTAAACTTTAACCGTAAGCTAAAATTTTAACTAAAATTGCCAAAAATGCTTAAAGTCATGCGAAAAAGATATTTAACATCGGTCTGGTAATGCTTTTGAGGAACGTACTATTTTTTATTTTACAGGAGCGAAGGCGAAGCTCGGGACTAATGTGTAATGGGGAATCCCATGAAATGGCCGCACAGGAAGCTAAATATTCAGCAGAAGAGACTATTCAGGTATTTACATTTCCATATATTTTTTAAAACGTCTACCTTAATGCTTGAATATGAGAACTACATAAAATTTAAAAATGAATAATAACACAAGAAGTTCAGATTATGAGAATAAATAATTGCAATATATACATTTTAAATATATATTTAGCAAACAAATCTTTCAAAGACCTCTGATAAATGCTGATTGAATTATATGCAATTCGACTCTCCTTCTATTTACACAGTCAAATAAATGATTTAATTCAGGAATCAGATTTGAACTATGGAAATATTATAGTGTTCTTACCATTGAATCCAATTACTTTTAAGACATGATGCATAAGATCCGAAGAAGATACATGGAAATGGAATTAATCTCCTTCAAAGTACTCTACTTGGCTAGAGATGCACTTATCCCAATGATGAATCCATGATTGTAAACATTCTTGGAAGGCTTCTTTCGGAAGGGCGTTCAGTTGCTCTTTCGTGGCTATCTCAATGTCTGATCAAATCTATTTCATGACATATGTTCGATAGCTGTAACCGCTGAGATAGATTATGTCAGTTAGTCAGTCTCCATAGCCGCTAGAGTGAGATTGTGTTTATCGCGTCTGTCGCGGAAGACAATCATGTTTCAGTTTGCACGGAATTGAAGGATCGTCTTCAAGCAAATCCAGACTTCATGGCCGAAATTGTAACTGAGGATTGGTTCTATGATTATGATCCTGAGACGTAAATGCAGAGTTCCTAATGAAACACTCATAACTCCCCTCACCCTAAAAAGGCACGTCAGTCAAAGTCGAATCTCAAGACCATGCTCATTGTTTTTTTTCCATGATCAGAGTTCATTCCAAGAGGAAAAACTGTAAATTCCGAATTTATGTAACCTATTAAAACATTTACCTATAGATTAAAGTCAAAATTCAAATATTTTGGGCTCAAATTTGTAGTGAGTGTGATTAGCGACTATATTTTTAAATACATTATGAAAATTAAATCAAAGTTGAAGGCAACCGTTTCATAGAAGGGTCTGTAAAAAGCTAGTTTAAAAAAAATGACAAAAGTGTCTACGACTCAAACTTGGGAAACAAAAAAGTTCACTAAACCGTTTAAAATCCACTGAACTGGTTTGAATAATTCAATTTCGTCTCCACAGAAGTAGTAGGGTTATGCTGGGAATATTTTATCAGAATTTAAGAATTTATAAAAGCCATAAATGCTTGACGAAAAACGTGTCACAGGCTCTGTCGTCGTATTGGCGAAAACATGGCAAACGTGTTGGCAAGACATACGTACGTTCTGATGGGCCGTGAATGGGTGACTAGGAAATGGCACACACGCTGTGTCATTAGTCATTATAGTATTAACCCTTTGATAAGTTGATTTCATCCATACAAATCCACTTTTTCTTTCAGGACCGCGCAACATGAGTGAAGCTTGTATATCAAAAAATGAACCTTAACACTGTCGATAGTACATAATATGCGTTCATTTCTTCGCGTAAATATAAACAATAAATGTGTGTTTTAGTAACAAAATAATGCATTTATTGAAGCTTACGTAGATGAATACTTATATACTATAATACAAAAATTCTGAAGCCCGTATCTATTATATTTCATATCGATATTCCTATTATTAGAGTTGAAGTGTAGTAAATACATCACCGGTTGGGAAAGGTTAACGTAACAATTTGAAAAACATTATGTACTGTATATATGTATACATAGATTAGACAGTTACTGTCCCTAGTTACGTCGCCTAAGCTCGCCAATTAGTAGTTACGCCACTGTTTGCAAACATCCAGATTTCAGTAGGAATGTCTCGATTTAGTAGCCTTTATCTTGCTGGTGAGGTGTACGATTTCTTTTGGATAAAAATTTCAATCCCAAATTTTTCGGGATTACTTTTACTAATCCCGGGATTCGTGAGCACCCAACACTGTCCGGGATCTCAGGTTTGAATTCCCTAAGTATGTCCGTACGCGTCGCATATATCACAAAGACGCTATGCGCATGCGTTGTGTTGCGTCTACTGTGTGTATGTGTATCTATACATAACATAAAGCATTTTATTATATATTACACAAACACAACTTCAGCTTCAGTCGGTTCTGATTTATATGGACGGTCGGCATGATGCATACGTGGCATCATGCGGCCGCCAATGGTCAAACCCTCGATGATGCAACATATGCATCACCGGCCATGAAAGTGTTAATGTCAATGAATTGATAGACATTGAACTCAAAATTGACTTATTTTATGATACAATAAATCCTATATTATCGATCTTAATAACATGAAAATTGGATTTTTTTTCATAAGCTTTTGTGCATAACATAACATTAGATGTAGCTATTCGTTGAAGGATGAATAAGACCTGAGAGAAATTCCGTTGAGAAATATTAAAAGGACCATGCATTTAAAATGGTAGTGAGCAGGTCGTGTGATGTGTATGAATTGAAGCAAATTTAGGAGGCTTTACCCGACTGAGATCTTCATCAAATAAGTGTAATTATGGCGTTTTAGAAGGAAACGATGTATTTTATACCGTAGAAAGTATTTGTTTTCCACTGTGTTACATATTTTCTAAAGCTTAAAATTACATGCCATGGGTGGTATAATATTTGCGATAACATCGTACTTGAGGGAAGCACTTACACATTGTTGTTTTATGAGAAAATATGCCATGATCGCTGGGTAATATCGGAAAATATTGGCGCATTGTTATTATAGAGTGAGTGTTCGATAGTCGCAAAAGAAGACGATGCCAAAATATAGCCACGTATAGGCAAACACAAACAATTCTTAGATAAGCAGCCGAAGTAGAGGCGGTAGGCTGTATCTCATCGGTACCCTCCCCACGTATTTACGGGAAATTTTGCAACTCCATAACAGTACTTGCACCCCGACGATATGGGGAGGAATGGCGGAAAATTCACGGGGAAAGTAATCTTGACTCTTTATTGTTCGGCGACATTTTTTTCATCAATATTTTCTTTGAAATTCAAGGGGCTATTTTCTGTTCTGTTGGCTCAATCACTGAAAGCTATTTAAGCGAATGAACAAACAGAATACGGGAATATTTCGAGGACACACACGAGGATTCGTCGTGGCATAAAGCGTGCAATAATTTTATTAAAATGCATATTTGATTCTACATATTGCTATGCACATTAGGATTCGAAGGACACGATGCATCGTTTATGTCATATGAGCTGCATACAATATTTATGTCGTGCTTGTGAGATTTGCTTTGAATTTAGATTGCGTAAAAGTCTTTAAATAATTTCTATATGCTATTAATGGATCGTCTGAAAATATTAATTTGGAAGTCTCTTCACTTTTAACTCATTTTATTCATAGGCTCGAAAATCTGAGCTCGTTTTCGTCTCACCTCTCACTTTCTTCGCTTAATGAAAATTAGCCAAAGTCGGCAACTCAGGTGGTCCATTTTCGAACGTTTCGGCGTGAGTTTTCATCCCTTGTTCGGGCAGCTGTGCCACGTAGACCGCTGCCCCCCAATTCAGAGATGGGGCAGTAAAAATCCTCCCTCGCTCCCGTAAACCTTCTCCCCTTTTACGTTCGGCGCTCGTTCCTCTACTATCAGTACGAGCGCAGGCGCTTTAGCAAATGGCAAATCCATACCGACACCTCTGGTTGTCCCTTTCGCCATTTCTGACAGGGTTGGCACATCTGACCTGAGCTTGATCTTATAAGGATGTCGTCTTAAGAAATCATAACAATCAATTTAATTCAAAATACTGAATGGATTTGAGATAATAACATGCTTAACCTTGTTGAAATTTCATAATTTGTTTTAAATTTATTAATAAGCATTCAGTTTCAATTTGTATATTTATTTACAAAATTAACGTTTGCTAGCATATTTTCAATTTAATAAGAATCACAAAATCAAGTGTTTTATATTTAGATTTTTTAATTTGACAAATCTCATTATAATGGGATTTGTGCGAAGCTACTGGGGCTTGTTATATTTACCAATTATTACTTCTTTTTTCCCCATTCAGTTGCGTGTAGCAGGAAGACCAGGATAATAGTTCATCTCGATAGTGTTGTAGGAGTAATGAGTTGACTTAAATATTGAGGAGATGGTGGTTCAATTATTCCTACTTACTTCATGACCTGATTAGTCCCTGTGCTTTTCCCTAGTCACTCACTGTTCCAAATTATTAGTACATTCTTATTCCTATCATTTAAACATTACAATTGAAAATAGTCATGAAGTTAGACGTTATTGATTCACATTTAGGAATCCGATTTGTTAAATTATGTTTGTGGCGTGTGTGTGTATTTAATAAAAAGACCTTTGTTATAGTAAATCAGGCTGGAAACGCTTAGTAATTCAATTCGAAAAATTTAGTAAAATTTACTATTGAAGTTTAAAAAAAAATTCATATTGTTGTACTTAACACAAAATATAGACTTGTAAATAATAACAAACATTGGTTAAAAAAAACTCTGTGTCACTTTTGTTAAAATTGTCATAAAAAAGGTTAAACCTTTTTAAATTCAAGTTTAACTTTTTCATTTCAAGTTAAGCTGTCAGATCAAATGAAACAAAGCTCAGGGATGCCAGGTTGGCATTTTTATACATATATGTACTATACACTCAAACCTTTTTTTGTGTGATTTTTTTTTGTGCGATTTCGAAGTTATGCGGTTTTTTTAATGCATTTTTACGTAATTTGTAATTTGAGAAAAAAATAATCCCAAAAAATTACTTGACTGAATTTTTTTTAAACAGTCGCCATTTTGTGATTTTTTTTAGTTAGGGACTATAGAGTCGGAAAGAGAAATTCTACACAGAAAATGGTGACGTTGACACTGGGTATACTATTTCTTCCGAAGAAGAGAGCGATTTTGAGTCATATCGAAAATCGTAACGAAAATCATCATACAGCGATGGTAGTTTGTAATTAAAATAATTAGTATTTCTTTACTGGATGTCAGACATCCTTAAAATTTTACCAATGATGCAAGACGTCCTAAAAAATGTTACCAAAAATGGTACTTTTTATTTATTTTCCTGTAAGTGTTTTCCTGTTCTTTTATTAACTTTTTTTAATGCGATTTTGGATATATTTTATATAGCTGTTTCAAAGTTATGCGGTTTTTAAAATCCATGGAACGCATGCTCACTTTTTCTATGTAAGTCATAGGTTTTTTTTGTGCGATTTCTTTTTGTGCGATTTTCCGTGGAACGCATCCACCGCACAAAAAAGTTTTAAGTGGATATGTAGTATGTAGGTAATAATTGAACAAACAGATTTGTCAGGTTAGCATCGGTCATTTTTTTTTGTTCTTCTTTACATTTTTATAAGTATTTACAAAGTTTAAACACGTTTTTACGTATATATAGTGATTGAAATTTTTATAAAAATATAAAAATCATCTTATGTGCTTAAAAAATACACCGTTAAATTTGGAGCATAAAACATTTCACCTGACATCTGACAGTTTAACTTGATAAGAAAACGTTTAACTTGAATTGAAAAAAGTTTGACTCGAAATAAGAAATGTTTAATTGGGCGTAAAAATACTGAATTACATTACTGCAATGAGTAATTTTGGCTTTCTTTGTAATAGTACATTATCTTGTTGGAATGTGAAATTTCACCGCAATATTCATTTTAGTAACATTATTTATTTAGCCTCCTGTCTTTTCATCTCCATAATAAATCCATACCATTACATATGCTTAATTGCAGGCACTGTAAATACTTCTGATCCAACTGAGAAATATATAAGATGATCATATAATGAGGTTACCCGCGACATTTCTAGAAGATTTTGGGCGGTCCGGTCTTTTCCTGTCTTTCAAAGTCCCAGTCTCTTAGTGTCTTCTAAAAGTATAATTTTCATTTTATTTAACAATTCCTTTGATTAAAAATCATTAAATTGTAGTATATTGAGGCACAAATCACGACATTTAATTTGGCAAATTTATTTTGGTTGATATTTTTTTCGAGTGTCTAAATTTGTGGTGACCCTAATTCGCTCGCTTGCACATGTACTGTTACGTTGCAGCGGATCGCGTTGGGAAGTGCAACCCCAATTTCCACCCCCCAGACACGGCCTACGCCACCCGCACGTAGACGCGGCCCACCCCATCGTCCTCCCAACATCCCTCAACTTCGCACAGTCAGACCTGGCCGTGACTTTCCCCAACTTTCACCAGAAAGCTTTGGTGGCAAACAGCTGTTGCTTACTTTATAAGCAGCGCGCCTTGCCACACATCCCGAACTTGTTTTGACGGCATATAAAATTCTTATCCCAAATCCGGCTATTGTACGCACATATTGGATGTTGAAAAAGCTGCGAGTTGATCATGTGGATGGCCTCAGAAATTAACAATTACCAGCCAGTACTCGCAGGGCATATAAATAAGACCACGATGATTGATATTCTGAAAGCTAGGCGTTCCTGGTCTTTATCCAGCTACATGACTACAATGCCAATAATTGCTGGCGAGTTACAATGTTAATTAAGCATGTATTGTTGACAATTCTCACTCGTTTATTATTCATCTTATATGTTAAACTTCAATAGATGTGATCCAAGATGAGATTCTGTTTGTGAGCGTATAAATATCGCATTACTAGCAGTCGATATGGACTTAATAAAAATCTCATAAATGCAATTTCTTCAATGCAAGTATACATGAAATGCATTCGTGTTCTACAAGCAATAAGTGCTTGAGTCTCACGTGCAGAAACATTGTCGAAATGTTGCTGCAATACTATATTACTTCCGATACTTGAATGGTATGGATAGAGGAGGGTTGAAAATATACTGTTGTAACACTACAATACACATCAGCACTCAGCTCGCCTTTACTGCTTTGAATATCAAGTGGATTCAACAGCTCTTTCTACATTAGTTTCCCCAATTAAAATTGATTTCCTATATTCGATTTTTCAAAATTTAAAATAACTTCATTGTGGGCCCTTTGGCTATTGATTGCGTTATTAGATACAAATTATGAATTGGGCTCCAAAAAAGGCGCAATTTGAGCATCATTGCTCATATAAAATTTATACATATAAGGAATTTATCCTAAAATAATAAATCGTTCGATGATTATTTTAATAATTTGTTATAAATATAATAATATAAGATAAAGCGGAAAGAAATGTCATTTTTTTGTTATTTTGTGAAAAAAATCATTTTAATAAAAGTTGTACAATATTACTCAATTTAATAATGTCCCTTTTTATTTATAATCGCCCTCCACAGATTACGTAGCTTTTTAATGCCTCTTTCGTTAAATTCGGCCGGTTTTCCACTAAAGTAAGAATCCAAATGATTTTTCACTTGTTCCACAGAAGTGAATTTTTTTATCGCGAAGCGAATATTCTAATGACTTCAAAAGATGATAATCTGAAGGTGCAATGTCAGGAGAATATGGTGGATATTGCAGCACTTCCAAATCCAGCTTCCTTGTTTTGTTCTGCGTAATCCTTGCTGCGTGTGGTCTTGCATTATCATGCTGTAAGATTATTCTTTGGTTGTTAACTAGCACTGATCGCTTTTTGAGCATTTCCTCTTTTAACCTATCTAAATGTGCACAATATAGTTCTACTGTGACAGTTTGGCCAGGTTTTAATAATTCGTAGTGAATTACGCCAAAAAAATACCACCAAACACAAAGGAGGACCTTATTCAAGGATAATGACGGTCGAGGGATAGAAACAGGAACTTGATTTGAAGAAAGCCACTGTTTTTCCATCTCGGGCTGTTGTAGAGGACCCACTTCTCATCCCCAGTAACGATCCTTTTTAAAAATGGATCGGTTTCATACCTGGACAATAACGATGAACAAATGGTTATCCGTTGTTCCAAGACCGTTGATGACAATTTATGCGGTACCCAAATTCCCTGTCTATGTTTTTTCCTGAGTCATTTCAAATGGTCTTTTACTGTCGACCAGGGAAAGTCGATGTCTAATGATAATTTCTTTATTGTTTTTCGAAGATCAGATTCTACCAGGGAGTTTAAGGCGTCATAATTGATTATTGGAGGTTGGCCTGATTTTGGTTTATTTTTCAAATCCATGTGTCCACTTTTGAATTTTTTGAACCATCTATGGCATTTTCGAATATTCAATACGTTGCCATATGTATCACAGATGCTCTGGGTAGCTTCTTTTGCTTTTAATCCTTTATTGAATATAATGAGGGTTATTTGATATGTTAAGCCTTCAATTGAAAAATTAACAACGTGAATATTCATCAGGCAACAATTGAAATTCCACACACTTGGAGCACCATCGTCCGGTATAATAAATTATAGCCAGCATGTGTAATAAATCAATTAATGCTCAGTGTTGGTAATGATTGTGGAATTAGCCATATCATTTGATGCCTCCTATATTGATGTGGGGAGTTTGCTGGACGCCCTCTAAACTTTACAAATGGGCCTGCATTCTTCCATGCACGTGCATTTTATGCACTGAATACCGCATGCTTGTTACATCAGGTCGGGACACGTGGGAAATTACAATTGATATTTTTACGCTCGGAAAAATCAAACATTTTCGTATCGCATTGGCGAAATGTGTGCTTTTATTGCGAATCGCGTTTGATTTATGGGTAAAGAGTTTTACGGCCGACACATGTCTTCATCCTGGCTCGTATATCATACGTTCTATTGAATTATAGAAGAAATCACGGGATTGATGTTTTTTTCATACGTTCATAAATTATTTAGAATCGGATACTCTGTGGGTCTGGCCAGGGCTCTAATAAAATACATTTTCTATTTGTATTCGAAGGAGTTGTTAACCGCGTATTATATTTCTGCGTGTTTCTTATAAGACGACGCGAAAACAAACAAACTTGTTTTGGCTTATTGCACATGTCTGAAGAAGTTTCTTAGTAAGATATTATTACAGTTTAGCTTTTCTCTAAATCTACCGTATACATTTCATCCAGGATTATTGCTTACATAATGTGTCTGAATGTTTCTTCCCTGTATGTTGAGTTCATAACAATCTAGGAAACTTTTTTATTAACATTTTTATGTTTCTTTAGAACATTTAATGAAAATATTTTAATATATACACTTAGTCTTAAGAGAATCATTAAGTTTATCATTGCCTTCCGCATATAGATAAATTAGGATGAGGCTAATTTATCTGAAAAGAGGTGGTGGGAGCGCGCGACGATATCTCCATCAGAAAAATTTACCATGACTAAACAAAATAGCCGATAAACACCAGGGAGCAACTAAACTGGCCATTAGGATTTCTCCTATTAAAATAAAAACATTGTACAACATGACAATGACCATAATACTTTTCCATGTTTACAAATTCACCGAGAACCTTCACTATTGATAGCTGCCAAACAAATTGAAACATTAGTGTTATATAGGAGAGCAGGGGTGCTCTCAGAGTACCCGGAATTTTTATTCAGCACGAGAGAGAGATCTGGCTGCTGAAAGGACGTCTTCCCGCAGCCAAGGTCAACTCCCATCTTCTGCGCGTCACCATTCAACTGGCAACGGGGCACGTGCAAGAAGCGATTGGGCCGCGAGTTTGACAGCTTTGTTCTACATGATCGTAGTATAATAATTTCATTTATTAAATGAAAGGATGTTGACTTGATGCTTATTGGCTGGATATTTGAGATCCCCAGCTTGAAGTACATAATATTAAGAAACAAACTGAAATCTGGGAGTCTCAGTCTGCGTACAAACAATAATTACATTAGATACAATAATAAACATTGGATACATAATGCTGTCCTATTGCACAATATATCAGATATGATACAATATTAAATATTCATCTGCATGCATATCAAAATAACATAGTGTTCATCGCCAAATAGTTGATCAGATAATATACAGGACTTTTTGCACATGGTTTGACAAAATATTTTTGGGATTCAAGGGAGTCTTTTGCTACGTTTAGCACATAGACCCTATGTCCTATTTACACGAACGAGGTGTCCACAAAAGTTGTCCTATTTGAAAGTAAATTAGTAGAAATGCTACTTTAGACAACTACAGTTGAAATAATAAAAAGGTTTAGTATGTGCATATGAAGCAGAGTTGGCGAATTTGAACAAATTTTATAAATAAATTTAATAAAAACATCTTCGACATAAAAAGTGATGTCTTATCCGTGATCCTGGCAGAGTTGTAACTCTTCAAATTTAACAACTTATTGAACGATTTGTATAACATGTAGCATATCGTTGGAAAGTGTATGAACTATAAATATTTTTAAAACTAAACTATTTTAAAAATAGTTGTTAATTTTTAAATTAGAGAATTTAGAAGTTGACATTTTTGATTCGTTCACACATTTTTTGTGACTTTGGACGCTCAGAACTAATTTTCTTTACGCCAATTGAATAAAACAATGATTTATTTATATCATAAATATATTGCAAAATACAAAAACAGTTATTTTATGCTATTATGATCACAGTTAAAAATGTTATGATGGCTTAAAAGTGAAATTTTGGGTATTTTTTCAAAATCTATTTTAACAATCCTGGCATTTAGGACATAAGGTCTATGTGTGAAACGTAGAAAAGACCTCTTTAACCCAAATACTATATAGCCAATAGTTTAAAAGTGGTTGCCCAGTATAATTATTATCATAAAGCAACAAATATGGATATAAGATATGTTTGAATGATGAAATATTTCCATCTAATTTGTTGTTTTAATCTTTATCAAATTTTACTATCTACTTAACAAGAATTTTGCCAACACTTGGGTTATACTTCAACTGAGGATGTATTAATCTTTAACTAGAGTTTAGGAACTAAACCACTTTATCAACATTTCAGCTTTCATCGCATATAAATAGTATATCATACCCCAAGAGATGCTGCAAATGGACTGTTTCTCATTAAATATGTTAATTTTTACCAATACTGATGACTTGATATTTAGGTATAAGTAACTATAAATCAAAATCAATAAGAATTTTAGATTTTTAATTGTTTTTTCCCTACCCAAAATACTATACAATGATTTAACATTTATCGGCTTTATTTTCGTTGGGAACGCTTCAGTAAAAAAAATATCAATGAATTTGGGTCGTAATTTTTATATCTAGTCTAAAATAATTAAATTAAATTTTACTGTTATATAAAAATAAGTATTTTGAAAGTTATTTATGCAGCATTATTCTGGTATTTTTTGAAATTATGGGGGTATAAAATTGTGATCATAATTCTAGTGCTTGATAGAGGCGTTACTGTTTCTTGTCAGTCTATTAATATTTATTAATCTGATTTAAACACATGGAAGTGTTAGACTCCAGGTAGTGACTAAACAAGGAGTAATTGTAAATAATGGACTCGGTGAGCATAAATTAATATACATGCGGGACGATGGTGGTGGCT
This sequence comes from Stenopsyche tienmushanensis, assembly GCA_008973525.1. Taxonomy (NCBI): domain Eukaryota; kingdom Metazoa; phylum Arthropoda; class Insecta; order Trichoptera; family Stenopsychidae; genus Stenopsyche; species Stenopsyche tienmushanensis. The sequence goes on from WACJ01000135.1 coordinate 315,936, forward strand.
CAGGACGCAGAAGGAATACATCCTCATATTTCCATGGGAAACGTGCCTCGGATGCACGAATTCCCCATTATCAACATAATATCTGAAAATTGTAATGCTTTCGGAAACGGCACAACGCCAAAAAGCTCATTTGAAAGCAGTCTGTTATCTTTTATTCAATGATGTTGTACAACAAAGCATAACACGTCCAGCACTAATGAACACTTTAAAATACACAATAAAGCCACGTGGTGGATACATCTCATTTTAATTCAACAATGGGGGTTGCGGCCCCACGCCCCAAAAATAAATTTGCACACTTTCGTGGGGCTCCCATCCCCCGCAGCCCAGGACCTGGAGGTAATTTTACAACTATAGGAATGCTTTTTATTGACCAGCGCAACCCCCACGGCTTATTTACACAGAGATTGTCAAAATATAAATGTGGAAAAAATGTCGGCCAACAATAAAAAAATGTATCTTCCCTGTGAAATGCGGGATGGTTATATTTAAACTGTAACAAAAACCGCAACATCGGGTTAAAACCCTTCCTGACAGTTTTGACACGTAGATAAGGGTATTTGGATTAAATAGACCCAAAGATGAAGTCGTAAAACATGCATGTTTTATTCAAAGGTTAAAAAGGTACGAAAAAACGTTTATCTCCATGAAAAAATATGGATGAATATGAAAATTGAATGACCTGTAATATAAAAATGTTTGAGTGTAAATCTATTTATCTTTAGTATTTGTAAATATCCATATAAAAGTGATTCCATTGAAGACCTTTAATCAAGTGTTTTTTTTAAAGAAAACTAAATATTGAAAGAATTATTGCAGACAGATCATGAAGCTGCTAGTTGATGCGGGCGACGGCGGATATAGGAACATTCAAAGGCGTCTTTTATCAGTAAAATTATTACAATATTGTATTATTTCCTTCTCTTCGTTATGTTTTAGATAATTCATTGACATTAAAAAAAACGTCCCCAATTTGTGAAGTTGGGTGAGTGTTCAAAAATAAAATAGGGGATCATGCTGCATTCAATATTGGGTGTATGCGGAGGTGAATGGTTGATAAAAATCATATTAATGTGATTCTTCCCTATTAATACATATGAAAAAGCCCCTAGTTTTGCACTGTACCTGGAGATTTCATAAAATCATAATTGAATTTTGACTATTATTAATACATATAAATCCACATCTTCTTTTTTTAATATATAAAAATGAATCTCTCTATGTTCGTATGTAATGCGCTGCCATACCGTTCATCAAGTAACTATAAAATTTCGTCCACTTATTTTTAAAGATTGCGCGAGTAACATAAGCATAGTCTAATGTACAAAAAATAATGTTTGTTTGTCCGTATTTAATGCGCTGCTATATCGTTTCACCGATTGCAATAAAATTTCGTCAACTTATTGTTTATACTTGCGAAAATAACACAGGCATAGTAAAAATATTGTTTGTATACGCAGTTTGTTATGCGAGACGTGGCATTGCAACGAATTCCGGGTAATCACTAGACTTGTGGTTAATTATCTCACTTTTAAATTGAATTCTATTTCGTTTATTTGAGCCATCTCGTCGCTTATTTGAGACAGTTAAGGGACCTTTCTACCTTGTTGGACCTAAAAGTGATCGATTTTTTAATATTTTTTTTTATGCAAAAAGTATTAAATATAGAATATTGATATTTGGTGTATTGACTAGGCGATCTTTATTGAACATGAAAATATGTTTTTAAGTTTGACAAAGTATGGTAGTGGGAGGGGGGGGGGATGACATTCTTCACCATGGAAGTCTTAAGTCCTGAACAAATAATTTGCAGTAAAAAAATTAAACATATTTTTACTTTGTATAATATTGTGTATAGTTTAGACTAAAATTAAAAAGAAATATTGAAAAATAAAAAAATAGTGACCGATCGAAAAAAAGTTTGCGTTTTTACCAACATTTTTTGTAGTTTTTTGTTCATTAAATAAACATTTTTAAATAATTGTAGTCTATACGACGAAGACAATTATTATACATATGTCTGCCAAATTTCATAAAGAATGCTCATCTAAGGCACGTGGGAGCACTTCCATAAGCTTGGAAAAAGTAGTTTAAACGCGTTTAAAGTTTCTCCTCTCTTCAGTTTCGCAAAGCGCAGCTTCTTCTCGTCGGTCTATAACTTTGTGAATTTCAATAATATCGACTTAAAATTTGCTGTACGTATTCTTAAACATTGGTTCTTTCCGATACACGAAGAAAAATTTTTTTTTTAATCAACAAGATAGAAACGTCCCTTAAGAACAAACATGACCCTTTGTATTAATTCATCAAATAATTTGAATTTTTATATATATTTTATATCAATACAACGATCCTATAAATCATGATCATTGTTCGCTTACATCGATAAATTTATATTTAAAAATGATATCCCTTTGATTTTTTTCCCCAACAATTTAGTATCGAGCAATAAAACTTAATTTCAGGTCGCCAAGCCATATTTTTATTGCCCAGAAACCGATTAAAGTTTATTCGGAAAGGACCCTTAATATAATATAGTACATAGTTTGACATTAAACGGGTTTTTTAGGGTGCTGTCATAAACTTGTTGTGTTTGACACCCATCCTTTTACGTGTGCACTTCCCCTTCTTTCTTTTATATTCCCTTTTTATGATTTTATTTGTTTGTTCAATTAAAAGGAACCGTTTTTATTGCCCAAGATAAGAAACGGAGAAAATAACAATACAATTAACCGAGCCGATAAATATGTTATTTTTCTATGTTTTGATATATTTGTCCATTGACCCGCTCATAAATTGGGTGTTTGGGTGTCTTTTATCGTAAAAATATTTTTATTGTTATTATAAAAAACGTGTAAGTTAAATGAAGCAATCAGTGCATTAATTCCCGACATTTTTTCCCGGCGTTAACCCGTTCCCCTTCGATCCATTCATATGGAAATGTTGAACTGGGGATTAAGTCGGAAAACAGCAGGAGCCATCATCAGATTAAAAAGGCTTAAACCCCTTATCCCTCTACTGACTGAAACCATTCATATAAGTAGTGATCGGTGGCCACACTCTTTTGATCTATTGATGAATATTAAAACTGCACTATTGCATATTCATTCAAATTTTATACGGAAAAATTGGATCAAAGAGATTTAGCATATTGATAGAATGGATCAAAAATGTATCATCATCATATTGCAAAATATATTTTTTTAGAGTGCTTTTAATTAAACGCGCTCTTTATAAGTGACAAATTAAAATGACAAATCAACCCCTTCCGTTTGACGCGAGGCTCATATTTCCTCAAGGTAATAAAAGTTTGATTATAAATATGTTTTCATCCCCCAAGCCCCTCCTACTAGATCGTCCCTACCCTAGACTATCGCAACATTCAGCAGTGGTCAACTTTGTTCCTTTAAAAAAAAAACCAATTCATTGACCATATTTGTTATGCAAATTTAACCTAACATTGCATATTACTTGTTTGTTTGAACAGTTTTATGTGGAAATATGATATTTTAAAAATGAGACGAGTCACGAAAAAATCTCGACACTAATTATATTTGCATCTGGAAAAAATATACGGGCTTGCATTAAGCATTGGTCGCAAACTCTAAAAAATGAGCCGTATGTCTTATGAAAAAATATTCTATATCATATCTTGAATTTTGATTCAAACATCTTAATAAACTATGTTGATTTATAATACATTTTTAAGGTAAATATGTATTAACCAAATCCACTTTTCTTTCAGAACCGCGCAGCGTGAATCAATCTTGTATATCAATACATTAACCTTTACACCGTTGATAGCAAACAATATTCGTTCATTTTTTCCCGCGTAAACATAAACAATACACATGTATGTCTTCAGTCTTAGTAATAAAATAATGCATTTGTTGAAGCTTGAAATCGATAAATTTGGGTTATCAATCGATACAATAGTACAATTTACGAGTGTATGCTGAGACGCAAGACACTCTCTCCGTCTCTGTCTCTGATTCACAATCTCCAACTCCCCAAAGTTTCATCGCAATCGGATGAACGGTGTAAGAACGTATACGGAACAAACAAAGTACAGATCACAGACATTCAGTTATATATATATATATTTATATAGATTTAATATTACTTTATTAGAGCTTTAATCGCTTTAAGAGTTTTAAAAGCATTTTTTAAAAAATAAAAACCAACCATATACGATCATGTGATTGTACGGTCACGTTCGTACTTGCTGATTAAAAATTGTTTTCTTTGTCTTTTTGCATTTAAAAATTAATTTAACCTCATATTGTAGATTTAGTATAATAGTACTATATTACACTATTTTCTACGCACGTTTTCAATTATATTTTATAATGAATTATTGGCACGTGTTATAAATGTAGAAATATGTGTCAAAATGGTTATATATGTACTTTTGTTTGCTAAAGGCTCCATACATTCATTTTGATTTTGGAACTCATAGCTATGAATTTTGATGAAATCTACGTTCTTTGAATGCATTGTTAGCACTCGTTCATTCTTGATGTACCCCTGTGTTATTCACTATTGTACAGTCAGCATGTTATGCTGCTGTGTATCTTAATCGCTCTTCAAACATCAACATTCAAAAGTAGGTCGCAGAAACCGACAAACCCATATCAACTTAATAATGCCGTATTTGAGTTCAGTGCGAGCGGTCGTAATTAGTGGGGTGTTTGTTCAAGTCCTTCCATGGCAAATAGTTGCGTACCCCTGGCGGTGGTAAGCCAGGGCGAGCAGCGTGCGCCATAAATTATTTTCCGGCTCATCAGGCCCGTTGGTGTAACCCTCACCGCACTGCATGTATGTCCCGTCATCTAAACACCCCGAACTTTCTAACTATCCTAACTACCCTCGATTTGATACCATCGTAAACAACAATAATCTACCATGAAACCATCAAACATTTATACTAATGCTATTTTGTTCAAATATGATCATTATTCGACCATTTTCCGATGTGTCCATTTGGTGATTAAATTCTGATCCAATAAATTGCTTTATGGATCTGATATGACTTTAAAATCAAAATTCAATTAAAATACTTGTACAACTTGAAAAAAGTGCTTGTTTGTAAGTCAAGAATACATCATTGGGCTGGTCAGAGATAACGACTTATTGTACACTTTTTGAACAAAATCGTGACTTTATATTTTATATTATATTTTTATACATATTACAGCAGACAAGAATTTTCTAATGCAGTGTCGGATTGACGAATTTGTCGGACTATAGAGTGCTGCCTTCGACCCCCCCTTGTAGTCCGGAACTTTTTGGAAAGGAGTACTTGTAATACGAAAACTTATGAAAATGATGATATTGATATTATGGAATTAATGTCATAAACACAATGACCATAGCAGATATAAAAACCTATTATCATCATCAAACGTATTCCATGACAATTTTTTAAGCGCTTTAACTATCCTTTGCTAGCTACAAGTCTTCTTCTTTCATGGTCAATATGGACTCAGAAATAATATTTTTTTTCTGAAGAAACCACATTTACAAAACTTCCTCCACTTTTGGATGTTTAGCTTTCATGAATGTTTGCTTCTTTCCTGGTTGTACTCACTTGTCAACTTACAAAAACGAAGACGAAGCTTTATCGTACACATGTACAAAGCTTGTATTAAAATGTCGGATTACAAGGGGTGTCGGATTAGAATGAGGCCGGATTACCGCTACATTCTACTGTAAATGCATATGGCGCTAATCAACCAACTGATTTAATTATTTCATATCTATGGAATTCGAATAAGGACCTGATTTCTATGAGTAGGAACATTTTTACACGTATTTTAAAATTTATCGCTGAAAAAGCACATAAAACCGATTATAATTAACGGAAGAGCTTCTCAAGAATAATTACAAATTTCTCCAAATAGAAAAGACATGCCAGATACGATTTTGCAAAGATAATACAACAACTAAATCTTATATAATATGTAAAATGTACGAAGGAGAAATATATTAAATCTAATGTTTAAGATATTAAACTAAACATTATTACAATATTTGATCAACAATATGCTAAATTGGGAGCTTTTAAAATCCACACGCTCGGGGATTTATGTTTAAAATAAATTTAAAGGCATTTGTGACCATATGGTCACGACACAATTCTCGATTGAATGTCTTGTTTATTACTTAATACATAGGAGATGTGATTTTAACCTTTTAACAGCCAGCAATTTTAGAAAAGGTTGTTTGTTTTATATATTTTATTATCTATCAGATGTTATACCACATGCTGTCCTGTAGGATAGGGTATGGAATTTACTGTTAAATTGCAATTACCGATAAAACGGTAAAAAAATAGCTCCCGATGTCGGTTTACCGGTTATTTACCGGTAAATGAAAAAGTCTTAAAATAGTGAAAAATACTTATATTTGGATTAGAATGAAAATCTTAATAATTAATCCTTAATTTATCAAAAAAATATTTATCTTTCAGATGAAACTGCTCATTGTGATTCAATACTAATTGATTGATGAGTCATATTTTTTTGTTTATGATTCCAACATTTACTTTTGGTATTCAAATTCACAGTTACAATCTTTGGTTCAATGTTGCCAAAGTCGAAAAAAACAAAACTTCTAATTTTGCATTCATATCTACAATAAACTTTAATTGTAAAATACCTATATTTGTACTTGATTAACGATAATATAATTTTCTGTAATTACCGGTGATTTTTCTAATTTACCGATAATTATCGAGGTACTTTTTGTGTGATTTACCGACAAACCGGTAAACCAATAAACCGGTAATGCAGGTCCTACTGCGGAATAGTTTACGGGATTTGAGCATTTCTTGGTCGGGGTTGTCACACGCCATTAAAATTTATTATTTTAGGGTTGAGAGAGCCATTAAAATTTGAGGACATTTTTGGATTAATTTGGAAAAAATATAGCGACTCACCGGTGAGTCGCTGGCGGTTAACCTTATCGGGCTGGAAATCATGAGACAGAAACAGATGTCTGGCATCTCATTATACACTCGTGCATCAAGTCGTGCCAAAGATAAGACGACTTTTGTTCGTGTTGTCTTGAGAGTAGGCGTTTGTTTACATAATTAAGATACTTGCATCATTTTTATCGTTGACCAATTTTGTTATTTCCGTTTGACTGTTTTGTCTTTGGCAGGCTTGCACGACAACCCTGTCTTTTTTCCCCTTGTTCTCCAGTTTGAAAGGGTTAAGTGATTGAGGAACAAATTTTGTTTAGAAGATATACTCAATCATATTAATATTTCACGAATACATCATGTTATATAGGCGCGCTTTAAATTAAAAACGATATTTTTGCGACCTTCCAATTATCTCCTATTTGGCGAAAATTTTCCACAAATGAGCTTGAGGACTTCTAGCATTAGGTTAATGTATAAATTCACGAGCATGAGTTATAAATCAGAACGTAGACGCGTTTAATTTATCATGGAGATAGATTACGCATCCATGCTGAAATATTGGAGTGCCGCATGAGCTAGCGCACGCAAACACACTGCCATATTTTGAATAATTTTGCAAATTGATTGCACGAACAATATGAAAGCGCTTTTTAAGCGATGACACAATGATATAATGAAGAAACTCATTATTCACAGCTGAAGATCTATTGATTTGGTGTTCATTGTTTTATGTAATATTTTAATTGTGTTGCTAGGCAAATTTGTATTCTCTCTTCATCCGTCCTGTAATTCCTTTCATTAAAAAGGCTTCTCGGATGGCAAGTTGTTTATGTTTCGAACGTTTTCTTCACTAATATTTGCTTGAACGACTGCTTTATTTGTTATTTTGGCGCTTTCATCGTTAAAGTATTCAGCTTTGGCAGGCTTTCTCCTGAGTGCCTTTTAGCAGGAGGCAGTAAACCAAGGCTTTTTTAAAATTTGACGAGCGCCCTTACGTATTTTTTGTCGAAGCGCGTCATCAATCACCGCGTACGAGGCGCTCTTTAATTTATTGCTCGCGAAAAATTTCGGCAGATCGATTAATTAGTTTTAGCGGGAGGTTATCCTCCCACGTGGCAAGAGAGAAATTCATTCATAAGTCACGGGGTAGTTTTGTCATTTCGATTTGCTGGGGTGTGAGGGGTTCGACGCTTCGGATTATTAAAGGGTGTATGGGGTAGTTCCGGATTGAGGAAAAGCAGTTTTTCCCTTTTAATGGAATTAAAGATTTAGAGGGGGACGGGACGAAATGGCATATTGCAACATTGGTTCAGTTAGTGTCACGGAATGCAACGTATAAACCGGTCGTGGGGTGGAAACAACAATCGAAAGCCTCACATTGTATGCAGTGAAATATGCGCATCATCGCCACTTTAATTAAAAACATCCATGAGATGACGTGAAATTGTTTTAAATAATATGTGAAAATAATAGTTGGTTGTAAAGTGTTGAATACGAAACGTGTTGGTTGTTTATCATATTGATGGAACACCAAAAATACCAAATTTATGCGACAAATTTGCATGTCGTCACGAGCGAATATCGAAAAGTGCCTTGTTATTTATCCTGAGCGAATATTAAATCGTACAAGTTTATTATATAATAATCGTAAAGCTGTGTGATGTAACAGATCAAGTGTTACCAATTTAAAATCTCATCGCTCAATCAACCCTCAGTGACGATAAATCTGATTATGGACTTATTAATCAATACATGAACAGGATCCATTCATTTCGCTTGAAGAATCATCTTCAAACTGTCTATATTTCGACATTTTTTCAAGAAAATGATCATTTTTATGAAGTATTAATGCATATTTTTTCACCTTTTGAATTTATATTTATGCAATAATTCTTCATAATTTCATCTTCATCCAAAAAGACATTAATCGTGATATTTGCTATCAATTTTTTTAGTATTTTAGATCTTTAAAATCATCCCTTTTTCGATATTACAAGGCTTTAAACGAAGTTTATTCCTTCTGAATGCTTTGGTTTAATATCATTTCGCGATCGTGCTAATATCAATGAAACTAATAAAGGTATTATACAATACACATACGTTTTGTATAGATATTTGAGGTTTGATACGTGTTTATCGCTTGTGAACAATGCGACCATAAATGTGCACACTGTTATCGGTGGCTAGGCAGCTACAATGAAGCTGGTAACACATGTTCTGGCGGACTTAATATTTTACGAAAACTTTCATGGATATCATAAATCTGAATTTGGGGCGAATATTGGATTTATATGCAATGAAATTGCCTATATTTAAGATCGTTTTGGCACCATATTTGCTTAATATGCTCTATAGTTATTGACCACATGCGTACCCCATAAATGATATGGAAGCTTAATAATTTTAGATTAATAAAATGTAACCCATTGGATATTTTCTTATCTATATACATTCGATTATTTTAAATTTAAAATATTTGTCGGGAATATAAAAAAAAGCATTTGAATGTATCATGTGCACGTAGGGATGAATCACCTCTATAACATTAAAACATCCCCTCGTTATTGTCGAGCAATCTAAATACGGGCCTCCAGTTGAGGTGGAGCATGTTGAAAGAAATCGCACATTATCTTAAGGGTAACGTCGGAGGGATTCGAACCGGGATCAGCTGGGATCACTATTCTTCGCTATTGGGGGAGCAAAAGATGAAATACTTACATTGGACGCCGACTGGGGTGACTATTTGTCCAAAGAAGGAAATCTATATTCCAGGGAAATAGCGGATACCCTTATGGCCTTTAGTGTTTCATTACGGTCCCTCAACAAAAGATAAGGAAAACACCTATTAGCATATATATTAAAGCCGCGCCGAATAAACAATTTTAATAACGCCCGCAATATTATATTAAAATTTTGCGTGAACGTTTCGGCGATAGTTTAACGCGTGTCCACTTAATCACGGCCGTAGTTGCGTGGTAAACATTTGAGAATATTACGGTAAAATTATCTCGAACACTGTGACATTTGAGAAAGGCTATATCTCTCTAGTGTGACGCCACAGTGAGTCACTTTTCCAGACTACAGGGTGAATAATAGACTTTGGTGGAAAGCCTTAATCCAAACAAGCCGAAGTTCCATTGATGACACACAGATGAATAAAAAGTATTGATCTATTTGCACTTTAAAGTTTTCCTCGAGTTGTGAGATGAACCAATTAGTCATTCCTTTTTTTTGTGTGTAAAGCTTCCACATTATTCAATGATGGATGAAGTAAAATGTGATCACCAAGACTCAATAAAACATGATTTACAGACTTATTTTTCTTAGAGTCTGTTTACAAAATTATATCTGTTATCGAACGAAGACGATTTCTGCAGGATAATTTTTTATATGAGATTTAGGATCTTAGCATATATGAGTAGCGGCGAAATTACACGTAATTTCAATTGATATTTTAATTATTGTTTCAAATTTGGCTTTCATAAACAACCCTTCCTAAATATCTCTGATTTTACAAATATTAAGTAAAGCGGAAAGAAATGTCATTTTTTTGTTATTTGGAGAAATTTTTTTTTAATAAAAGCTGTACAATATTACTCAATTAAATAATTTACATTGTCATTTATAATTGCCCTCCATAGATTAGGTAGCTTTTTATTGTCTCTTTCGTAAAATTCCGCCGGTTTTCCACTAAAATAAGAATCCAAATGATTTTTCACTTGTTCCACAGAAGTAATATTTTTTACCGCGAAGCGAATATTCTAATGACTTAAAAAGATGATAGTCTGAAGGTGCAATGTTAGGAGAATATGGTGGATGTTGCAGCACTTCTAAATCCAGCTTCCTTATTTTGTTCTGCGTAATCCTTGCTGTGTGTGATCTTGCATTATCATGCTGTAATATTCTTCTTTGGTTGTTAACTAGTACTGATTGCTTTTTGAGCATTTACGCTTTTAACCTATCTAATTGCGCACTGTACAGCTCTGCTATGACAGTTTGGCCAGGTTTTTAATACTTCGTAATGAATTACGCTAAAAAAAACCCACCAAACACAAGGATAATGACGGTCGAAGGGTAGAAACAGGTACTTATTTTGAAGAAAGCCACTGTTTTTCCTTCTCGGGCTGTTGTAGAGGACCCACTTTTCATCCCCAGTAACGTTGATAAACAACAAAGCTTGAAAATGACACCAACAACGTATTCGTTTGACAGCAACTCGAGGCAAACTAACGGTAAAGGATGCAACAACAAAAAAATGACATTTCTTTCCGCTTTATCTGATATATTAATACGGATAATATTTTTCTCCAGAATCTGTATTTGAATACCAGAAGAGAACTTTCTCATTCGTTAAGAAAATTTCCCTATTGCAAAATGTCTCCTATCTTATATGATTTTTTCGTAAGATTTACGCAAAAAATTCATACAATATCAGTAATATATTAGAAATGGCCCAGATTTTGTTAAATATTATATTTTCACTGTTTCAAAAAACTTTGGAAAACTAGCAACAAATTGATCGTCACGATCCAGACTTATTTTGAATATTTTGTTGCTTAAAAATAACAAAACGAATGTGATACTTTAAGAAGAAAAAGATAAATTCTGTAGCATTTTTTTGATTTTTTTCAATTCTACATAGAGTCGTATGTATGGACTTATTTATGTAGGATTTATTCATAATTTCCTTGTATTTTAATATATTTAGCTTTTCAACTTCGATATTTTATTGACAGTAATATCAATGTATTAACACATTCCCGTCGGGTTACGCATATGTGCGTCTTTCGGCACAATCCTTAGACGTGTGATTCATTAGCATTAAAAAATGGGTCTAACCCAATAAATATTTCAATTTTTGGTTACAGATGTCTCCAAACATATAGACACTTCATCGTTCGTATTGCTAAAGAAAATGCGCGAGTAATATATGCATAATCTAGTATATAAAAATCAATGTTTGTTTGTTCGTATTTAATGCGCTGCTATACCGTTCATCCGATTGCAATAAAACTTTGTCAACTTATTGTTTACACTTACTAAAATAACATAAATATAGTAAACATATTGTTTGTGTACGCAGTTTGTTATGCGAGATGTGACATTGCAACGCACGCCGGGTAATCACTAGTATTCTATAAATTATAAAATATTTCTTATCATGCTGATACGCGCACCACAGTTTAAAAACAATATTTACATATTTTTATCTAATAGATTTAAAGTTAGAGCATTTTTTCTAATGTTTTGCAAATTTTCGCAAATACGTCCCGCGCCAGGAAAAAAATCAATGCTATGTGCAAGTAGACGAGAATGTGTTAAGACAGTATTAAGTTTTCAATGGCAAATTCCTTCATGTTATGAGATATTTTCCTATTAATCTGGACAAACTTATTCCATTACGAAAACATTCTGACAACATTAGGCATAATTATATTAATGTGTTTAAAATGAAATGTATTTAGTAGTATGAAAAGTTTTAATATTTCACAATTTTTTGCCTGTTTTTAAGCAATTTTGCATATGAAGTTAGGTTCAATTAAGTTTAAATTAGTTATCGCTAAATATTTATCATCATAACACATTAAAATGAATTTTCCAATGAAGTTAAGGCAATTCAAGAACACACTGTAATCTGTGACGTCGGAAAATTCGCTTAGGCTCTCCTCCATGTGATATTCCCTTTTAACTCTTCACCATTGCGCAAGTCCCAAATACTTCAGACGATCACGTCTTCCGAACAAATTCACCTTTCCACAAGTACCCCATTGTAAAGTTGTAAATTCAAAAATACGAATAAAATAAACTGTGGTTTAAGTTAACAGGAAAAATAAAAAAAAATACATTTTAGCGCGTCGTTCGTGCGAAATTCGCGCCATAACATATAAACATTTTTTTATTATTCAGATCTGCTATATCCATGTGATGCTCATTTCCAATGAAATGTATGCTTGAGCTTTAATTTTTCCAAGAAAGCTTTGACATTTCCATTACAAATTTAGTCACGTCCAAGTTTATTAAGCGATAAATTTGTTCGCGTAAATCGTTCGCCTTCGAGCGTACGCCATAAAAGCTTCTTGTGCTCATTGTTTGCTTTCAGTTTTGACAAACAAGTCCACGCAAGAGGTCTCAATTTGTGCTCAAATCCCATCGAAAACATTGCCATTCTTGTCATGGTGTTTATTAAAAATTAAATTAGAAGTTCACCCATCGATATGATGGGATTTTTAATAATTTTCAAAAGTAAAAATGTGACTAAATATACTTGGAGTGATATGACTTAATCGTTCATTGTGTCCTGTTGAATGATTATAAAAAGTTGTTTTTAGTGAAAAATGTGCATAAAATTCTATAGTGATTTCGAGTGAAATGGGGAGCCCAAAGCGATCTGTTAATCCATGTCTTACACCACCAGCTTATCACGTGGATTGGGATTCCCCTTCAAATAAAACGGGAACGGTAAAGAGGCGTCCAAACTCTTGTGGAGATGCTTTAAAACTTATCGATTTTGGGTCTGACCCTGATTTTGAAGGTTGTCTAAACGGGCAGACGTCTAATGAAAGAAAAACTTCGCTGGATGCGAACACTTTAGGCGTAAAAACGAAATGTCAAGATAATGTCGAAAAAATTTTATACAAAGAACAATCCGAAATCAATATACTTAACATTATAAAAATACCCGACAAGGGCACTCAGAAAGTCGATCGTTGTTCGAGTAACATAAGACTTAAAAGCCCAAAGGTATTAAAAAACAAATCAGATACATCAAACGATCTTCCCTTATTTTGCGACGAGGCCTCTGAAGAGGGTCACAAATTTCTTGTTGATAAATTGGGAAAAATTGTTCCCGAAACAGCCACTCTATTTTCATTCGATTTACCAAATCAAAATGATTCAAGCATAATTTGTGAATCGCCCAGAATTATTACAAAAATAAAGGCGCCTGAATATTCTACCAAAGTCGATCCAAAAAAGTCACCTCTTATCATCGATCGAATCGGTCATGTGAATCGTTCACCTCGAATCGTTGAGTCGAGTATGATCAGTAATTCGTCGAAAGTGATTTCAAAGTTAAAAGTACCTGAAAAAGTTGATGCTAAATCTGTAAAATATTTAGAATTTAACGACAATAAGCTTAAAGATATCATGCAAAATGTAGATAAAATCGATCCAGTCAATGTCTCAATCAATCTCTCCCCGAAGAAAGTTATTTCCAAATTGAAATTGAGCTTCTCGCCGTCGAAAACGAACGATAAAAAATTCAAAATGTTCTCGGCCAAGCACGATCAACCCCCGAAGCAATCGGGCCTGCGATCCCTCACAAAGAAGTCGTCGCCAATGAGTATGTAAATCTTAAATTCGAAGACAAGGATCGCAAATTTGCATCAAAAGTACATTCGAAAATTCCCATAACGCCCATAGACAGCGACAACAAAATAGCGCAGCTAACCCCGAACAAAAAGTACACCGTAACCTCCACCAACGGCGTGAGATGCGACAAAGAAAACTACGTCGTCTTCGATCCAGAATCGGGATTCGGTGCCAATAACAGAACAAAAGCCAATAACAGAACATCCATCGCTGCAGAGAACATCAGCGATACCGACAGCGGCATCCTGAGTCCAATATCTCCGATGGACATCATGGAGATGGAGAAGAGGAGCTCGAAGATATCGCCGATGTATGGACGATCACCGAACGCATGCGGCTATGATTATGGAGGCATAAATCATTATGAAAATGTGGATTACTACTCCAAGTGTGAATTGCAGGAAGAAGTTGCACAACAGGAGAGGGTAAGAATATTTTCAATGTCTTTATGTAGGATAATGGATCGAGGGTGATGAACCTTTTCCGCTGGCGTTCTAGATTCTATGAGGAAAATCGGTCATGCTCTACATACTATTGTTAAATAAGAATTTATATATATACAGTGCAGCTCAAAACTGTTTTTCTCTTCGTTTTTTGTCGAATTACACCCATTCAGACTTTAAAAGATAGTACTTCTATTATATTTGATAACGTATAAATATGGATTTCATTGAAAGAAAAAGTAACACAAAAAATAGAAAAAAGCGTTTGAATTGTTTTGTTCAGTACATTTTGCGTCAATTATGGTTTTCAATCGATTAGGCATCAAGAAAATGTGTTTCTGACATTGCTCCGTAGCGATGTTGTCTCATTCCTTTTGGAACCGAGTCCAAAGCTCCGTACAAGAAGACGGGTTGGATATCGAGCCAGGGCACACTTGAATTAATACCAGAGGTTCTCGATTGGATTCAAGTCCGGAGACTGAGCATTCCAAGGTAAGACTTCCTAATTGTTCTCCTCCAACCTTTTTTTGACAGGAATGGCAATGTGCTTGGGGTTTCGAATCGCGTTGAAATATAATTCTTTCTTTGTTCAATTCATAAAATTGAACTGTTTCTTCCGAGTTGCTTTCCAGAAAGCTTTTGGAGAGCTTCTGGTCTATGTTGCCCTGTATTAGAGTGCAGTAGCCAAGGGGAGAGGGCTGTAAAACATGCCCAAACTATGATCCATCCACCTCCGTGCTTGACTTCTTGACTTGACTCTTCCTCCTTTGTCTTTTGGACAAACATCGGACAGGTCCTTGCGAATAGTCCTGAATGAGCCAACGCTGACTCCTGTGTAGTTCATGATGACTTGGTAGGGCGTATTAGAACCCAGCAGGATCTCGACTTGTACGGCGGTACTGATAAAAAAAGGTGAAGTTTAGCCGGTGAATATCGACAGAGAAGCCTGTGTGCACAAAACTGTTCAAATGCTTTTTTCTATGTTTTGTCATACTTTTTTCTTCAATAAAATCCGTACTCATACTTACTTTTTCGCTTTCTTCTTCTCTACTTCTCTTTGTTCAATGATCTGGATGATTTTTTGATGAATTTTGATGACATTGCCAATCAAAAATTATCAAGCTTATATGTTTTTGTATCTAAAATAGTATTTTGTGCCTATTAAATTTGATTAATTCAGGTTTCTTCAGGGCTACATATCTATAAAGTCTATATAAATTCTAGTAATTTTTCACTGTACCGACACATTGGAGGAGCAGAAAGACGATTTTGAAGAGATTTACTTTGAACGATAATAAAATGAAATTATCCTCGATATCCATAATAGGTTTTGGGCGGTCCGGTATTTTCCTGTCACTCAAAGTTCCAGTCTCCCAGTGTCTTCTAACGATATAATGCACCCCGTCGATGGAAATTTATAAGCAATCTCTGTGATTAAAATGTCTTTATTTCATTTTGATTTGTCTGATTTTGCCATTTTAAATTTATGAAAATCTAAGTAAAAGGCATCTTGTAAACTGCAAAAGGGCGATATAAATTTTAAGTATATCTACACTGTGTGTTTTGTGCAACTTAGAATTGTAATAAAATTTGAAAAACACCATCATATATCAATAATGTAAATAACACATCACTCAATAAGTTTGTAGGATTTTTTCACTTTTTTTTTCTTCTTCATTTGGGGTCGATTTTCGCAATTTTGTTCAAATAAATCCTACAAATTTATTGAGTGATGTATTATGCTATAATATATTGGCTTTAATGATACGTTGTTGAGGGCTCGTTCTGCTTATACGCTATAACGCGATTCATTAGCAGTCAATTGATGGAGATCACTTTGGAGAGACGATATGTTTTAAATTTGTTTTTGTTATAATTATTTCTTATTTTTAGGAAAGATTTATTGCGACAGCATTCGGAATAAATAGGGGCATTAAAATAAAACTGCGCTGTGAGGAAAATCGTTATTCGCTCGGAAAATATCCTGAATCACGCGGAAAATATGTAAATAAAAGCGCCATTAGGCCAGTGATGTGTTCAGATTTGTCACTGTCCAGTTTCATTAATCAATCCGAGATAGACTCGGTATGATATCGATCAGTTTGTCCCGCCGGATAAGTGCCAATATTCTTGTCGAATAAGCCGAATAAATCATCTCTGACACTGCGAATTTGGTCAATTCTGCAAATTTGTCGATCACGCGATTAGATAAATTCGGCACGGTGTTCAATACAAACATGCATGAATAAAGAATGTGGATTTGATGGCTTCAAAGGTCATGGACGAATTTTTTACATGACACAAAAATATTTTTGTAGTAAGGATAGGTGTGTGAAACATCGCTCGAAGTGTTGTTGCCGGAACTGTCTTCCAGTGTGTTGGCACGTGGTTTACGCTACGTCGGCGGTGATTTAATTAAATTTTCATTCATAAAAAAGGAAGGTGGTTCCTAAAGGTCTCATGACCCGGACTCGGGGTGAGGTCAGGTTAATGGGTCTGAGTCACATCAGGTCCAAATGCCACAAGGGCACGACATCAACGACCCATTGAAAGCCAAGCCCCTGTGACGTCATTGAATTGATTCCTTCTGCCAAACTTTCAAGCCGCCCGATTAATTAAGAGATTTATGATCCTCGACCACGAGAAATTCCACATCCCTTGATGATAAAAATATCTGATTCGGGTCGCAGTGCTGCGTTATTGATGCGAAAATATGATTCACCGTCTGCCATTCGACCCTTTCGCTCCGGAGGAGCTGTCTTCGGATAACTAATTATTTATGCATTGAATCTGTCGGAAGGATTCATGCTGGCTTCCATCCGTCCTCACGTCCCTGTTATAATCCATTGATTATGCATTTCAATGATTGCCATGCCGAGAGCATCCATCCCGAGCGATCTGATATTTCGACAGATATTTTTAAGGGGAGCCGTGGAAAAAATATATTTACACTGTTAATGGCGACTTCCAATGTGCTCTCGAGCAGCGCTTATTGGAAGCTAATCTAAAAATACAACGAAGGAAATTCTCGAAGGCTTCAGTATAATATATATAAAAAGACGGAAATTGAAGAAGGCGATATGTTAGTTCCTGTCATTCAGCCAATATTCCCTAATGGGCTGTGTATGTCTTGTATGGCTCATCCCGATATTTTATTTTTGTTACCTTTCTTATCATAAAATATATTTTGAGTTTATATATTACCGTAAACATCGCAACATTTCGATAATGTTATCATTTAATTTTCTTTTATCGATTTGTATACAGTGAGTTTTCTGCCTTTATAAGTTCATATTTCCGTGGGAATGCTTTGAAAGTGTAAAAATATCGACGCATACTATTATATGCTCATCTAATATATATGGATCATTTAATAGTTGTGGTCTGGCGTATTTCTGGACGTAGTGAAAATGCAACATAATTAATCCCTACGGGAGTACTATTGGAGGCCCTGCGTTTCCCCCTCCACTATTTAGAAAGAGCACTTTTGTACATTGAGCTCGGAGACAGACAGAGACAGAGAGAGAACGTAGCGCAGTTCGGGAGACAGAGACGGAGAGCTTCCCCGCATACATCGCACGTTTGTATAGATCGTTAACCCAAATTTATCGACTAATAATGATTTCGATCTCAAGTCTGTTATTTGTTTACCCAAAGAGATGACCGAATATTGTGGCTATCGACAGTGTTTATTTATTTAATTGATTTCCTGTTCATCGCTGCCTGTTGAATGAGTCTTTGTTCGATTATCATTTCCTTCTAAAGCAGGAGCAAATGAATCGAATTTTTGTGTATTGTTTATATAAAGAAATGACGTGGTTATGTATGCTATCAACAGTGTTTATTTCAAAGTCAAAGTGTTTTTTTTTTTAATTTTCTATAAATTAGTAAAATAAACAATAATTTACAAGTATTGCTAAACTATTTACTGCTTGTTAAGATAGTACCAGACTGATTCAAACTTGCTGAAAGTTGGAATAAATAAATAATGATAGTCCAGAAATACGCCAGAACACAACTATTAAATGATCCATATATGTTAGATGATCCTCAATTTATGATGCCAGCTCTCAGTCTATTATATTACATATGTACCTTAAGGGACGTTTCTACTTTGTTGGGCCTAAAAGTGATTTTTTAATTTTTTTGGCGAAAAGCATTAAATATAGAATGTTGATATTTAGTGGGTTGACTAAGCGATTTTTATTGAACATAAAAATATTTTTTAAAAGTTTGGCAAAGTATAATAGTGGTAGTGGGGGGAGCCATGATGACACGATCGGTGCGCAAATGATGACATTCTTCACCATGGAAGTCTTTAGTTCTGAACAAGTGGTTTGGAACAAAAAATTTGAACATATATTTACTTTATATAATATTACGTATGACTTAGACTATAATTAAGAAGAAATATTGAAAAACAAAAAAATAATAAGAGATTAAAGTAAATTTGTGTTTTTATTGACATTTTTTGTAGTTTTTTATTCATTAAATGAATACTTTTCAATATTTTTAAATAATTTTAGTTTATAAAATGAAGACGTTTATTATATACGTGCCTGCTAAATTTCATAAAGAATGCGTGTCTAAGATTTGCAGAAACACTTCCGTGAGCTTGGAAAAAGTAGTTTCGAGAAAAACGTGCTTAAAGTTTCTTCTCTCCTCAGCTTCTCCTCGTCGGTCTATAGCTTTGCGAATTTCATTTATATCGCCTTCAAATTTATTGAACGTATTCTTAAAGATTGGTTCTTTCCGATACATGAATAAAAAAAAGATTTATTTAAACAACAAGGTAGAAACGACCCTTAAATAATCAAATTCTTCAAAGCCAAAAAAATCTTCAGAATTGATCCGTCTATTAATATCTCGTCTGCCCTTAGTAAAAATACTTTTGACAGATCAACTGAAAAATTTCATTTATATTTATAAAGTAATATATTGTGTCTTTGGATCCGTGTATAATGCAAAGCACATTTAGATATCAGGATTTTAGTATTCGAAAATTTAACGATTTTAAATACATTTCCACTTCAGCTGTATTTTTGAATAGTTTTTTCAGATCCATGGATCTGAAAAGGAAGAAATCCATCGGAGCAAAGTTCGGCGAATAAGAAGGATGCGGTAGTAATTCCCAGTTTAATTCTCATATTTGATTCAATTTCGCTTTATTTGGGCGAACATTATCATGAATCTGTTGAATGGAATACTGACGTTTCTCTTTTAACTTTTGTTGCAAAACTTCTAACTATCGACCATCAACATGTACAGTTTTAGTTTCTTTCGGTTTCATTAATTCATAATGAATCCCACAAATCCCACCGTATTCACAAAAGAACTTTTTTTTATAGTTAATCCAAGCTTAGAGGTTTGAATTGGGGGCTCTTTTTGGGGATAAGCCATTGATCAAAAAGAGATTATTATCAGTTTCAAAATTTTCGAATACTTTCGGGTCCCCCTAATATAACATCCTAATGCATTTTATGAGGGACTTATGTGGGTTTTAATCGAAGTCATGGTTTATCTGCAGTTTCCTACAATAAATTAATTAATAAGTCAGACTTGACTAATGAAATGATGCGTTTTAATTATCATTTAGATATGCTTAAATACGCTTGTTTGAACTTTGATCAAAAATAGTCCATAAAAATCATCAAATGATGATATTTTCGATAAATGTGTCAAATATATCTTATCGAAATCTTACAGTTAGTTTATATTCTGTCCTTTGGAATTCCGCTAAATTTTTTGTGGTTTTAATATATTTTTCTATTAGAATATCTTCGCATTTATCTCCGAATAGGATGAGCCGCTTAAGTAAGTTTTATAGGAATTTATTGACAAGTCCAAAATTAGATTAGTTCTGGAGTGGTCGAATTAGCTTCGCGAGGCTTCGATCGGTCAATCTTGACGAGAACAATAAATGACATGCCATTTATATCCATTGTCTTGTCGTCAATTATGTATCCAGCTCCCGCACTTCCTTAATCAACCCCAAATGAGACTAATTCTCCCTTGAACATCCTGGTTTATTCAGCACCCCCTGCCAACCCATAGCGTCCACGGTGCGTATTCCTAACAAAGCGATTTGTTGTTTTAGTGAACGTTCAACAATGTTTACTAAAAACACGACTCGAATGCGCGTTTAAAATCAAATCTAACTGAAATAATATTGAGTCGACATTAATGTATATTTTTAGGGACGTCGAAAATTTAGCGAGGAGCTTTTATGAACGCCATTGGCTGTATATTTATATATGATAAAGATATCTGATCGAACTTAACAGAATTTAATTGCAGTTTTAGCGGAAATAGTCACGCAGTGCTTCGTGTGTATATTTTTTGTTTTCAGAGAGTGATGGAACTATTTTTGCTTTTATCCACCCTTGAATCGATAGATAAAGCTCCCCAGGTGAGGGTACCCGAAGGAAGGAACCGCGACCCCTGGGGTGACCTAACTAGATTACCTTACCCCAGAATTACTTTTTGCAACTCTAGTTGTCAGGATTTTCTATTTCCGCTTTTGAAGACGCTTCATTTGAACTCTTTAAGTGCCTTAAAATTAGCCCGGAGCCGATCAATAATCCATCCCCCGTGAATATTTACGAGGGAATATTTATTTATTTAATATATATTTATTTTTCGTTATGCCCGGCGTATCACGCAATCAATATACATATCGTGTTTGTCGAACAACGTAATTTTCATAGTAATTAGTGAAAGTTTTCCTTTATAAAAATACTGGTAACTTTTCCGGCGTCTGAAAGTCGCGTGATCTGGCGATAAATATAGGGAAAATCAGGGAAGGCTCTAAATACTGTCGGGCTTAGTCGTGCACTAAAAAAGTGTTTCGATGGCCATTTTTAAAGCCGCAGTTTATTTTTTATTCCAATTTGTGCTGAAATATAGTTATATTTCAGCTATCTGATAGGCTATTTTTTGAAAGCGATAGAGTCGCAGGGTGTTCAATAATACGATCATCATTGTATATTTACAAGGATATTATACATCCCCTTATTATTAATTTCGTGTGTATTTTATTTATTTCAAAGACATGACACTTATTGGCTGAAGCGGGGTTAGATATGACCCCCACATAACTTTTCCACATGCATATAAATCCATTCAAAATTTAATTGCAGCAATGAATTTATGCACAATTTTTCAATTGTATTCAATTTATGATAGTAATAGTTTGAGAATTTTGAATATGTTTCGCAAGAATTTCACCATTAATAAGCCATCGTTAATTCACCAATGTATTTTATGGCTCATATAACCAACATCACACTGAGCATAAAACATCTTCACATGTATCATAATATAATCTTATCGATTTTCATGCAGATGTTACGTAGTATCAAAATATTTCAGTGCGAAATACTAATAAAATGCATTGGCACTGAGTTTCATTTTGACATTAAAAGTCATCAAGACTTTGAACATTTTAATTGTATTTTGAGCAAATGATAGACAATCAATTCAATATAATATAGCAAGAGATAAAATAAAATAAAGGCATCTAACAAGCCACATGGATTGATAGCAGGATTGATAGTTTCTTCTCAGTAGGAGTTCTAATCAAGATAAAATGTCTTCATTCTGCCATCTTCGAACTAACTTTGGTCATACTTACTAACGTTCTGCCCATTTAATGCCATAAGAAGATGATAGTAAAGGACGAAGGGGACCATCAGCAATTCACTGTACACATTCATGAACTCCCAAATAGATATTATGGCGATTGACGCATGAATTTTGATTCCAGATCCAGATCAGTCCAAATTTTTGAGAACTTAAATTAGTTTTGACTATTCTCGAAGTAAAAGATTATCGTCTTAAATCTCACATCTATGTTTCATGAGTCTGGCAAATACATATCATGAACAAAATTGCATTATTTCTGAACTCTATCCACCTTGCGTCGCCTATTCTATGAAGAAAGCCAATCTCCTAAAGGACTTCTGCCTAATTATATAGTTTTTGTATTTTGTATAATATCAATACAAGACAATCTAATGATTAAATGTATCCTATGATTTTTCACAATACAATAAATTCCATTTAACACAATCCCGTCGGGTTAGGCATATGTAGGTCTTAGGAATATGATTCATTGGTTTTTTAAAAAAGGGTTTAACACTATAAACACTTCAATTTATGATAACAGATGCCTTCACACACATAATCCACATGATAATTCGACTAAATAATTTTGATTTGGTTCTTATACAATGATGCACATATACGTTATCCGACGGTATTGCGTGCTATGCATATGTGCATCTTTTGGGTAATTTAAAGACAGATTTAATCAATATGTTCTATAAATGGTTATATATTTCTATACAGAGAGATATTTTAAACAGTATTGCAATTTTTTAAAATAAATTTTCGCAAATACAGCACAATGATATGCGTAACCCGACGGGAATGTGTTAAATGTTGTTATTTGGGACAAATCTTAATATTTTGTATTAATTATTTAATTAAATTATTATTTTAAACGTGTCATATTAATCTAATTTTAGCACATTAAAATTGAAAAATATTCGCAAATGTCCGAGTTTCATTTTGACATATATTGGTTTTAACATCATTCTTTTACTTCTTAACCCTTTGAGTATTGAACTAATTTAAAATCATTATTTACTGAGATGTTATATTTGTTTATCCACCACTTATCATCAAATGAATCCACTTATCTATCAGGACCGTCGCAGCGTGTATGAAGCTTGTATTTAAATAAATAAACACTGTCGATAGCACACAATATTCGGTCATTTCTTCGAGTAATCATAAACAATACACTTGAAATCGATTCATTATATCATTCAAATATGATTATTAACCTTTTTGTGAGTACTTACGGAAATATCCGTTTTGACCTTCACTATTCAGAAAGAGCACTCTTGTTGATTATTAAACATAGATCAAGATGATCGATCGATATTAATACTTTCGATCTTCCATATTTTTTGGTGCTATGAAATTTGTCCACATACGAATTAATCCCATCACACCGACGCTCATAAACTGGGACCGTATATATGTTTTTATTCATTTTTCCTCCCCAAGCCTTCAGAATATTTATTCAATCGTCTCCTCAATCATTTGTCAGGGGCCTAATATTTTAAGCGATTTTGACACACATGGATTAATTATATCAGTGAAAGCCAGGGAGCGTATTTACTGAGGCAATCTGTGAGGAGGGCGATAAAAATCTCACTTCATATATCGAGTTCATGGGCGGCGATGGAGTCCGAACCACCCTGTAGCTGTCAGAGGGTAGTATGTCAAGCATACACACCTATACATTATTGAAACGAATCCTCGTAGTATTTCACAGGAACGTGCGTATCGAAGTCGCATACAACTAAAGCGTGCAGTGCTCATACACGCTCGCCCACACCCACACACTGGGCCCTCGGTTGACTTTACGACCCTCCTAGCATCAGTCTGCCTCTATCGGTCCTGCAGGAACATCGTCTCGCTTTACGTCCTAGTGTTCAGGACTTTCAGGGTTGTGCAGTGAATGTTTACAGACGAAACGTGCAGTTGAGTGACGCGTGGGTATGACGTGCAATATTGCATCACGGGCGTCACGCAGCCTTACGACCATGCGTTATAGTGCAATATCAATTAGTGCAACGCCATAATAAACGAGATTAATTTGTGGTCCCTCCCGGAATAGTGTATTATAATCGTGCGATAATAACCTCACTCGTATGCAAAAAATAACATCAGTTTTGCTAGCGCTGACATACGTCACGGATTACTTTGTTATTCTATAAAATACGACATTTCCATATCAAAATAAGGATCGTTCATGCGAAAACGACAACGAAAAATGTATCGGATCATCCCACGTGTTGTGGGGATTTTTGGATGTATCCTTGAGATGTAACAACAACATTTACAGCTTATTTCCATGTCAAATCGGATGATGTTTATAATATTTTGTATTACCTTCGTACACACATTTTTGCGCGGTTTTTAATAAACACAGACTCAATATTGAATTGAGGCCATCGATTCTAAATGCAACTAGGAGAAAAATTGATCAGAATGCGTTTAAAGCAAACATTGAATCCATAATAAATGTAAAGATTTAGCAAATGAAGTTATAGCAGAATCAAGGATTTACAAGGTTCTTAGCGAAGAAAACATATTTGAGGTTATTATAGAACATGCTGATATTTAATCCAAATAAGTGATATAACTTTTGCGCACTTGCATGATTTTATCCCTTTGATGAGTATGCACAAACATGTTGCGTGCGCACTCAGACAGACACTTCATCTCAAATGTATTCTTCAGTCTAATTTATTTATTTATCAAATAATTTAATCAAAGGGCTAATATGTAAACTATGATATTAGATCAGAATAATATTCCAACTCCTACATAATTGTTTCATGAGATCTAACCTTGTTCGCTGTGTTGAAAAATGATATGTTTGCTGTTGACCAGTGATGACCTTTTTCTTCAATGAATTGCTTTAACCAGTCCAGTTGTTAACAATGTGGTTCATATGAAGGAACGACCATTCCATCGGATGAGGATCTCACCTCACTAAATAACTGTTTTTAACGTCCAATACCAATTTCAATCCAGTATTAAAAAATGACGAGGGTAAATAGAACTGGGGCGAAATTCCAGTTCTTTGATATTTTTTTTTAGAAATTCGCCCTGTCTACCTTTTATCTTACAATACAATCTTAGAGTTCATGCAATATCTATATTATTTATTTTTAAATCTTCTTTAGTCACTGAATACCATACTATGATGCTCTTACTACTTCCATAGCAAAGTTCATCATCAAGCCGTTATAAAATAACCGCAAATCTTGCATAATTTACACCCATCCGATGATACAATGTTTGTTTTATGACTTTTATTGCTTTAATATTTTAAAAATTTATCCGCATCCGATAAGATGTGGGCATTATTTTACCGAGATAAAAAATCATATTTATTTTCCTTACCAAACGCTGTGAATGATGAGGGGACTGTCCAAAAATAAGGATTAATATGTATCTGGCCATGCGGTCAATTTCATATGCGGCTTAATTCAAGCATAATTTGCTAATCCGGCTTACTCCCAAATTGCATGCACCAATTTTACACGAAAGATAGCTCTGTTATCCGTTTGGCATAAAATTGAAATTAAGGATATAAATCCCTCAAGATCTTTCATCGCCTTAAAGCGATTATCGATTTTCAATTATAATCGGTATTTGAGACAGATACCAGATTATGCATATTACAGTCAACCCTCTTATAGCGTTTTGTTTCTATAGCATGTTCTCTATATCGACGCTATAAAAGGGTTTACTATATATTTTTTAACAATATAATTCGGCGGAATTACAATCAAGACCCGAACAAATTCTTTTTTATGGCTTCCCACTGTTCTGAATTATTAATGAACTTTCCATTCAATTAAAAGCAAACGATTCATGACCCGCTGATTCTGACACCAGTGAAGCGTCAGAGCGGTGGCGCTCGCGGGAGATAGTTGGATGGATGGATGGGTGTCGGACGGGCGTCGGATAGAAAGACTTTATTTTCTTGATAACTCTTTATTTAACACGAAAGAGAGAGATCTGGCTGCGGGAAGGACGTCCTTCCACAACCAAGGCTAACCGACGATTCTTCTCGAATTCCGTCTCCTGCACGTCACCATCCAACCGGCAATGGTGCACGCACAAGAGCAATTAATTTTAAT
The DNA here is from genome assembly GCA_008973525.1 of Stenopsyche tienmushanensis. NCBI lineage: Eukaryota > Metazoa > Arthropoda > Insecta > Trichoptera > Stenopsychidae > Stenopsyche > Stenopsyche tienmushanensis. The sequence goes on from WACJ01000135.1 coordinate 342,407, forward strand.
TAAGATTTATTTTTGACAGAACGCTATCACACCAGTAGTACACCAGTAGTAAACTTATTTTATTATATATTATACAAACACAGCTTCATCTTTTAGATAACAATTTCCATTAATAAATGGATAAAAGCAACGTATAAAATCATTTATTCTTGGAAGCTAAATATTTTCACTTTTACCTATGGAAAACTATTTTACAAGCGCAATTATACATATGAAAGTTCATATTACATTTTTAAAAAATGATAATATTGGTAACACTTGGTCTGGCGCCACTTTTGTAAATTAAGCTTAGATTTATTATTTAATCAATGGATTCATATATTTAATTGAATAAAGTCGAATTAATTTATAAATTTGATTAAATATTGTCATCTTCACCCTTATTCGATATGCTTCACTGCCTTCTTATTGTTCAGGATCAATTACATTAACGTCGGGCTGTTATCAATTTCAAACATATTTTCTAGTAATATAATTTCAAAAGTATTTAAAGATGTTTCTTCTGTTCAAATTTTATGGAAAATTTATAAGTATTTTATATTAAATAGTGTAATTGAATGGGGTTTAAATGGGGATTGAATAACGAGCTATTTCGCTTCTTTCTATTAGATCAGATGTTCTGTTTGTTGTTTGTATTTATAGAAAGTGGTATACCATTCAGCATGATTAGACTGAGATTTATGTGTGTGATTTTTTTCACATAAATCCTTAGAAAGATATCGCTAAAACAGAAAGCGACGCTCACGCCCCCCACACAAATAGACTCTGTTATCGCTTCTGGGCCATAAATCGCATTCGAGATTTAAAAATACATATGACTCCTCTTCTTCCTTTTTCTTCTTCAGCTGCCGAGTGAGTTACGCTTCAAATCTGAGTTTGACAAAAAAAAATTGTAATTAATCACAGTGGCTGGTGACTGGCTGTCAGGCGCCATCTGTAGACCCCGAAGGATCACCACTCGGCACGTTTGTACGCGTTTCACGTCTCCAGACGATGAAAAAAAGCCGAAGAAAAATGGTTCTCCGATCTGCGATTACCGCTTCGGATGGTCGTAATTAAATGTCAGATTTGTAGCATTCGTCTTTTGGACTTTTTTTCCTGACCTATCGGGCGTTTTGTCGTCGGAGCGCGACCGAAAGATGATTGAATTCTTGTAATATTGAATCATCCAGCGGACGCCTACGGACGCCCGTTGAAATCCGATTTGTATAATAACGACATGATTTCGATCTTGAATTTTATCAATATTCCTGGAACGTATGGCTTAAATGCTACCATGAGCGGCGCTTCTTATTTTAGAGATGACAATAAAAGAATGACGCAATTATTTCACAACGAGCATGCCATTTTACAGACAGGGGCAATATTAGACACGGTTAAAAATAATACAGCATTCGGATACTATTTGGATTCCACCCTTGTAATAGCGTGCATGTCAGATGTATTAGGGGGACCCAAAAATATTCGCGTATTTTTATATATCTAATAATTCCCTTTATTATTCAATACATCTTTCAATTTCTTTGGCAGTCCTTTGATTCCTTTCTGCCTAGAAACAAAAATAAAACGGTTTTAAATGCATTTCCACTTCAGCTGCATTTTAGAATCCATCGGGGCAAGGTCCAGTGAAAAAACACTTCCTAGTTTAATTCCAGTATTTTATCCAGTGTCCATTTTCGTTTATGAGGGCGTATCGTCTTCTTTCTGTTGAATACATACGGACGGGCGTCGGATAGAAAGACTTTATTTTGTAGATAGCTCTTTATTTAACACGAAAGAGAGAGATCTGGCTGCAGGAAGGACGACCTCCCGCAGCCAAGGCTAACCGACGACTCACCCAACTCCCACCTCCTGCGCGTTACTACCCAACCGGCAACGGTGCACGCGTAAGAAGATCCGTCGGTATGCAGGTGCAATGTCTCCGTAGGGCCACAAGAGATGGCGCTGTTAAAATAACACATTGCACCCGAAGAGAGACGGAAGATGTCACTATTAATCTGGTGAATCAAATCTGCTCAGATTAACACGCTACTATGTGGGGGTGGTAAATCGCCCACGCTACAGCATTATAAAATATAACGCCCTTCATTATTCAGCATATCTTCCCATCTCTTTAGTAGTACTTAGATCCCTATTTTATGGCTTAGTAGGTAGAAATCCGTCGAGGCAATGTCCGGTGAATAAGAAGAATGCGATATTACTTCCCAGTTTAATTCCCATATTTTATCCAGAGTCAATTTTCCTTTTTGTTGTATTCAGTCAAGTTTTGCAGTATCCATCCTATCCCATAGCACCCATCCTATTCGTTTTGTTGATAAGTTTTAAATGTGTTTGCACAGTGGTCCGTAGGAATCCCAGTCTCTGCGATAACTTCTCGATTGTTTGCCCTGTATCTGACTCGATTATGGGATTTTAGATCAACATTATCAAAATTTTAATGTCCTTCCATTCTTCTTAAGCTTTTATTGCCCAATTTAAATTTCTGGAATCAATATTGGCATCTTCATTAGTTTCTGATCTGGAATTTTTACCTTCAATAATCTATTGCACAAAAATAATGTTTGACGTTTTTGCTTAGACACAAACTTAGCTCAAACATAAGGTCTCAAAATACGCGAATATTTTTGGGTCCTCCTAATATTTAAGACATCTTTACGCCCTCCAATTAAAAATTAAAGTTCAATACATATTTGAGGTGCTTATTTTGATTGTTTAAATCAGCATCTTCGGACCAAATGAATGGATCATATTCTGATACAAAATAGCTCAGGTCGATTTGATACCGTTGATATCCAGTATGACATAGAATTCGCATCAAATGATATATGAAGGATTAGGGTCAACATCATTTCGATGTCAATTCGATTTATAAAACAATTAAAAATTAAACGTTTCATGAGAAATTGTGGGTGATGATGACCCATGGAATGATTAATGGCGACATCGTTCATAATAGCCACACACAGTGTATCTTATAAAACAACAAAGTAATTCGAACACGGCTTAAATATGCTTTTAGACGATGCCAACCGAAAATAAATTCGAAAAGTTTCATAATAACAGTAAAAAATTAATTTGGCATAAAATCCATGGCGGCCCATAAATCAGTGTTGCGTCCCCGAAACGAATACAGATGTGGACCAAAAAAATTTAGTGATGTGCATATCTAATTAGTGGTAACTTTCATGTGAGGCGCTTAACATAAATGGCTAAAAAAGACATCGACAGAAAGCCGAATAAGACTTCGCCCAGCTTTAGAACCCCAGAAACCAGAGAATTCTATTCGAAGGCAACCCCATTCGTTCAAAGAACCCGCTTATTTCTTCCATATGACGTGGGTAACGACGCCGAGACCCCAAGCGACGGAATACAGCCACCCAATGAACGAAGCATTGACGATCTGGATTCTCCAGATTCCGTTCTGGATTCTCGACCATCTTCCTCCGACGGCGGCGGCGAAGCCCTCAGAACCCCAAGAGCGTCAAACCCGAGAAAGAAGTCATTCATAGCGGCGAGCAACAAAAATATTTTAAGATTCCTCCGGAATTCGGAAACCATCAATGAACCGGAATGCGAAACGTCACAAGAAAACCTCGCTAAATCGGACAAATCAACGCTTTTGAGGACCACGGCTAATTTTAAAAAACATGTGATATCTACGCTGAATAGGCGGACTTTAGATTCGGGTTATACCCAGCAAGCAAATAAGTGATGGTGCTTGTGGTAGTTCTTCCAGTTTGCCGCGCAGGAAGAAGCATTCTTCTCCTGCTTGCGAATCCCCGAAGAGTTCCAAAAAGCCTTTAGATGCGTCTTGTAGTACTTCCGAAGAACTTAAAAGACAGGACATTCCCGGTATAAGTTATGCGCCAGGATGGTCGCTGAAAGGCGAACACCTTATGAAATGGCAAGAAAACGGAAAAACAACAATTCAGGTAAAGCAATAAAGCAATTTCATAGATTATTCTATAAATATATACAAGCAAAATTATCTACAATCCATCCCTTGTAATTTTCACCATCTATAAATACTCAACCTTTAAACTCTTAATGAGTGTCCCATTTCAATTAGAAAATTATGGGAGTTTACCCTTTAGATTTGAATTTAATATCACTAATACTAATTTCATATAATTTTAGCACAACCAATTAAATAATTTTGCAAACATACCCTTGATTTATAGTTTGAAATTTATTTTATATTAATTTCCAGAAAGCGTTTGTTTTGTCATCTAATATCCTTATAAACTCTTATTTTCTCCTCCTGATATATCCTTAAATCATTATGGTCCGCTGACATTTCGTAAAAGACATTTTGCAATCATCAATTGTTCAATATTTATGTTTTTGTGCCCAAAATAGTATTTTTTGTGTATTCAATTAATATCTTAAAGTACATATGAATTATATTCGACAGACCCAAAAAAAGAGACTCATTAAATGATCTAGTTTTATTAAATTTTGATGATCTAGTTTTATTTTTGTACGAAAATATAATGAAGTTATACTCAGCATCCGTATTAGATTTTGGGCGGTCCGGTCTTTTTCTGTCCTTCAAAGTCCCAATCTTATGTTGTCTTATAATAGTATAATGAACCCCTTCGATAGAAATCATAATTTATAAGCAATTTTTGTGATTAAAAAGCCTTTATTTCTTAATGTAATAATATAGGTACGAATTTACATTTAGATTTGCCTGATTTTCCCATTTGAAATTTAAAAAAAATGTTTGTATAAAAGTCTTTTAAACTTAAAAAAGTAGTTGCAAATTATTAAACATATCACGTGGCGATAATTATTAGCTTTCGAGTGCACATTATGATGTACATTTGGGTCTGTTTTTATGCGATTTTGATGTTATGTGGTTTTCCAAAATATTGGAAACTATCTTTAATTTTTCTATAGAGTACAAATCTTTTTTGTGCGAATGCGCATAAAAAAGTATAAAAGTCATCCAGATTTAGGACATGCAAATGTAAAAATAGTGTTTATTCAACCCAACACGGCATGTTTAATTCAGTAGATAAGGGCATCATTTCCACTTTTAAAAAGTATTATATTATGAAACTAGAGAATGAGTCATTAGCTGTATCTGAGGTTTGGAATTTTGATGTGTAATTTTGGAATAGATATTGAAGTGGAAGAAACTCCTGCCCGTAAAAAAATTATACAAGAAACTATTCAATCTGTTTATTATACAATACATGACTCAAATTCTAAAAGACTTTCAAATTCCAGCGTGAGCTTCATAAAAATCTCCATATCACGAACTGCATAAAAAAATATTGATTTTTTCCCAAAGTTTTTTTATGCGATTTTTGCTACATTTCATTACATTGATTTGAAGTTATGCGGTTTTTAAAAATAACGGAATCTTTCCTTCAGTTTTCTATGTAGTTCAAGTCTTTTTTATGTGATTTTTGTATGTGCAACTCCCCGTGGAACGTATCTATCGCATAAAAACATTCCCCAGGTCTATTATTAAGTAGAAGGGTTCTGGTATTGAAAATAAGAAATAAATATATAATTCTTAAGGGTTAATTATTATGTTTTTCCATAAAGCTCGATAATATGCTTATAAGTTTAAGTAGTCGTTTGGGCGCGTTTATGTCGTTCTTGCGTGGGCTTTATTTGAAACCATGACCTTTTTAGCCCTTAAAAGTCATTTTATTGTAATAAATATAATATTTGATTTGGAAATTCTATATCATGAACCATCCAGAAGGTTAGATATATTTATTCGCAAATTTCGGGATAAGATGCATTCACATTATCCGATGTAGCATTTCATGCGTGTATTGGTCCATATAAACGTTTTCCTTTCGAATCAAAACAGTACGTAACGTTCCGTTAATAATTCAACCGCTTTTCGTTCTACGTGGAAGACTCTTATATTGCACATTTTCTTTCATTCTACCCTTAAGCACTTTCTTATAAAACCTATCTGTGTATTTTTTCCCTTCCATCCCCTGCGATTCATCCGGTGTCAAGGCAACCCTCTTTCATCTCCACTACTCAGATAATTCTACCAAATTCGAATGCTTCCATCACGGCCTATCCCTCGTCTTCGATATTCGAAGAACGTATCATTTATTGAATATTCCCATCAAATATACGTAACCATAATAAAATCCATAAAAAATGTATTCAATGACGTCTCGCTCTATGCCCTGGCAGCGTACTAAAAACGAAATCAATTTCGGCGGTAAGATTGCGTCTTAATATATTATTAGGTTCACCTCGGCGTCGTTTTTAATTAAATTTTAAAGTAACTCCGGTATTAATTTGCGAAGACCAGCGCTTAATGCCTGGTGGTATGAAGACATCAAACGATTCACCTTCGGGCATATTTAGATGGGATTCGAACCCCAAGTCTTAAGTACACCGCGTTAGTAACACCGCCGCCGAGGCCAACCCTCTTCCTCGAGAGTCCTCACTCTCGAGTTTGAGGGTAAAATGAAAAATTAGCATGCCAATGGCACCAGGTCTAAATCTCTTCCCGAATATTCGTGTATTTATAGACGGCACGAACTCTCTAATTATGTGACTTAATGAAATGCAGTTCTAAATACGAACGTGCCTACAGGGTGTTTCATTACGGCGCGTGCTTCCTCCAAAGCCATCGGGACAACCAATTAAATGCATATTGTATGCAGAATGGATTTTGGCGTGGATGATGAATTGAATTGCATTGGGAATGTTTCAATTTGGGCATTAAATAGCCAACAGCTCATACCTTTTTTGCCAAAAGTGAAATATCATCCCTCACAAATGAAATATTCCATTTTTTTGTTATAAACTGTGTTGCTCTTCATCATCAAATGAAAGCATAGTTTTCTGCCGCAAAATATGAATGAATATTGTGAAATGTTTAAATGATGAATTATTATTTTGAAGACCAATATGCGTGTACAGCATCCGCGAAATATCTCGCAAAATAAATTTCGCACACAAACAATGTTTGTACTAATTCGATAACCTTTAAGGGTGTGCACACAATAACTCACCAAAGTTTCATCGCAATCGGATTATTGGTATAGGAACGTATAAGGCACAAACAAACAAACATTGATTATTGATATTTGTAATAAATCGCTTGGAATATTTAAATCATATAAATAGTGTGGGGAAAAAAAATATGTTTGAATTAGATAATGATCATTATCATAGTGCAATCATATATTCCACTGCACCTCTTCAATATCCATTCAAGGAATAGAGTTCAAAACATTTTTTGTAACTCGTTTATCAAAAAGTAGAGTAAATATAAACATTTTGAATGATATAAATAATTAAGTATATTGAATAGCGTATTTGATTGCATTATGCTTGGAGTTCATTCTACATATTGACTGCTTGATATTTAGGATTCGTTTACTTTTCCTATGGGTTTTGCTCGAAATCCTACTCAATCGAGATTTGCTAATCGAAACACTGCCTCCATTTTCGATTTATAATTCAAAGCATTGCCGGAATATTAAAAAGAGTGCTTCCATAATTTTGGCATGATTTTATTTCCATCATACATGATTTAAGATGTGGTTTAATGCGTTTGGTTTATCATGCATGAGCTACATGTGTTTCGAATAAATTATATGAAAAAGTTGACATAAAATGTAATAATTTGCACTTAATATGACAGCATGATTATCCAGCATATCCAGCATATGATAAGGATTTAAAAGAGATGAAATATGTTCATTGTGTATCCCAAGCATATATGTTGAACATATTGCATCCAATACACATATGTATATTGAAATATTTGCTTTGATATGGAATATTTCGAATATGTATAGGACGTGAAAAACAATTTGGCTGCTGAACGAAACGTATTCCAATGCTCAGAGCATAAAAACGAAACCGTATGAAAACAATCAATAAAGGCAGTTAGTTATTCATCGTTTTGAACTTGTTATACGGCAGAGACGTAGTACTCACAATGCAGACTACAATTGCGTTATTTTAGGAAATCTAGCATTCTATACGGGAGAATGATGAATACGGACTTCCTTGCGAACCCTGAGGGCTTAACAAGGTGGAGGCGGAAATGGGGTGGCTCCGAGATCTCCTAATGCAAATAGATTTCGCTGGGGGAAGAGAGAACTTTCCAAAATATACGTGAGATTTTTCCCTAAAAACCAGTGTTTGTCTCAACAAAGCGTTTCTCTTTATCGAAAATAATGTATGCGACACGTGTCTCCGGCAAAATGGAATAATGCATGGAGATGCATCGTCATAGGTTGGGGAAAAAATTGAAAACACCACGGAAATCTTATCTAACGAAAACCCCTTTGCCTGAAAGCGCAATGACTTAGCACAGGGTAAAAATATGTACTCACAGACAAACATAATAATGCAAATTTGCTCAAAGTTATCAATATTCTGAGTTGTGTCCGAATTCCAATGCTTCCGAAAAAGAATTCTTACACGTTAAGTTCGGAGACATGTTTACTTGAAGAAATTACCGAATATTGTGTACTATCGAGTGTTTATTTATTTAAATACAAGTTTCATACACGCTGCGACGGTCCTGACAGATAAGTGAATTTATATGATGATAAGTGGCGAACAAACAAATATAGCGTCTAAGATTTTGATGATTTTAAATGAGTCATTTTTAACATCTTGACGAGGTAAGACACAGAAAAGACAATTTTAAACGTTGAGCTCGAAGACAGACAAAGACGAAGAGTGTGTTGCTAATATTCCTTAGAAGAAATTACCGAATATCGTGTGCTATCGACAGTGTTTATTTATTTATGTACAAGCTTCATACACGCTGCGACGCTCCTGACAGATAAGTGGATTTGTACGGATGATAAGTGGCGGACATAATTTATGTTGATCTAAAATTAGCTCACTACTTAAAGGATTAATACAAGTATATTTGTTATCTGTTGTGTTTCTGTGGAAACACCCTGTTATTAAACCTTTTATCAGTGAGTTCATTCTAAATTGACTTAAGCGTATATTCTATATTCTTATGTGCATTGCTTATCCTCCATACAGATCCACTTTTCTCTCAGAACCGCGCAGCGTGAGTAAATCTTGTATATCAATAAATGAACCTTAGAACTGTTGATAGCACACAATATTCGCGTACACATAAACAATACACATGTGTGTCTTCAGTTTTAGTAACAAAATAATACATTCGTCGAAGCTTGCAATCGATAAATTTGGGTTAACATTATAAATCGATAAATTTTGGTTATCGTTATCGATCGATACAATTGTACGATGTACGAAGGTTAAAAAAATTCAAATGCGAATATACTCGTAAATATAACAGATAATAGAGTCTAGCAAATGTCGAATAGAATTATATGTAGAAATATACATTATATTATCAGCTAAGGACGTAGATGATTGGTGTGTAATTTTATTTTTGTATGAGACGTGGGTGTTTCATTATATCCTAGAATTTAAAAGACAATCGAAAAAGAGGTAGCAGAAAGGCGCGACGATCTCTCCGTCGGATGAATTTACTGTGACTGAACAAAATGGCCGACAAATATGCGGAACCAAACAAACTGACTATTAAGACCCCCCTTATATGCCAGGTGCGCTAATTTCGACCTCAGCAACCCGACTTTCTAAATGAACCTTGTATAAAACATAGGTTGTGTCATCGGCCATAACAGTGTTAACCTTTTGAGTAGTGAGTAAATTTAAAATCGATGAAGTCGTTGATGTTATAATCGCTTTACACCGATTATTTTCTGTCAACTCCTATTAGCGTAAGACAATCTTCAATTCGAGGCAGGGTCAATTGTAAATAAACATCTGATAGCATACAAGATCACGTCATTCCTTTATATAAACAATGCACAAAAAATCGATTAATTTGCTCCTCATTTAGAAGGAAATGATAATTGAACAAAGACTCATTCAACACGCAGCGAAGAACGGCAAGCAGTTAAAAAAACAAACATTGTCGATAGCTCACAATATTCGGTCATTTCTTTGCGTAAACAAATAACATACTTGAAATCGAAATCATTATAAGTCGATAAATTTGGGCTTAACGATCTATACAATCATGCGATGCATATGAGGAAGCTCTCCGTCTCAGTCTCCCGAACTACGCTAAGTTCTCTCTGTCTCTGTCTGTCTCCGAGCTTCAATGTGCAAGAGTGCTCTATATGGGATATGAGAGTTCGGACATACATGTATGTCCATACTACTCAAAGGGTTAATATTTCAACTTCGATATTATTTAAATTCGCTCAAGATGAGGCCACATTTTGATGGTCTAATTAAGCTTTTTGGATGGAAATTCACTTGCATAAACGTTCCGCAAGTTACAAAAAATCGAATAAAATCTCGAACTCGGAAACAGATGTTCCAAAGTTTTAAGCATATGAATAAGTTTTCAAATATTCTTTCGGAATTTATGTGCGAAGTAGAACCATTAACAAATAAACGACCCAATTTCGCTCTTATCATTCGTACACTTAAAGCCGTTTTCCTTCATAAATTTTCCGAGTTTTCCCATAAAGAACATCGACACCCCCAATTTTCCGGTGCGGGCGCATTTTGATGCGAAAGAGGATGCAATTTATCATCCAAAATATGCCACTTTCACCAATTTTCCATCAGTCAATAGGGGGGGTGGCGGATTGCATCCGAGAATATATTCGGCGGAATAAAAAACGCGACAGGACACGCCATACTTCAACGTCGCTCCGATGAGTTATTTGCTTAAAAACCCTCAACTTTTGCGTTTTCATTGTTTTTTTTTTACTTGTTTCCGCTGCAAGTCTCGTGGTTTTGTTTTCCGACTCGTAATTGCATTCATCCCCGGGTACAAATTGCGGACCGAACGTTAAAACGAATTTCGCCGAGAACAAAAGGCTCAATTAGGCGTTTGTGTTTGTCCGTCGGTCGGTCATTGAGGATATTCGCGGCCCCCCGGTTGCGCCCTGGGCTGGTGCAGATCATTTTGTGGTTTAATGTAAATTTGATTGTCCGGTCCTGCTATCAATACGGGGAATGAGAAGGTTGCACTGTGTATATTGACGTGCTACTAGAACGACCATTCTCTCTCCTCCCTTTATTTGTATATTCATAAATGCGTGTCGATTATGATGTTTGAAGTTGAGCTGAGGGGACAACTTGGGGCGATTATTTCAATAGGACAAAGTTTCCAATTTCATAATACCGACAAAAATCTCTGGGGTTCAGACAAGTATAAAGCCTTTCATTGGTAATTCAATTGAATTTATACAACTTTATGCTGTGTAATGCTAATTTATTTAATAATATTAATATAGTTCCATGTATAACTTTCGCTATATGGTTAGTCATTCTGATGACCCATGGGATTGAACTAACGTACGCATGGCGATATAGATATTTAGATTATATAATAGTGCCATTTATTCTAGATAAATGAATGGATCCTAGTTCTTGTATTATGTGTAAATTTAGCTTAATTTGTATGGTAGTACGGACGCGTATTTGCGAGCAAATTCCAGTGATTCAAAATGAGCATTCTTACATATTGGGCTTGGAGACAAACAAATACAAAGATTGTCTTGTAAGTTGAGTTTAGAGAGAAACAGAAATTGAGAGTGTTTTGTGTACATTATACGATTGTATAGATCCTTAACCCAAATTTATCGACTAATAATGTTTTGTGAATGATATAACAAATCGATTTCAAGTGTATTGTTTATGTTTATTTGAAGAAATGACCGAATATTGTGTGCTATCGATAGTGTTTATTTATTTATGTACAAGCTTCATACACTCTGTGATGGTCCTGACAGATAAGTGGTTTTATATGACGATAAGTGGCGGACAAGCAAATATAGCACCTAGGATTTTGTTGATTTAAAATTAGCTCACTATTCAAAGGGTTAATGGTGATAATGCCGTAAGTTGGGGTATACATCAAATACATAAATATTAAAAAACGCTCACATCAAATAGATTGTAATCATTAAATCTGTGCCTTTAAGTAGTGAATAGTAGCTAAAGACGCACATATGCGTAACCCGATGGAAATGTGTTAAGATCAATACAAGGCTAGGTGAATATATTAAATATCATATACGTCAGAGGTGGTGTGTATACACTGGTAGACAAGAGATGTGAAGAGCCTATGGACAGTCAGTTTAAAGCAGGGCTTCGAACCGAAATGAAACCGAAACCGTTTAATTATCATCTTCTCTATATATAAAAAATGAATTCTTATTTGTTCGTACGAAATACGCTGCCATATCATTCATCGGATTACGATAAAACTTCTTCCACTTATTATTAAAGATTCCGCGGGTAACATAGGCATAGTTTAATTTACGAAAATAAAAAAAATAAATGTTTGTTCGTATTTTATGCGCCGCCATGCCTTTGATTCGATTACGTTAAAACTTTTATAACTTATTGTTTGCACTTTTTCAAATAATATAGGTATAGTGCAATTAACTTTAAGTACATCTTATATATAAAAATTGATGAGATCATTCCTAATTAAACAAGTCAACTTCATATTCTTTTTATTTATTACTTCTGTGGCAAAGCGCCTTGATAGATTAATGCTATTAAAAATATATTTAAAAAATGTTTAAAACACTACCTATTATCACTACTAGGGGTCTCAATCGAATATTCGATATTCGAATATATTCGACTTTTTTTTCACTAATCGTAAATTCAAATATTTTTCTTTTTTTTGTTTAGTAATTTAGAAAATTCGTTAGTAATAAATTAAAGCAAATATAAATTATTTGAAATCTTGGATGAATTTTTATTTTGAAACTGGTTGGGCGCAAGCCACTGAATAGGGCACATTTTCAGACAAAGAAATCCAATGGTGTCAGGTCCGCAGACCGTGTAGGTCCGCAGCTACGGAATAGGGCCGCCTATTTTCTTAACTCTCGTGCAAACTGGTACCTCTTCAAGTTTAACGACTAATTGAATGATTTGTATGACATGTAGCATATCTTTGGAAATGGCATAAACTAGAAAACATTTTAAAACTAAACTAAGTTCAAAATGATTAAAAAATTTAGAAGTTAACATTTCTCATTCGTTTTCACATTTTATATGACTTTGGAAGCTTAGAAGTATTTTTTTATGCTCAGTTATTTTGTGCTATCAAGACTATAGATTAAAAAGTTGTGGCAAATTTTAGGTATTTTTTCTTAAATATTGAAAAAATTCTATTTTGACAACCCTAGCTCTTAGCACATTGGGCCTATGGGTGAAACCTAGCAAAAGACACTCTAACTCCCTAAAAAAATATGTTGGTCCATATGCAAAACATCCAGTATACTACATTCTATATAGCCAATTGTTGTCCCAAAGTAGCACATACGAATATAAGACATTTTGGAATGATGAAATATTTTTTTATCCTATCAAATTTTACTATTTACACAACAAAAATTTTGCCAACACTTCAACTGAGGTTATATTAATCTTTAACTAGAGTTTAGGAACTAGTCCCTTTATATAAAAAATATTCGAATATTTGACCAAAAAAAGTTTTTATTGAAGAAAAAAAAAATCTTTATATAAGTCTATTGATATATGTATGAACGTGATATTATTAGTTGATGCGGGCGATGGCATACAAATGAATAAGCATGTTTCTGCTTATTTCTTGTAACCCCTACATAGCCCGAATATAAATTAATGTGATATTCCTGTATTCCTATATATGTTATCTACGATGGTAGATAGGCGGGTCTTAAGTCAAAAAAATGATCATGTCAATTTCTTTATATATCATTGCTCAAAGTAATAAAACAAATATATTTAGGGTTGTTTTTGACGGTATAAAAATGAAAATAACGCGTTATTCATAATGTGTCTTCATAAATTTCCCTGAAGCATATTTCACATCGAAACTGTTTTTATGGAGCTTATCTTTTGATATGGATCCGTACCATATTTTTTCAGACGGGAATATTTTCCACAATTCAAAACGAAGAAAAATATACATTTCGACAGTCTGAAAAATCAAACAAATACAAATTACTCCGAACACGGTGCTTAATATGTCATCCGAAACGCTTCGAGATGTTTATATTTATGTCCGTATATTGACCAAGCACCATCTGTCAGAGTAAATTCGATTAATTCTAATCAACCCATCATTTATTTGTTTGACAGCTTAGGGGACTATCATCATTTCCAATGATTTATTATTACCCATTAAATAAATAAAATGAATTAACCAACATTGCAGAAATGTTGGATTGTGCCCTTGGAAACAGGGAATCGGCCCTTGTGAAGCGGGGTGTAATGTTTTCTATATTAAATATGAAAATCATGATTACATCGCGTGGCTAGCGGCGATTTTTCATTGCCATCAAAGCATTATCGCCTTAATTTTATTATTAGATCCCTTTTGGATCTTGTTTTATTGTCTTGCTTTTTATGATTCAATGATCATTATCGCGATTCCCGCCGTTGGACAGTTTGAATTAGTGCGCCTCTATACGCGAGAAAATAATGCTTAGATCTTCAAGGGTAGTTTCATTTTGAATAAATTTATATAATGTCCTTTCCTTTTCCAACACATCCAAAGCGCGTTTTAAGCAAGAATTACGACATCCCCTATTTTATATTGCTGTTTACGGCACTAAAAATGTTAACCGAGCCACGGTAATAAAATTCTTAAATCTTCCGAGGCCCCGAATCAGCTCGCTTAGTATAAATTGAAGGATTTATAAGGGCCCCTCAAAGCTGGCAGTTGATAGCATCTGTAATCACACGTCTGTTGTGTAAAGTGACATCAATTATACGCCCCATCAAAGTCATCAAATTCAATTAAAATTGTCATCCAAAGACCATCGTCACAATCACAAGACATCAACTCGCGCATTAAGAAGTCATCAATTTTTATTCATCGTCACGCCCTTGCTCCAAATCGTTAATATTTTGCAAATCGTACCCTCAATTGACATTCGAATCGAATGTAATGCGATTTCATTAAGTCTATCGCAGATTTTGATTTGTTCTTAATTGAGCGGAATAGCGTATAAAAATTATATTGATGGTGATTTAACACTTTTAGAACCGATCGAAAAAGATTACACAAGCGAAGAATACCAAGACAATTTGAATGCAGTATTAAATTACTTCTTCAAAATATACTTCATGCATTCACAACGATATATCGTCGTTGGCACTTTTCATACAAGTTTTGCTGGCGCATCTGGTACTAAAATGGTTAAAAGTCGATGTAAAATTTCAAACATACTTTTCAATTTAGGCTTATTTTATACAGATGCAACCTCATGCAATGTTGATAAATATCTTTAAAAAAAAATCAATCGGGGATGTTTTATGGTCACTTTCAGCCCGGTAGGGTAAAATTTCGACTAGCTATAAATACAAGCATATGGTACCATAATAAATTATGAAGAGGTGTTTGTCATGCGACCAATGGCGCATATGTTGGTTTTGTTCTAATGCAAACTGGCTGAAATTTTAAATAAATAACGTCTGGAGCGAGGGCGTTCACAGGGCAGAGTCCCCGGGCGGCTCTCCGTTCTGCTACGGGAAGGACGTCCTCCCGCAGTCAAGGCTAACCGACAACTCCTTTCGATTCCCGCCTCCTGCGCGTCACTACCTAACACATTACGCCTAAAAGAGACAAAATATGTCGCTGTAAATCTGACGAAATAAATCTGCTCAGATTAATAACGTCATTGCATGGCGAAGATAATTCTTCTACGCTTCAATATACATATCTATAATAATACATACTATTTAAAGCCATCAATAATACAGGAGGCAGTGACATTATATATGTGATTATATAACATGTGATAACAAAACAGTCAGTCTATCGCGATGATGATGTTGCGATATTTATAACAATTATCAAGACCTGTGAATAAATATTATATAAATGTCTTGCACTAACTAAAACTATGCTGTAGTTGCTTATAATACTCAGTGTATGTACGTAATATTGCAATATTTCAATCAAGTTTCCACGCCAGAACTTTAGCCACGTCTATCAAAGTCCTAGCCACTTTGTATCAAAAGTAGACGATGTTTATTTAGCAATAATTAACATAAACTACTTGTAGACCGAATAGCAACTTTGTAGATTTAAAATTATTCGGGTTTCAATTTTTATTAATGTCCGCAACGTTGAAAGCTTGGTAGATTGTATCTTTCCTGATTCACATGACTTTGAAGTTGAAAGATTGAAGTCACGGTCCTGTTTCCTGGCAAGCAATGAAACCCTGGACCCAGGAGATGTGGGACGTTTAGTTGAGAGCCTTGATCGAGATAAAATATCTTTTTTTCATCGAGCTGGTCTTAGTCATATTTAAGACACAGAATTGAGCTCGGACAGACAAAGACGGAGAGTGTCTTGCACGTTGAGTTTGAGGAGAAACATACTGCGTACATAATACCGATTGTATAGATCGTTAACCCAAATTTATCGACTAATAATGACATATGAGCGATATAATGAATCGATTTTAAGTGTATTGTTTATGTTTACTTGAAGAAATGACCGAATATTGTGAGCTATCGACAGTGTTTATTTATTTATATACAAACTTCATACACACTGCGACGGTCCTGACTGATAAGTGAATTTGTACGGATGATAAGTGGCGGATATACAAATATAGCATCTAGGTTTAGATAATTTAAAATTAGCTTCACTATTCAAAGGGTGAAGGAAGAATCTCGGATCGTCATCGAAAAGTCTCGCAGTTGGGCTATCTCTTAATCACAGACTAGCTATCTTTTTATCTGTTTCTTTTCCAGTTCAGTATTGAATGATCCACGCGAACAATTTAAATCGGAATGGTCGTCGGGTAAAAAATATTGATCGCCCCTGGTACAATCACCCTATGAAACAATATATTTCAAAATTATTTAAAAAAATGCTTTCCAAAATATATCGACGTTTAGTCGATGATCTTATTTTTTAAATACATTCCGCGTCATGAAATTAGCGAAATTTGTTTCAGTTAACTCATGAGTATTTCCACTAAACGCCTTCATCTTTCCAATCATTCTTGATCGTTCGAAATCATGCTAAGTTCTAAATTGGTACGATGACTAAATTCTGAAAATTTCTTGTTGTTAATACGCCTTCAGTCATCAAAGCCACCAGTTGAGACTTGCTCAACGAGTGTCCATTCTTAAATTGATATCCAACAAACGAAATGATATCATAACATTTGAACAATATTTATTTTACGGAAATATTCATTCTAAATCCATCTACAAGATACGTCAAAAGACCTTTAATATAAACAGGAAAATATGTGTACGTGCTGACATGTGAGAAAAGATGAGCTTATAGTAGTTTATTTAGGGACTTGAATGAGACTCAAGCTAAACATCGGGATTCATTCATCCTCTCCAAATAAAAAAGACTCAACATCGACTCCTATAGTTAGGTTTTCAATGAAAATTTTCCTCATTGAGACGTTGATTTATTGCGGCGAAAAATTGCTGCTTTATTTCAAGTGCAGTGATTTAAGAGCTCGGTTTTTAATGTAGGGGTGGTGCAGAAGTTTTGTCTATTGATTCGTCTCCGCACACGTATCTTCGCACCCCCCTTCGTGCCAACTTATCCGGAAGACATTATCCGCATTAACTTTGCGCAATTAGATCCATTCGTTAGGTTATTAAGCGTGAAATTGGACTATGTTCGACAATATTTACTTGCACACTG
Organism: Stenopsyche tienmushanensis; assembly: GCA_008973525.1. NCBI lineage: Eukaryota > Metazoa > Arthropoda > Insecta > Trichoptera > Stenopsychidae > Stenopsyche > Stenopsyche tienmushanensis. The sequence continues at coordinate 360,078 of WACJ01000135.1, forward strand.
TGTGACTGGCTATTATTTATTGACGGAAGCATAAAATGTTGGATCGTTCAGAATTATGGTCGGGCCTAATGGCAGCTTAAAAACTTCAACACTCGTTTTTACGAACAATAGTTGCCCAAATTGAGTCGATTAAATTGAATTTATTTCTCCAATAAAACAAAGCGTTGACTTGCTCGGTCGAAATTCGATGTTTGTTTGTCATGTGAACTCGCGAGGTCCGTCGCAAAGTTGGACTACAGAGTGGTTACAATGCTTCAAATGCTCCAAATAAATTTCGCAATTCATACACATTGTGTACTTAATAGGTTACGGTCCAGGCGATCTCTCGAAAATAATTGTTAAAGTGAGTACTTCAGCTATGTCACTGAAAATTGGGTACTTTCCTGTTATCGCGGGGCAAGCATATTGGTGTATTGAAAATGACTACTAATACTTGTTTTTTGGTTTTTTTTTTTTAATTAAATTTAAATTCTAATCTGGTTAGGTTAGGTTAAGTTAGGTTTTTTATTTTAATTGTGTCGAAATGAACGCGTTTTCAATTCACCAATATGCTTGCCCCGCGTTAACAGGATAGTACCTAAATATAATATACAAAGATAGTCGCAAAAGTACCCGACCTTACGCATATATGGCTATTATTCTTTAAAAAAAATACTATGATAGAAAGTATCTAGACGCTACGTTGCTTCCGTGATCGTACCGATCATATAAAATGCCGCAAAAATCTCTAAAAGAGGACGGAGTGGCCATAAGGTGTGTATGCTCAATCGGTCCGCTTTTCGGATCGCTGATATGACGAATGAGCGGCTCGCGATCATATAACATAATGATAACGAAGAAAAGAGGGATTAGACAAATTAGTATATATCATAAAAACGGACAGATTCAATCAGTGTTGGTTCATTGCCACACCCTTGTTATGGCCCTGGCCTATGACTCTAATTTGCGCCTTTTTATGGTGTTGAGTACCTCGATCCGTTTATCCATCAAAGCCAGCACATCGGCATTGAACCTCTGAACAGCATCCTTCTATACGCCCACATTTCAAACGCCTGAAGCTTTTTGCACATGGCGTTTGTCAGAGTCCATGATTTCGATTCATACAGAAGAACGCTGAACATATAGCTGCGCAAGATTCGGAGTCTAAGAAACAATCTTAGATCTCATGAGGTCAACAGATTTTTCATTTTCAAAAAATATTGCTCTTACTTAGATCTACCTTAGATCATCTTTGTTATGTCTTTACCACCGGGGCATTTGAATAGTTCAAATTGTTTTTGAACGAACTGATCTTCGAGGATTTTGAACTGATCTTTAAACTCCATGTTATGCAAAGTTTGGATATCGGGTAGCTTGGCGGGCGCGGTTGGCGGGTCGGTGGCGCGATTGGCGAGACGTCCACCGTCGTGCCGATTTTATTAAATGTGTGTTTGCATAAGTGCATGTAATGTGATCCTCAGTCATTCTTTGCGTTGATGCTCGCTTAAGCGCTGCAGTGGATGCGCACAATTCACAAGGAAGATTCTGTTTTTTTGGACAACATTTCCTAATTGAGAAGTAATTTCTTGCTTCTAATGATTACATGTTGTTTGGAAGCATGTGCATAGAGTCTGTCTGTATCTTATGAATATCACTATTTCTCTTAACATAATAAAATGTACTTTTTTTAAATTATTGCAAAGACTCAAAATGTTTTTTCTACAATTGAATACGAAAATTTGTCTTCAAAATCTTAATTGATTTAAACTAAATGTTATAAAATAAGAGTTAATCCTCATACATATCCAATGTTTATTCCCTTTTTATCAATTATATTGTTATTTCAGGAATGAACAATGTATGCGGGAAAACAATCAGTATAATAATGATTGATTTATATAATTGAACATGCCCTTTATTTTTCTTTTAATTTTTTAAAGCACACAAGTTATTATAAATCCAGTAAATCAAACTAAATCAGGATCAAGATGATTGTTGGGAAATATCGATACTTTCAAGCTTCCAAATTTTGTTTCACAATCAGTATTTGAACCCAAATCTCTATACTAGAGTTCAAGAGCTAGCGCAACGTGTTCGCAAATTTATTGTACACGAAAATAAATTTTATTTGATTTCCATAGGAATTTATTCCGAAGCCCTAGGCTTGAAATAGATTTATGGCATCATATCTTAAGTTATGAATAGTCTGAATATATTCATGCACCAAATGAAAAATGATATGGGGGCCATAAGTACGATTCGGGCTTTTGGGATAAGTGATCCCACTTGTTCCTGCTCCTTGACACATCTGACCTCAAGGGGTGGCTATCGACCGCTTCGAGTACCCTCGAATTCAATCGTTTACAGACAGTTTCCACTATGCATAAATTCGTTTATTTTACATACATTTAATTGTTTTTATTCACGATTCAACTTCAGCTTTTAATTGTTGCGTTTACACGGATAAAATAAGCTTTCGGATGGTATTCAATTTTTGCGATATTGAAATGTTTTTGGGGTGCACTGTAGCACTCGGAAGGGAAGTTCAAATATTTAAACACAATTCTCCACGCACAATTGAATAATCGAGTGTCCCAGCGAAAGATTTCGCCAGGAATTTCTCAATTTTCATCTTCGCAATTTGGTCTCTTCCAAGGCGGGAGTGTTTGATAGAAAACACTGAATTCAGGTAAGTACTAGATTATGGTGCTCAAAAATTATGGCTCACTTAGTAAATGGATTTTTAGAAGAAAGGCGCAAAGAACACGTTAAATGAAGATGTATTGTGTATTCAGCGGAGGGGATCTCAATCTTTTGAACCCGTTCAAATATTAACGGGTCTTTTAACTTAACTATTCTATTTATTTATTCAAAATATGACTCCGTGGGAATAAACAGCGCGCTTCGGGTTTACTGGAGTGGAATCAGAATCGCGAAAATTCCAACAGGAGAATCTTAATTAATTTAATATTTGATCATGATGTTTTTGCACCCTTTGAGACGAAGAAAGGAATTGTGTCGCATTAATATTTAGGTGTACGCTATAATTAAAACACATTTCAAATAACACGATAGCCTGAATAGGGAGCTTTGATTGCGAAACAAGAAAAACGGTCCTAAAAAGAAAATACCTTATATTATAAAAGAGGGAAGAGATTCAGATAGTAATGGGGATGTCATAAAATTAAGCAAAAATATTGAATTTAGATGAATATCATCTTGATATGGTACTTTTTCTTAACACTCTCGTGGCCGCATCAAAGGATCAGACCGTTGAAAGTATTAAATAGAAGCAAATAGATGTAATAGTTGCAGATATAAAATTTAAATCACCATATTAATTGATCATGATGCATATGTGGCAACATGCGGCCGCCAATGGTCAACCTGTGGTGATACAACATATGTATCACCGGTCACGAAAGTATTAAGGTGGCATATTCGTCGTAGAATATAGGAAACTATCCCAGCGAAAGAATTTTTCATACAGTGATTTGCCATTGCTTTTCGCATATTTATATTACTGGAAAGATAGAAATATATGATACAAGATATCATTCATAAAATTAAGTCTCTATATAATCTTATATGTAATCTGCAACATTGCAGTGATCTTTGAACAAATGTCTGCCAAAATTACAGTGCAATGATTTTTAAATTATATTGACAATGCCTATTTTTGACATTTTTTATAATGATTCAACTACAAAATTTTGAGACAAGAAAATAAAAATGCGTAAAATTTTCATGCGGTATTAGTGTAACTTCTTGCTTTTTGTCCATTTATCATCGAAAACGGTTAGCTAAAAAATGCAGCTAGATATTGTATAATCTACATAGATAAAAATGAATGTGTGTCGCGGAGCAAGGGGTTTGCTAGGTATACATTCTTATACCGTTCATTCGATTGCAATGAAATTTTGGTGAGTTATTGGGCGTATATCAGCAAAGGTTTTTACATTAGCACGATTATTATTTTTGTGCGGAATTTGTTTTACGAGACGTATTACGAATACACCATATTGTACTTATGAAGTGAGGCGAGGAGAGGAAAAAAAATGCGCGCAAAATGCAGTGGAGAGAGGGAGACAGTAGACAGTAATTGAAGTGGGACGGGATATATGCAAACTTTTGAATCCTAACCTCTTAGCCCGCGCTACACATGCCCCACAGCAACGGTTCTTAAAATGGGTCTACGAAGACATTACTAGGGGTCCGCGAATATTATTTTAGTCGAATTAATAACAGAAAACATTGTAAAAAGATCTATTTTGACCAAGAAATCTTTGTTTGTTGGAAAAATTAGGTCACAAGGGTTGTGATGGGTCCACCAAAAAAAAAATTCTCAAGAGGGCTATATATGCGTTAGAACAGCTGCCCTATAGCAATACACCGCGTAACTATACTACTGCAATTATTTTTATTAAGCGCGTGTGGCATTGCAAAGCATTCCAAATACTTGCTAGTCTAATATATAAAAATCAATGTTTGTTTGTTCGTATTTAATGCGCTGCCATACCGTTCATTCGATTGCAATAAAATTTTGTCAACTTATTATTTATACTAGTAGAAATAACATAGGCATAATAAAATAATTGTGTACACACTTGGAGTTTCATTTTTCGTGATGCTCAAGCCAATTTGTCCAATCATGCCAATAGAAGTTTCGTTAAAAATAACACCATCTTATAGCCATTATATAGCAGATGACAAAAATTACTTATTGTTAATATTTGTAACCGGTGATTGTTAAGTTTTTACATAAAATAATATGGAAGGCGTTTCCTAACTTTTTGTCGGTGTGTATTTTATACATAAATTTATTCAGAATCAGATAAAAATTCAATTTTAGTTAGACTTATCTGTATTGATATGTGTGTAGTAATCTTATTCAAAACGATCAAGATCTGTCTATTGATCTGATTTGATTTATGAATCTGTGAATTGTTACATCTTAAACTTGTTCTTTAATTAACTGCTATAAGTTCAGCTGAATCCATTTGCATGATTGTTGTTGCGATGAAAAAAATATGAACTTATTTTGTCGTATATTTTCGAAAATCGCGTACAAATTGTTGATTATTATATCCATCGGTTGATTTATAAAGATAGAAAAGCTTAAGTGTAAAATTTATAAATACATCGGCAATTTTGAGAGTCTCTGCGAGTTTCAAATGATCGTTAGTGACTCTCCAAGTAAATGAATTCTCCGTTTTAACGATCCAGCTTCTAAGAAATGATCTGCAATGTCATATGAATTATCCAAGGCCATCGTGTCGCATGATTTTTATTTAGACATTAAACTAATTTTGAAATGGTAGTGCATGATCTCTCTGCCCATTAATGCTAATGCAATGCCCAGATTGCCATAGTTCACTCTAATCGCATCCGAAATACCATTTAAACGGGTCCAGAGCCGATCGATCGGCCATCATCTTCCGGTTCGGTGCACTCAGACGGTTCGGCCACTTTATCTTGTCATGATGTTTTCCAGCCCAGAAGGGTTCCCTGTCCAGATTTTGATAACCAGCAATTAATAAAGTATACTTATTTTCGAACAGCTGTCTGCTGCGTCCGTGGAGTACTGGCCACAAGGCTACCCATGACTCATTCATTATTCCAGATTTCCATTTTCACACACTTGCTCATCGCTTTAGTCCACTCGAAAGCTCTCAGCCATCGCACTTATGTATATATAGACGATGGGTTCGTATCCCGCGTGTTTATTTACAGTCGGCGCTGTCCAGTCGTATTTTGGCGCGCAACCTGTCATGTCGTGTTTCGCGCGCTTTTGCGGACGCTCGCACTTCCCGGTCCCGTTAACGAATCAATCACGAATGGGATGACCATTTCGCTATAGCAAAATAATAGTGTAAATCCACGAAATATCAACCATTTAAACTGAATTGATATATCGCAGTGTTTTAATTCATAAAAATATTAATTAGTGAGTGTCGGTGTTTTCCAAGTAGATTCGTTTTTGTATCATAAATCATTCAAAACGAATTGAATTACGCCTGTTCTTAAACAAAATCACCCATTTGGATATAATTGCAATATTTTCGATCATATATTCCATATTATATTTGTTAAATTTGGATTAAAAAGCAGCAAAATATATAAATATATGAAGGGAAAGATGAAAATACAAATTTAAATTTGCAACATTTTTCATTATATCGCATTGAATTTCGAATTTATTCGAACTAAAATATTGCGAGAGGTATATAAATGTATTATTTTATTATTTAAAATTAAATCCCATTTATATATATGGATTTTTATAATATTTTTTTTTTAAAAATGTGAATTAAAGAGAATTATCTCTCCATATAAATATGCATTATAATCGATTAAGTATATAAATATATACAAAACCATAACTATAACGATTGAATAATGCTGATGTATTCAGGTCATATATCATCTTAATTTTAGCACAAAAAAATTTTCAATGCGGCCATAATCATATTTCTTTACGGCCTATAAAAATAACAATCGACCGAGTTTTTCAGCTTCATAAAAAAAACCTAATTTTGAACCCCGAGTGCTCTCATTATGCCCAGGATATCGATCATTCGACTATGAAGGAAATTTCATATAAATAATGTATCAGGTCGGTAAAAAGATGCGTCATTTAATCGAATGACTGGCGTATCTTTTAAAATGTGCCATTAAACGTAAGAGATATTCTCATCCAGATTTTTGATCTTTTAATGTTATCAAGGTAGGATTTCCTCCCGGTCCTAGAAAGCACGTGTTGTACATTAACCCCGGTTTATTTTAGTAGCTGTCTGTGTCTCTTAAGTAAACAGAATCAACTACTATATAGAGCTTGTCTTTTCCGCATAATGGCATGTACGAAGATTAAGTTTTGAATAGATAATATATTTCCGCGTGGCATTTTCAGCGATGTAATCGATACCCGGAATAAAGCGGGAGACTTTCCGCCGATAAAATCCCTCGAGAAGAACAACATCCAATACAAAAGTTTGCCAAAACGATGACGAAACTAAATGCAATGCAGCAACAAAGAAAATCTTTGTTCGCCCAAATGATTCAGATTTGGGTCTCATCGCATATTTTGATGCAAAATGCTGATTTTCAGCATAAATTACGCCATAATTTATTTTGAAACGTATGAAGTGCGGTATTAAACGTGTCAAACATGATCAATTCCCCGGTAAAAGCTTTTAAGCTCCGCTGAGCGCCTTTCAATATGTTGTGCCAAAGAAATTAATTTGGAGCTTATCAAACACTGCAAGAATGGAAATATCGATTTAATATCGCCGAGCGAATTTTTACAACGATAATAAGTGATATGTTCATATAAAAACCATCAATATACGATAATTTTTACAAACAATAGGATAAATATGGGGTATTTACTCTTACATCTTCCGTCGACCGCATCAATTAATCCATCAGCGTTCATAACTGTCTTTTATAAGATCATTTATATATGATCGAGTTTTAATATTCAAGGGCTCAATTTTTAGCTTTTATTTGAGGATGTATAAAATATAATAAAATGTATGTCTGTCTGTTCATCATTATCAGTGATAGACCTAAATCAATTTTCTATTAATGCATTTAAATTCGAATGCTCAAATCAAAATCAATTTTGTTAATAATTTCGTTATAAGGCGGGGTGCGATTTGACCCAAATCCTTAATGTCCATTATGGAAATTTGCACGTTGTGTATACAATATATCGAATCGGCTAAATTCAAATTGGTTCGCTAATGCGAAAATTTTCAATTAAGCAATTCCACGATTATGTAAAATATATTTCCATAATCAAGGCGAAATTTCATAATAATCAATGCGATTTCGCAATGGGTGCTTTATTTATATAATTTAATTTTTTTACTACAGTTTTCGCTATAAAAGGACGTATTAATATAAAAATAATCATAATAATGTATCAAAGCTGAGATATAATATGTGATTATTCAATTAAATGCGATTTAAAGCCGTTACCTTGTAGGAGATCCGCCATTTTGTTTTAATGTCGTTTAATTTCAATTAACAGCCGCTAGATGACACCATTAGCTTTGTAATCAAAATGTGCGCACTTTATTATACAGGGTGGTACATATTTGAAATTCGTAAATTCGCAGTTGATGTACGATGTAATTTTCATCAGGTCTGACGAGGCAAATGAAGAAAAATGAGATTTCGTCGGAAATGTTTGCTGTTGCGGTCTTTGAGCCGTACACGGCTCTATCGTCTTTTTGTCCTTAGAGGAGCGATTTTCTTAATTCGTCGGGTCGTTGTCGACTTCATAAAGAGATTTAATGTGCCAAAAATGTCTCTGGATCGTTGTTTTTACTATTTTTTCGCCACGAAGGCGTTTGTGATCATAACATTCGAAGGCGTAACGTTCGTGAGTGTGTTTCTTCGTATTTCCCGGATAATCCTTTATCTCTCCTGGCGACGAGCCAGGTCTTTCACTCCGGCCACACATGTTTATAAATATACAATATTACCCAAGTCTTTTGTAATTGTCCCTTCCGTTTGGAGCTGTGGAGGCGATCTCTTCCACCTTCCCGAGGCAACGTCATGTAATAGTAGTAGACCATATAGTCCGATTGTTGTTTTAAAGTTATGGCGATCTATTATAGCCGGTGTCAGGTGCGCGCCCTATTTCTAGAAGCATTTCCGTCTCGGTTTCCAATTCCGGAAACGACTTATTTGTAAAGCAAACGGATTGGATGGCCGACTCTAAATTCGGACGTGCCATTATTTTAACGAGTCCTTTTTCGGCTCAAAATCTACATAGAATATAAGTCTGTGCTCTGGAATAAGTGGCACAAGATTGAACGCAATCTTTGTACTATATCTAAACTAATAATAAACATAGTCTTCGTTACCTCAAAAAAATTTTTATTTGTTTACTATTGTCGGCTTCGACCTAGTTGATAGCGTTGAATATGGTGATACATGTGTTGCACGCTTTATGAACGCCCTTTCTTATTTAAGAATTGCTTTCAAATTTTGCTATCTATAATATAAAACAAGTGGTTTTTTTTGCATACTATTCAATATAGCCAATATGCGCCAACATGGTGCATCCATGCAATATTTTTACTATGCCTATATTATTCCCGCAAGGGTAAACAGTAAGTTGACAATGTTTTATCGCAATCGGATGAACGGTATAGAAGCGCATCAAATACGGACAAACAAACATTGATTTTTATATATTAGACTATGCCTATATAACACGCGCAATTCTTAACAACAAGTGGACTAAATTTTATCGCAATCTGATGAACAGAATTTCTTATCACTTTTTATTGTGCGTTGATCTTCAGCGATCATTGCGGTCCAAATCATGACCAGAGAAAATACTTTGTCTTTTTATGGCCACTCACTGCTCAGTCCGGGCGATTTTAGCAAGGAATTCATAAAATTTTACTTTTATCGTAAAATTAATATAATTCTTAAACTAGCAAATTGAAGCGAAATTTTAGCGTACAAAAGAGTTTACTGCATCGATATATATAAACATAACAGTGGTTTTAAATCTGTGGTGCATGTATCAGAGTGATATAGACAGTCATTGATTAAATGGCATGTCAATCCAATGTTTTATGTAAAATTTATATTTAAATTATGTATTCTATGACGTATTTGTAAAAAAAATGTGTTAAAACACATTCCCGTCGGGTTACGCATATGTGCGTCTTTCGGCTACTATCGATCGACACGGAAGTACGTCTTAGGCATGTGATTCATTGGCTTTTAAAAAAGGCTAACTGAAGAATAGGTTCCATTATTTTTGAAAACCGCATAACTTCAAATCGTTGTGATAGAATGTATCAAAAATCGCATTAAAAAAGCTTATAAAAAATTCATATAAATAAAAACACTACATATTTATTTTCGAATTCCTTTAACTTTTAAATTAACAAATTATCGTTATCAATCAGGATACATTTATTCGTCATCCTTTTGTGTTGGAATCGTCTTTTTTAAAAGGTAATCGCTGATTAACCCCTTGTTTACGTGAAGAAATTACTGAATATTGTATGCTATCGACAGAGTTGATTTATTTATGTACATGTTTCATACATGCTGCGACGGTCCTGACAGATAAGTGGATATGGATGATAAGTAGCGGACATACAAATATAGCATCTAAGATTATCGTGATTTAAAATTAGCTCACTGCTCAAAGGATTAAACTTTGCGACGATTTAACCATTAATTTTTTTATGCAGTTCGTGATATGGAGACATGCAATTCTTAAGCTTTTAAGAAGATTTGCCAGATACAATTCCGTTATACACACTCACATTATAACGGTTGTAACTTGCACTTGTGTTAATTTTAGATTGTTTAATGCGAATTCGCATAAATAAAGCTGTGTCCTCTCTTCTATTTTTTTTTTGAAAATCGCATAACTTCAAAATCGCATAAAAAAGATCCGCATAAAAACCGACCCAAGTGTAGACTTTGTTCTTATTCAAAGACGCACATATGTCTAACTCGACGGGAATGCAGTTAACGCATTTGTGCTTCTTTAGCCATTATTCATTACTTTAAAATATAGATTTTAATTCTATAAATTATAAAATATTTTTATCACGCTATTACCTATTAGTTAAAAAGTTAGTGCATTTTTTTAAATATTTGCAAATTCTTACAAATACGCTCTGCATCGGGCGAAAAGACAATACTATGCGTAACCCTGACAGGAATGTGTTAAGAAGAAGAAAGTTACATTAAAATTGTTTTTGTTAAAATGTCGTATAACAGCCACAATAAAACTACTGCAGATTAAGGTTTCTTCATTAAATATTCAAAGATAAGGTACACAACCATGCTATGAAGTATCTACATATATCCATCTTTCCATGCGTTCAATATTGTATGGATTCCTTGATAATTTCGATTTGTAGTAATTTTGATTATCATGTTTAAATTATATCGCCCTTGTTTAAATCCAAAAGATGGGTCTTCATCAGTACTCCTTTGCAAACCCACATATTTCGCAATCCGCTGTGTTAACAGAAATTTACGAGGAATTATATTATTACTGTGTTATAGTCGTAATAATATTAAAGGATCGTAAAGCTCTTATTCCAAGTCCCCCTGAAGCCATTTATTAGCTCCTCAGCCGAGTCGACAACATTATTATTTTAGCGTTATTGTTGTAGAAGCAGCGAATTGTGGTGCTTAGAGAATCAATAAAACTCCTATGGCTAAATGACAGTTAAGTTACTTGACCTGAGCCCGCAGACAATGGAATTGGACTGTCCAAACGAAGTCTTCTGTTCGATGACCATAATTACACTATTTTGATTACTGCCATTAATAGACGTCCAAACCTTAACAAGTTAACGGCCGCGTGAATGATTTGTGGTCCGCATATCATCACGGCCGGTCGAAAAAGGCGAAAGTTAAATAATACGCGAAAATAACTATCGCAAGTCGCGGTTATATTTAGACTTAACCCTATGCGCGTCTCGCCTTTATTTTATTTATAGATGTGACACGCTCTGCTAATTAATTGAAGAGATCCAGCATCTTCATCTGATGACCTATGCTAACTTCCGTGACCCTCGGTTCGTCATCCCAATTTGGATGCACTTTCACCATAAAGCGAATCCTTCGACATTATCATTGATATCGCTCCAAAATTGATATAAATGATCTCGTTTAACGATTCGATTTGATTTGCATCGACCCCAGCCGCGGCCGTTGTCCTGCCCAGGATGACGTTCATTGATATTAACAATGCAAGATCTTGATTTAGTGTCGTTTTATGGAACGTAAATTTGATAGCTATTAAAACGGAAGCCGTGTCAAAATGATAGGATACATGTTGTTAAGCCATTTAGTTGACCAGTCGTCTTAGAAACTTTAAATGGAGTGTCTTATTAAGCGCTTTGTGACTGTGGATGGTTGCAATTAACCCAAAATAGAAATGTCTGAAAGATATATGAAAATACATTCATCCAGTAGTAACTAGAACATACCGTTCATACACTTTTTAACACACTTTTAGCAGTTTTCAAAACATTTTTAAGCGAAATTTTTGATTAATCCTTCTATATTATTGAATTTCACAATCTATATTATTGATTAGTATTCTTAAACTATTGAGGAACTATTATATTGATGTGATAGTTTTGATAACAACACGACACAGTAACATTTATCATACAGTATTAACTCATTCCGTTCCGCTCACTTGAAAACGCGTACTTTGGGCGGAGCTTTTGCGAGTCCATTCACTCAAAAACGAATGATTGAGAGTTTAAGCTTTTAAGACAAAAAATAATAAATAAACCCTTTATATTTGTCTTATTTCGTCAAAAGATGATATTATACACATTGAAAATGTTGCTGAAATATTAAAATTATAAAACCCTCTCCTCATATTCGAACAGCTGGATAATGAGACTCAGAGCCGTACTTAAGTGTAATTTCAACATAAAAATCAGACCTTATGGATACCCTAAAAAAGGGATCGGATGATCATTCACTATTCCCACAACAGAAGCATTCAAAACAACATCCAGTTAGAGATTATATATATATTTTTTTTTTAATATAAAATTCAATTGTTCCGATAGGTATGTTTTATATTTTTCATCCCATATGACACATATTAGTGTTAAAATCTTCCTGTATTTATTTTTGGTACTATTTTTTTATGACTGACCCCAAAACATCTTTTTATGATCCACGTATCAAGTTAAAGGGTATCAACATTGTTCATATTACACTCAAATCTCTTTTTGTGCGATTTCGAAGTTATGCGGTTTTTTTAAAAGCAATTATTTCTCTTTATTTAATTTCATAATGAATACGTATCGATTAGATTTTTGAAAAAAATGATTTCGTTTTTTTTTGCATTTTTTCAATGTTTCGATTTAAAAAAATACCGTTTCTAAATTAATTTCCAAAATTCCAACTACCTACGGAGTTATAGCTATTTTAGTGACCCTGAAAAGACCAACAAATTACTTGACTAAATATTTTTTAAACAGTCGCCATTTTGTGATTGTTTTTTTTAATTAGGGACTATAGCGACATCTTTGCTAATTATGAATTATATTGTTGGAAAGAGAAAACCTAAACAGAACAATGATGACATTGACACTGGGTATACTATTTCTTCCGAAGAAGAGAACGATTTTAAGTAATATCGAAAATCATAACGAAAATTATCATACAGCGATGATAGTTTGTAATTAAGATAATTAGTATTTCTCTAGTGGATATCTGGCATTTGAGATGCCAGATGTCAGACATCCTTAAAATTTTACCAATGATGCAAGACGTCCTTTAAATTTTACCAAAAATGTTACTTTTCAATTATTTTTATTTACTTTTTTTATGCGATTTTGGATATATTTTATATAACTGTTTCATTATGCTGTTTTTAAAATCCATGAAATGCATCTTCACATTTCATATGTAAGTCATAGCTTTTTTTTGTGCGATTTTCTGCGGAATGCATCTACCGCAAAAAAAAGGTTTAAGTATATATCTATTTTTATAAGATGCACCACAGATTGAAAACCATTGTTATTATTATGTACATTTATATATAAAATCTTTATGAAGGCACTCAGACAATTTTGTTTCTTTTTTTAATGCTGACTTCAAGCAAAATTTTGCAAAACATAGCGTCTCGGAATGTGTTAATCATGAAAAACTGTAGTACTAAGATTTTATGTATTTTATTAGACGTAGACGATCTGCATATGAAACGTTTATAGAAAAATAGATAAGAATTATCTTCTAAAAATTCTTAAATATAATAGAAGTGAATCTATTAAAGAGCTAATTAGTCAGGGCTTATTTTATCATATCCAGAAATTCAGGTTAAATCAGAATCATGCTAATACTTCCAACATCCCAAATTTGAGCCCAAATATTTGTAGCAGGAGCTCAAGATCTAATCCACTACAGCAATACTTTGTCATATTATGAGTGAATTTAAATGAAATCTTACATGACAAACTGACTTCAACTGTGGAAAATATTTCAATTTCACCTCTTTTATGCTCCAAATTTTAATTAAAACCAACAGCAGCATACATCTGCTACATTGCAGAATCTGATGTGATTTTTTAAAAGTGTTGAAGGCTCATTAGAATCAGATGAATGATAGGACGTGTCAAGAAGACGAACGTCAACATTTGTACACTTCATAATATCGTATCTCGAGACGACAAATAAATATAGACGCGTCGAAAGTATTTGCATTTGACTCCTTCAAATTGTTGTTCTAAGGTCGTGCACGTCCACGAAGAAGTTGAATCGTTTCACAGACGATTGCTCGCTGGATATTATGGATGTTTCAGCTCCGAATTTACATAATTTAATTGTACATCTCGGTCGGATGAGTCGTCGAAAATTATGGGTTCTAAGATCGACGTCCGACGGTCCTTTGTTTGCTGTATATGCAGAATCTATATTCAAAAATTGTCTGTATCGAAATAAATTATGCTATGCGTGGTGGTGGGTCTTTGAACTACCGGGAATTCTCAGGGCTCATATTTATGCAAAAATTCAAATGCACATAAGTCAAAGCAATCGCTCTGCAGCCCACACCATCGGCATCTTGGCCTAATCCATTAAACATAGCACTGGCTTCGATCCACCCACCTGCTGCAGTAATGCACACCATTGTGTGCCACATGCATCAGTCGCCCTCGTCTTTGATCAACACCTCTCTTATATTTTCTGTTGGATGTGAAGATTTCAACACGGAGTCTTTGCGGAGGATCTGATGACTTAGGTGGATTGCGGACCACTTTCAGTTGTTGGTTTGGCATACATTTACATCAAGAGTAATAGGCACATAAAGCAATGTAAAACTAAGCTTACACGTTCTCATATTATAACATATACAGGATGAATTGCATATGGACTAACATTTTTTTTGGGGGGTTAGGGGGGTATTTTGCTACGTTTCACATATAGACTCTATGTCCTAAGTGTAAGGGTTGTCGAAGTAGAATTTTTTTCGATATTTTGAAAAAATACCCAAAATTTCACCTTTAAATCATTATAACTTTTTAATCTATGATCGTAGCACGAAATAACTGTTTTTTTGTATTTTGCAATGTATTTTTGATCTAAATAAATCATTATTTTATGTAATTGATTTAAATAAAATTACGTATGAGCTTCCAATGTCACAAAAAATGTGCAAATGAATGAGAAATGTCCACTTCTAAATTCTTTTAACCAAAAAACTGTCAGACACCACTAGATTTCTTTGCCTGGGGACACTTTACATGGACTTTGGTCTTGACGGATATATACGTCATATTCACTTATGGGGTTAAAAAACTGTCACAAATGTTATTTAATTTATTTTTTAATGTTTTAAAATATAAATAAAACATGTAAAAAAATATTGATGCATGAATTCATTAGACATGTTTAATTCTATATTACATTGGGATAGAATTTATTAGATCAGCGGCTCTTAAACTCAGTAATCCGCGGACCCCCTCTTGAACAAATTGTTTTTTTTGTTGGACCCCCCATCTAAGAGCTTTACCACATTCCAACATTTTACGTCGTTCTTGAGACTTAATTTTTCAAACAAACATATTCTGGTCATATATTGGTCAAAATAGATCATCTTATAATGTTTTTTGTAAATAATCCCATGAAAATGAATAATTTTTTAAATATAATTTTGCCTTTAAAAACCAAAACACGATCGAAAAAAGGTTTTTACTAACGTTTTAAGTAATTAAAAATCATATTTAAATATTAATGTATGTTTTTTTTTATATCTCCGCGAACCCCCGACAATGGCTTTGCGGACCTCCAGGGGCCCGCGGACCTCAGTTTTAGAGCCACTGTATTAGATAATAAAATCATTTTCAAGGACACTAAATCGAAATCATCGACTCCCACTATATGCTCCAAACTAATAATTTGGAAATGTTGGTTTTAAATTACTAGAATATTGTTCCTCAAAAATATTTTAATCAGATAGTATCTATAATTATGGTACTGTTACATAGCCATACCACGCGCTCGTCGAGATGGCCGCGTTGATGCATGGATCCGTTTTTCTTTCGGATCATGTGTAGCCAAACGAATGGATGGGGATGGATGGGCGTCGAATAGAAAAACTCTTCTCTAGATTCATACGAGAGAGAGAGAGAGAGATATGGCTACGGGAAGGACGTCCTCCCGCAGCCAAGGCCAACCGACGACTCCTTTTCTCGACTCTCACCTCCTGCGCGTTACCACCCAAACGGCAACGGTGCACGCGCCACCGCAGCGCCACAGAAGATGGCGCTGTTAAAATAGCACATCGCACCTGAAGAGAGACGGAAGATGTCGCTGTTAATCTGGCGAATTTAATCTGCTCAGATTAACAGCGCTATTGCATGAGGGTTGTTAAATTGTCTACGCTTCAGTACAAAATATAGATTTAAATTGTTTTAAACTTTGCCAAATATTTTGTTATGTTACGTTAATGTATCTGTTACGTATATTATCATTGAACAATATCGTCTTCTTTCTGTTAAATAAATACAAATGTTTCTCTTTTAATTTTTGATGCAAAACTTCCAATTTTAGACAATTAACTTGTGCAGGTATAGTTTCTTCTCTTTATAGACCATCCGGACTTAGGGATTGGAATTGGAGACTATTGTGTTGTCAAGAAGGCGTAGCGCGTGTTGCATCGCTCGTTTTTGTTGTGTTCAATGAAGGCATGCGATATCCTATTCTATATCACCCATCCTATTCGTTTTTCCCATGAGTTCTAAATATATTGACACAGTGGTCCATAGGGTCCCAGTCTTTGTCATAACTCTTCGATTGTTGCCGTAGCTCTGACTCGATCGAGGGATTTTAATGCATCGTTGTCAAAATTCGAAGATTCTTCCGTTTTCGGTTCATCTCTTAAGGTTTTATTGCCCGATTTAAATGTCTTTAACATACATTTTCACAAAAATAGTATTAAATAATAGTTCTACAAAAAAAATTGCGTACAAATACGTTTTCGTCGCTGTGCTCGGTCAGTTTCAATAAATTACACTTAAACCTCTTTTTGTGCGACTTTTGTTTTTTGTTCTGTTTTTTATAAACTTTTTTTATGCGATTTTGGATATATTTTATATGGCTGTTTCAAAGTTATGCAGTTTTTAAAATCCATGGAATTTTTCTATGTACGTCATAGCTTTTTTGTGCGATTTTCTGCGAAACGCATCTACCGCCATTTAATATATACTTTAGTAACTTAATCCATATTATAAAAACGTCCAATCACGGTAAATTAATATCATCAACCATTTTTTGCAATGTGTAATATAAGTATCTAAATAAAATGTCTCACATCCCATCGATAAATTTTCCTAACGATGTTCGCATGATGCATCGTGCAATATTCCTAACTAATGTTCGTTAGAGCGGATGTATTTTTGGATTTTATGGCCATCGTAACGGTTTTAGCATTGCAGCCCATCGCATATATTTATGATTTTTTACTTTATCGATTAATGAAGCAATTTGCATGCACATAAAAGCTCATTGGGTGATCTGTCGCAGTGTTGATTAATGTCAGGGAAGCATCATTGAAAACGGCTCCATAAACGAATCAAAACCCCAACGATACGACCAGCATAAATGCAGAACCAACACGGCAATGCATTCGTACACAATGGATAAAAATCGAGCATTTAATACATTTAATCAATCTAGAAACGTACAAGTCCGTACAAGGGTTGGAAAAACAAGGCCGGATTACAATTCAATTTATATACCGATTTTTTTTTATCGCGAAAAGCGATAAATTACGTCGATACTTTTTTGACGTAGGTTCACGTATTTTTCCAGAGTCATGTAATAGGCAGATTCGTAATTTATTTACAATATCCCTTTATCCCGCAGAAATGGGTAACATAAATAAAAAGGGTTCGCTGCGATATGGAAACGGCCATAAAGAATTGATATCACTTGATTGCCAATCGTATTCAGTTTTATTGCAAGAAATGTTTCCTCTTATTTTCTCGGTCGTATTTCTTGGCGGCGGAGGGACGATCGGAAAGTATCAATTTGGTTAGAGTATGTTCGTCTTTTTATGAATACGGTTGCTAATATAAAACAATATGCGAAGCGCTAACAAACTAACCACTCGAGTATTTGGGTCAATCCATGAATAAAGTCGTTTACCCTCGATAAAATCGTATTTGTTCCGTTTATTATAGTTCTATTATTTATTTGTAATAATCTTCGACGTTTTGCTTAATAAATTTGTTCTTCCATATTTTCGGGAAGCATTATCTGAACCTTTTAGAGATAATGGTGTTTCGGTTCAGAAATGAACCATCATTGTCTTCTGGGTATCTTCACGATATTGGATTGAAATTTCATCCTCTTTGTGCTTTTTTTCCTTTTTTATTGCCACTAAATCTCTCATGTTTCATTTTTATTGAATAAGATTCTAAAAATTGCCAATATAGTTATTGATTTTCTCTTTGTATAACAATATATGTAAGTACACAAAAATGAATACATACTACAATATTTTCCACAGATTTTCACGTTTTCATTTCCTTTTTTGAAAAATTCTTCTGGTTTTTAATCGAAATATGCACATATTTTATATGCAAAATATGATTTTCGACTTCAGTTGCGTTTAGAAAGCGTTTATCCTTTGGAGAATGTGTCAAAGATTGAAAAAAAAATTATAATCCATCGGAGCCATGTCTGGTGAATATGAAAAGTGTGGAAGTTCTTCCCATATTAACTCCCTGTTTTTTTTTTCAGTCACTTTTGTCAAATAATTTCTTAAATAACCAACCAAATTCACAAAATAATCTTGCGGGTCGTCAATCCAGGTTTCGGAGTCGAAAGCGATTTTTGTCTCAGCGAAAACCATTGACGTTTACGACTTATGTTCTGTTTCCACTACGGTTTTCAAATATGTCGTCATAAAAAATTGAGGGTTTTCCAGTTTTAATTAATTAATCTTTCAATGCCGAATGTAATGTTGGTCGGTTTTGGGCTTTGGCATTTTACCCTTAACAAAAATATTTTTTTTTCACTTGTTAACCTTTTGAGGAGTGAGCAAATCTAAAATCGATGAAGTCGTTGATGCCATAATCGTTTTACACCGATTATTTTCTGTCAGCTCCTATCAGCATAAGACAATCTTCAATTCGAGGCAGAGTCAATTGTAAATAAACACTGCTGATAGGATACAAGACCACGTCATTTATTTACATAAACAATACACAAACATCTATTCATTTCTGCTTTAGAACGAAATGATAATCGAACAAAGACTCATTCAACAGGCAGCGATGAACGGGAAAGCAATTAAATAAATAAACACTGTCGATAGCACATAATATTCGGTCATTTTTTTACGTAAACAAATAACAGACCTGAAATCGAAATCATTATTAGTCGATATATTTGGGTTAACGATCTTTACAATCGTGCGATGTATGCGGGGAAGCTCTCCGTCTCTGTCTTCCGAACTGCGCTACGTTCTCTTTTTGTCTCTGTCTGTCCCCGAGCTCAATGTACAAGAGTGCTCTTTCTGAAAAGTGGAGGGGGGTCCCAGGCCCTGGGATAGTACTCCTTTAGGAGTTAATATTACTAAACAACAATTCTTAAAAAACAAAAGGGCATGCTGTTTTTACCGTGTCTGGACAAAAATTAAACTCAAACAGACGTATATCAAAATCGGCGATGAATTATCAATCTCTTTTTTTACCAATAATGCTTGAATATCCTCGACATTCATATCGTTAAAGCATTTCCTTCCTACAGACTTTATTTT
The DNA here is from genome assembly GCA_008973525.1 of Stenopsyche tienmushanensis. Classification (NCBI taxonomy): domain Eukaryota; kingdom Metazoa; phylum Arthropoda; class Insecta; order Trichoptera; family Stenopsychidae; genus Stenopsyche; species Stenopsyche tienmushanensis. The sequence goes on from WACJ01000135.1 coordinate 379,849, forward strand.
CAGCTGTTTGTTGACAGTCTTATTTCTTTGCTGATTTATCCTCAATCTTATTCAAAATGTATTGCATTGATATGCTTGTGTAATGAGCTTTAAATGTAATTATAATTTTCTGACTTAAATTTTGAAATAATTGAGTTTGTCATAGATCGAAATCGTGTTGTAAGAATGCCATTTTATACTGGAATTTCCTGCACTTTAAGGATAAATATTATACTTTATTTTTTGCAAGAAAATTTATATTACGCTCTAATTACAACAAGGAGCTCTTTCATTCATCAAATCTGTCATAAACATACATATTATGATTATACATTGTATATAATACTGTCAATCCTTAATAAAGGATCATGTTAATCTGTAAATACACGCTTTGTTTCTTCGTCAATTATTAAAATTACACTATATGTTATGAAATATTTAATAAAATGGATCAAAACGTATAATTTAATTGATGATTTCTGGTCATAAATATCGATACGGTGATAAATATTCAGCCACCTCAAAATTTTCTCTTGAATTCATTGGCTGTATTCATTTTCAGAACCGATTCTGAATATAATATAAATAGTTTGATTATATATTTATGTAGGGATTCGACATATAAACCTTTTTAGAACCGGACAACGATATATCGTCGCTATCGATACTTGTTAAAAGCGTCAACGACGATATATCGTCATGTACGCAATTCATACGTCTAAACATTTTCAATATATTTTACAAAAACTCATAAATGTTCATACTTAATACTCAACAAAAAAATCGTGTTCTAAAGTATTTTTCAAACGACATAAAATTTAGGTATAGTTAACTGAAATCGCTATCGTCGGATAAACTATTAAGTTATTTCAAAAAAGATAAGACGAGTTTTGTTCGTGTTGTCTTGATGGCCGGCGTTTGTTTTGATAATTAAGATACTAGCATCATTTATATCGTTGACCAATTTTATTATTCCCCTTTGACTAGTTCTGGAGTGGCGTCAGTTAGCCGAGTATCACTACTCCTTTGCCAAAATTTACTCCTTCAAAAGTAAACTGGTAGGCTTACATGATAACCTTGTCCTTTCATTTTCGCAACACATTAATAGGTAAATTAGCTGAACAATAGAAAGCTAATGCTATGCAAGTTGGACATTAAGAAATATTCCGAAAAAATGAAGGAACTTTGTATGCTATCAACAGTGTTAATGTTCATTTATTGAGCCTGGTTCATTACACGCTACAGAAAAGTGAATTCACATTAGAGCGTAGCGTGACTTATTTAATTGAGATTTTTATTTATCAGCTGATATCAATTCATGTTTAGTCTAGACTCTAGAGATTTGTTTGTATGAATTAAGGATAATCAAATCCTTTTAGGGCAACTGTAAGCATGACATAAAGTAGCATGAATAGTGCATCGATATGCTCAGATAAAGTAATACATCATGTTCTTATTTTTATTGTATTTTTAAATATTATCCTGAGAGCCTCGAGGGTTGAAAATGGGATTTTTTCAATTTTATATTCCTATGATCCGCATTAATCTAAATTGGGTGTAAAAAATTGCTAAAACAGGCGTGCTGCAACGAAGCTTTGATGTTTACTCAAATTGATCATTATCAGGTACGTCGAGTGCGCTTCCCTTTTGAAGATGGCAAAAACTGGAGCGTAGAAAATTCGAACCCCCCCAAAACCATTCGCCGCTTTCGTGTCGCGCTCAATGGTGTGGATAATCAGCTATGTGGCAAATCAGTGTCGTTAAACGTGCACAAGTGCCAAAAGGTGGGTCAATATATTCAGCATCAGGCTGGCACTGTGGGCAGAAGCAGTGAACCGTCGCCAAGACAATGAGGACAAATTGAGCGGAGGATTAGCCCGGAGGAGAAGCTGCCCATCTCCCTATGATCCCGACGTGCCTCAGGCCGCAGACCTCGGCGGCGGGCTCCTCGGATGACGTCAGCGTCCAAACCTCGTCCATCATCCAGGTTCTTGCATTTCATCATTTGTGCCGACTAACACTTTCATCCATCGTTTAGCGCGTAATTGCCTCATGCCACTTTCTTCTGTTCCGAGAGCGCGCATGTTTCATCTGATAAAGCAATTTATCGAATGGTACATACGATATATGGCCCTTTGTGTGACGGCGTGAGAGCTTAAAAAAGATCACAGGCCCTTGGAAAAAACGGTTGTAAAGGAAAGAATTATATTTTCGACGTTCTATTTCATCGTTTCCTTTGGCATTTTCCATTATTTCAACACCCCCACTGATTTAGCACATTCCTTTTTTCTTTCATTTTCTCCTTCGCTTTCGGCGCTAAGCGCCATCGCCATTCGGGCAAATATATAGATATTGAAAGCATTCATAACATCCAGATTAAATTTCATCCCTTTAAATAATTCATGTAAATCCAATGAAAATAATACACTGCGTGTCTACGTTTTTCTTTTTCGGCGATTCCATCCCAACCATTGACCCACATAATCCTTTATCAACCAGATCCTTGTTGTAACATTTCAATCCTTTTTTGGGCGGCTGAAATTCCGAATTTTCCAATACTATTCACCATTAAGATAACATTGCATCAGATTATCCCCATTTAAGTCAAGTATTCCGCTGAAAAGTTTTTCTCAAAATTGAAATAAAACGATCGAAATTTTGCACCCATTTTTACAAAGCTAATTTTTATTTCAGTCGGTGTTAATACAATGTAAAATCTACAAAGTTGTTTTTTTGTCTACAAGTAGTTTACATTCATTATTTTTTAAAAAAAAGTCGTCTACTTTTGATACAAATTAGCTGATTGAAATAGCAAAACAACAAAATGAGAAAGAATCAGCTTTGTAGGAATAATTACACAATCCTCTGTACTAAATTTTGTTATAAAAGTAGACATTGATTGTCATAAGCAATAAAATTATAATTTTATCATAGATGACCTTGAAACATCAAAAATAATGATCATACAAATTGACGAGCTTTTAAAAATAATTTGACACGCGTTAAGACCGTGTTCATCGAGTGAAAATTGATATGCCGTCGCCCGCATCAATTAACAGCTGCGAAAGCACATCTGTCACAAGCGTTATACACGGAAACTGCACATAACACCAAACAGATATATTGCATTTGTTTATTTACAGAGCACACTGTATACAATCAATTTGATAAATTACTCCGCAGTGAAGTGCATTAAACGGACATTATCTTTGATGATTAACAGATGACGCCAATGCTTAAGTGGCCCAAGACTCCCTCCTGGGTCGACCCCCTTTAATTGCCTCTGTATCGTCACTCCCGTCCCCTGATTTGTACCCGATTCGTCCGAATCGGGAGCGCGAGGGAAACTTTTTTAAAATTCGCATTAATACTTTTCAGCGGCATTTGTATTACTAAATCGCAGTGCAAACAATGGCATACGTCTGGACATGATAAAGCTTTCAGGCGTAATGAAGATTAACGCTTGCGCAAACACTTAAGGCTCAACCCTTTGCGCTCTATTTAAATAGAGAGCGTTCGATGCAAGTGCTGCAGGGAAAAGAATTTATGAGCTTATTCAATCGGTGATAAATAAATTTGAACTAACGCTGCTGCAATAGTAATACATTTTAGCTACGCTTTATAATTTAATTATTTTATTTAATATCCCCAGATTATATTTATAAATAATTTAAATATATTTTTATATTATGCAATAGCAAAAAATATATTTAAATAATACTTTACATTAATTATTTTTGAGTTTGTATTATTTTTATAATTATTTAGTATTGCTATTCACCGCTAGATGGCAATGCGTCACACTAACTATTAATAAAATGAAATTTAAATATACATGTTTCTGCTTTTAAATGCTTTCAAAAATAGAGGGAAGAGAAGAAATGCAATATTTAGAACGAGTTAACAACTTTAACTTGATCTCAATGATTGTATGGCATGTTATCAAGGATCGTATAAGAATCGTACAAGAAATCTTGGAGTTAGGACCAGCAGTAAATCCAGAAATATATTTTTTAGAATGTAGTGTAGTGTAATCTTATTTTCAACTATTTTAAAAAAAAGCTTTGAAAAAATAGGTTTTTTTTCAAAAAAGTTTACCACTTTTCGAAAATTTTCTCTGAGGTCGAGACTATAGCGACGTTCTTACTAATAAAGAATCTATTTTTAAACTTTATTTCAGATGACCAGAAGGGTTGAAATCATGTCAACCAGGACATGCCTTTTTTATTCCACAATGATTCAAAGCACAAAACTCATTTTGGCTATTTTGTAATAGCTGAAAAGTAATTAAACTCTATCAATCTTATTGAATTTATTTAGACTGTTCGTGCACAAAATTGTCGAAAATATGTTATAACTTCAAAGAAAGATCTAAAAAAAATATTTACAGATAAATGGGCCAATATTTTCAAATCAAATAATCACAAATTTGATCTATCATTACCATGAAGCTTTGAAAACTTCAGCATTTTTCTATATCAGTCCTTTTTACGCGGCTTTCCCAATAGCGTACCGCGTAAAAATAGAATTAGGGCGTTTATGTTTATTTATGTATTTCAATCAAAGGCGGAAAAACATTCGATGAAAATTTGCTTCAATATCTCAATTTCCATATGCGCTTTTAAGCGTTCGATTGAAAAATCGCCTTTCGCCCAAAGTAGCTGCAGTCAATATTTACATCGGAAAACTGCCTACCTTTCGACAGCATCTGGATGATTCACTATCTATATCCGAACTAGACGATCCTAATAGACATCTCAATTAAGCTCGTTAGGCCGACGTGAATCAGCTTATGCTATTTTTGACAGAATCCGATGATGATTACCAGGTACTGCATTGGTAACGATGAATATTCTCTCTCGAAATTACCTTGTGAAAATGAATAAACATTTTTATAACCATGTTTACGCTTCGAGCATCATCAACGGGCGCGCATGCAGCGTCTCATCTAGAAAACAGGATTAAAACGTGTTTTCCATGAAATAATTTAAATTTTAATCACCGGACCGATTTTAGAACATCATGAATAGACGACGATGAGACAAATCATCGTGGCGACTCGTCGCTTTAATTGTAATTATAAAACGACTGTCTAAAGTAATTGGTTCCGACTATTTATGATAAGTGCAATGCTTTGTACAATTGAGCGCTTCATACGTTCTGACGTCTGCTAAAGGGTTAAATAATTGATGTATGGATTGTCAAAAATTCGACGAGAATTTATTTTGTATTGACTGCTTAACGAAGACGGATTTGACTCCATAAATAGTAGACCGTCTGCTGATTGATGTGCATAGATTTTTTCCTGGTTGATGTTTGTAAATATTTACTTTGTATGAAATCGGATGATCGATGTGCTTTGATCTTAAAAAAGTAATATTAATATCATACAAAAAACCAGCATTTCTTACATAAATTATTATTATGCAGTGCATAATTGAATGAAATCCATGGTAAAATTATTTTACAGTGTCTGCCAAATCAAATGTTATAATTTTCAGCTTAACTTAATAATTAAAGATATAGAAAATATTGCGTATGCTTTGCTGAATTTTTGCTAAATCAACAAACAACAGAAACACACTTGTTTGATTGAGTTCATCAATAATTTCGAACGTAGAGGGGCCATTAAAAAATTAGCATCTTTCTCAGACCATAATTTTCATAGCATTGATAACTGTATTTTGGCATCGAAACATGAAAATTAATATAATCGCCATACAATGTAAAACGTAAAAATAAGCTTCCCGTATTATTTGTGTCAAGAATTGTGGGTTGCTTCTACTTTACGAGGGGATACCCGAAATAAATCGAACTTTTTTAAATTCTTATATTTAATATTTTAACAAAAAACCTTTAATAATCTTCTATGTACTCTCCATTGGTGCCAATGCATTTGTCTAATATTTTATTCTACTGTACAAAGCATTTTTTTTAAATTTGTCTCCGCCGTTCTTTTCTTCGCCGCAGAAACATCGACAAAATGCTTTCCTTTTATGTCTCATTTCATTCGGGGAATTAAAAAAGGGAGAAAGGTCAGGTGAATAAAGAGGATGGGGTACAGGAGTTATGTCATTTTTGGTTAAAAATTGGCGCACAGATAGAGCAATCGAGGAATGAATTTGGCTGCCACCCTTTTTATCCCCAAACCTTCCGTTAAAATTCGCTAAACTGAACTCCAAGTCACTCCAGACAGCTCTACAACTTCTTCAATGGTCCATCGTCGATCTTTCAGGACGATTTCACGATTTATTTCAACATTTTCATCTGTTTGGACCGTAGAAATACGATTAGAGCGAGGTTTGTGTTCAATTGACATTTCTCCTCTTTTGAATCGGGAAAACCATTCAAACATTTATGTTTTCCCAATAGAATCATCCTTGAAGGCCGTTTTTGACATATACAGAGTCTCTGTGTCAGTTTTTTCCAGTAAGAAGCAAAACAGCCAAGGAACGGCCATTGCAAAAACACAAAGACAAGCACACAAAACAATGATTGCTGAAAAATTCACACAAGCCGAATGAAACTTTTTTTTAACTACAATAATTAGCTTACTGATTCAAAAATGATAGCTCTACATGTTTCTAGAATTTGGGTCGTATAAATACTGTGCGTTACACCACATTAAAACAACCTAACACCATGGCAACTTTGCACATTCCTTGACAAAGAAATCCAGTAGTGTCAGATTTGGAGCCGTGCGAGCCACGGAATAGGGCACATTCCTAGACAAATAAATCCAGTGGTATTAGATCTAGACATTGTGCGAATATGGCACGTCCCCAGGCATATAAATTCATCGGTGTCAGGTCTGAAAACGGTACGAGCTATGAAATAGGGCCGCCAAAAGAATTAATTTACACGACAGAGTAAATTAATTCTTAGACGATTTCTTTTGTGGGCACTTCTGTCGTGCATAGGCATGTTGGCGGCCTTATTCCATGGCTCGCACGGTCTCCGGACCTGACACCATTGGATTTCTTTATCTGAGGACGTGCCCTATTCTGTGACTTGCATGATCTCCAAACCTGACGTCGTCTTTACAAAATTTAAAGAGGAAATGCTACTTCAGACAACTACAGTTGAAATAAGGAATATGTATCGTGTGTGCATACAAAGCAATTGCGTGCCATTACGATTAAAGGTGAATTTTTGGATGTTTTTTCAAAATGTTGAAAAAAAATATATTTCGACAACCCTGACACTTACGACATAGGGACTATGTGTGAAACGTAACAAAAGACTTTCCTAATCCCCGAAAAAATCCCCATTTCAAAAAATTCTATATATTTACCATTCGGTACATATGTAAACCGTAAAAGCTGCTTGACGCTCTCAATTGTTTGCGAAAATTTATTCTTACACGAAAAATAAATTAATATCGTTATTGTTTATTTACTCTGGGGGTTTTTAATAAGTACAAGTCCTTTCAGGTCGTATATTCAGCATATTATTTACGTGATCCCGACCGTGGGGCGAAGACAATGAAGGCACCATAACAATTCCCGGAAACATTTAGGCCGCGCGTGATCCCGATAACTACAGTGTGACAAAACGCGGATGTTGCAAATCTAAACACCTAATTGTTCCGATGTTAGCGTAATGAAAATTAATTCGAATTCATGCAGAAAGCGTTTCGCATTAATCACGCCAACATGTTTCTTTTAATAATGGCTTTTAATAGGCCATTTTTCATTCGCATAATGGGCCGGGCTGAATGAAGAGAGAACAAGCGACGCCACCGAGAAATTCGGCCCATTGTCGGAATGCATGATTGTAATTAATCTTAAGAAGCAGTGTAAGAAAGAGGCGAATTTATAAATAAGGGTAATCTGTTGTATCTACTCTTGCTTGGGAGGTGCATTTCTCAAGTGGTTTTTTGTCGGATGGGTGAAGCACGATGTGCTGTGGGTGTCGGAATAGGAAATTCTGAGAATTCCCAGGATCGGTGTTGAGATCCTCCTACGACATGTCGCGGTCGTTCATTCAAACAAACGTAAATTAATTGGCGTTTTAATAGCGCAAGAGCCACAAACCCACATTTGAAGCAGTCATACTCTTGGAGTAAAACCTTTTGTACCACACCACGCGCCATTGCGTCACAGCATTGTTTTTATTTTGCCGGCCATTTATTTGTACACACCTCTCAGCTGAGTCTGGCGAAGACTGGCGCCATAGACGCACGCTCGCTGAGACGAGGGATATTCGATTAGTTACTATTTAATTTATTTGAAAACCGTTCCAGCTGTTGGTTAATGTAGACCCCATGACGAGTAATAATCGTAGGCTAGCCCATATACAAGGATATAAGGAAGAATCGGATTCTTAGGTCATATTTACATCATACTAGGAAATTTTGGAAGACTTCCACATGCAGTCTTTGTAAAGGATCTAATGACTTAGGTTAGCGGTTCTTAAATTGGAGTCTGAGGTTCCGCGAAAATATTTTAAAAAAATATTTATCTATACAAGATTCTGCGGAAAATCGCACAAAAAAAAGTTAGGACTTACATTACAGAAAAAGTGAAGGTGCGTTCCATGGCTTTTAAAAACCGCATAACCTTGAAACAGCTATGAAAAATATATCCAAATTCGCATTAAAAAGTTAATAAAATAGGAAAACCATAAGGCAATTAAAAAAAACATTTTTGGTAACTTTTAAAAATGACATCTAAGGATGTCTATTATCTGGCATCTCAAATGCCAGACATCCACTAGAGAAATACTAATTATTTTAATTACAAACTATCATCGCTGTATGATAATTTTCGTTGCGATTTTCCAGAAGAAATTGTATACTCAGTGTCAATGTCATCAATGTTCTGTGTAGATTTTCTCTTTTCAACGATATAATTCATAATTAGCAAAAATGTCTAATTAAAAAAAAATCACAAAATGACTGTTTAAAAAAATTCAATCAAGTCATTTTTTGACCTTATTTTGTCAGTTTTAATTTTTTTTAAATAGTTAAAAAATATTTTTTACATAAATCTGGTAGCAATAATAGAGGGTTATATAGAAAAGATTCGTACCCAGTTTGAAGTAAATTATTCAATTAAAACTTGCAATATGATTTACACGGTCCCAAATTATTTTTTATTATTTTTTTCAAAATTTCGGTAAGTGTTGATGATTTATTTCCTATTTAATCCAAAATATCTTGATACGTACTCTTTATGAAATTTAAAAAAAGAAAACATTGCTTTAAAAAAAACCGCATAACTTCGAAATCGCACAAAAAAAATCGCACAAAAAGAGATTTGAGTGTACATCAAGATTAATAAGCACATGAAGCAATGCAATACTAAGCTTACACATTCTTATATTATATTATAACATATATACAGGATATAACGGACTGAAAATGTATAATTTTATAGTACATAGTTTATCTATATTTTAACCTTTAGATGAGCATGACCGTACATGCACGATCATTCTCTATAACACAATATAAAGAAACAAACAAAGAATATAGTCGTCTAAGATTTACTAATCAAATCGCATGCATCTATTCTCTGACGCGGAAACTCTTTCAAGGTTGCATATAAACTACTTTTTCCAAGCTCATGGAAGTGCTCCTACACGTCCTAGATGAGCATTCTTTATGAAAATTAACAAGCATGTGTATAATAAACGTCTGCGTGATATAGACTATAATTATCCAAAAATATTAAAAAATGTTTATTTAATGAACAAAAAACTACAAAAAATGTTGATAAAAACACAAACTTTTCTTCGATCGCTCACTATTTTTTTATTTTCCAATATTTCTCTTTAATTGTAGTCTAAGCTATACACAATATTGTACAAATTAAAAATATGTTTAATTTTTTTGCTGCAAATCACCTGTTCAGGACTTAGGACTTCCATGGTGAAGAATGTCATCGCTTGCGCATCGACATACGTGACTTCCCCTCACTCCCACTACCATAATTTGCCAAACTTTAAAAAATATTTTTATATTCAATAAAGATCGCCTTATCAACACACTAAATGTTAAACTTCTATATTAAAAAATTGATCACTCTTAGGTCCAACAAAGTAGAAACGTTCCTTAAAGAGTTTTTTACTTCGCTAATACATTTTTTGTGCGGGATTTAAATACACATTAATTATATTTTTATGAAGCATTTTCAATGATCTGCATCCTTTTTGGCATTCATCTGCATCGTAATGCATTATGAAGCCATGCATTAATAAAGCCCCCCACTTATGTTTATTTAGGTTAACATTGGGGGTTGTTTCCAGTACACAGCTCTAGGGATATTCTGAAGTTTATAAATACATGTTTATGTTTCAAATTAAATCAAGAAATTAATTTATAAATATAACATGTATACACGTTCTATATTTAAGAAGAATTTAAATCGAAAAAATATTTTCCAAAATGATTTGTAAAACAGCATATCATGTTGATGTTCGATTTGTATCGGTTATAAAATTTCTTACTTAAGATGACGAAAAGTCAAAGAAGACATTCCAATACCACAATTGAATGATAATTAAATTTTTTTTACCATAAAGCTAGAATTTAGAATGTCTAAATAGTACAATCGGTTGAAAATGAACCTTAAAAAGGCCTTTCTTCCTGTTTCTACGGCCTGATAAAAATATTTAATTGGTTGTCTTTGTCGTTCATCATCATCCACCTTTCGGCGCCTTTTCTCCGGTCCGATAACAAACGAACCACATGGGATATCACAAGATAGGGATTATCGGACAGGAGCGAGGCTCGAAAGGGCCAATCACCCTTGGGGGTTTCTGTCCGGCGTAACAAAACATTTATAAGTTGTTTCTTTCCTATTTGATACATTATTGAACGCTCCTCGTATCGTGTCAATCATATTACACAAAATTGGATCAAGTAAGTAATTTAAAATCATATGGGATTCCGGTTCGCCGATATAGTTTTTATCGAATAAAGTTTGAATAACAGACGTTCAGATGAAGCAATAAATAGCATGATGAACGACAATCTTGATCCGTCATATTCGCACGTTGAAGGCATAATCAATGAACAATTTTATGTATTATTGAAATCCAAAGCCAATGATTAACACGTTAAAAAAATGATGCGAATAAATGGCACACTTTCATCGTTGTTCCATTTAGTGCATGTATTTCAAAACGCTACGTCGTTATAATATGATTTTGATACATATGATTAAATCAACTTTCCATATAAGAATAAGACTTGTGCTTGCCCAAATTGTGCATAATTATTTTGAAGGATTTAACATTGCATTTATGAAAACATACAAAGTTGCCAACTGTCCGAGTTTCATTTTGACATAAAGTTCATTTATAATTTTTTTTTAAATTTATGTTGAAGTTTAAGGTTTTATTTTTATTTAAATATTCTTTATAAAATATTTAGAATCTGTGATTATTGCTGAGAAAATACTAGATAAAATCAACACTGCATGTCTCAAATTAAGAGAAAATCCAATGTTCCCATCATTATAATGATCATGGACACGATTTGAATGACCTAAATTATTCACTCACGATATAATTGTTCCTATGGCTATGTTTTCCTCCATAATGAAATTTAGCTGGATCTTAAGTTCGAATTGGCAATCTTCTAGCTGCAATATTCTGAGAATCTAAGAATCCTTCCATTTTAATGCAATATCTATCATATTTGAAAATTAGGTCACGTTTATGCTATAAATTCATTCATTTAACACAATATAGTCTTCTGATCAGATTAAAATCTGCCGCAATGAGTTCATCTATAATGAACTAGTTTGATGGATCAAAAGAAAGCAATCTTGCAAGGTAACTCGTTGCATACAAGCGACGGCATTAATCATTGCAAAAATCGATTGAACCAGTATTTCAAAAAGCTATATGTGAGAATATTCATATACATCATTTATAAAAGCTTTGAATCTACAAAAAAATAACATTGTGCCTTTAATATAGCCCTCTGTTTGATATAGTTTTGCCGACAAAACATTGAGCCTTAATTCACTGTCGTCTCACTTCATATGAATATTTATCATACTCGGATGAATCACACCTCTCCATCAGTCGTCCACATATGTCATCTTTCAGGGTCGACATTCACATCCATACTCCTCTCCGTCTTCCCAAAATTAAATCCAAGAAAGCGCATAAACGGTTCAATTCATACGGCGATGGTTCTCGTAATCGTAATTGTCATTGCCGATGCGAGTCTCCTTTCGTCGTAACAATTACCATTGTAATTGATGTAGGAAGAAGTAATTTTCGTTTCATCGTAAATATGATTCACAAATATTTTATAGTCATCGCTAGTAGGCATGCACTCCAGTCATCCGTGTCAAAGATCAACGAATAAACAAAATACGCCCAGTAAACCCTTTCACTGTGGAATTTATTACGGCGCGGGGCACTAAATGGTTGGCTTGTCGGCGATTTTAATTATTTTTTTTATTGGTTTTCAGATTTATACGGACTGGGCTAATCACTACTTGGAGAGGGGCCGAAGTGGGAGACGCGTGCGACAATTGGCAGAATGCGGAGATGGAAGATTACTGCGGGATTTGCTGGAAGCCGTCACGGGACAACGCGTCCCGGACTGTCGTGGACACCAGGTAGGAAATTTTAAATGAAAAAATATGATATATTGATTGTAGGCAACCAATATAATATGTATCATACAATGCCGGCTATCGGTGGCCGATATTACTATAGAGCAAGGGTTCGTTCTTATTTCGGGTCATGGTATAGCTGGACGGATGGATGAGGATGGAAAAGCGTCGAACAGAAATACTCTCTTCTCTATATAACTCTTTATTCAACACGATAGTGAGAGATCTGGCTGCGGGAAGGACGTCCTTCCGCAGCCAAGGCTAACTGACGACTCCTCCCGACTCCCCGTACAATGTCCCCGTATTGCCACTGAAGATTTTACAATATTTTGATACATTTGGAACCAATTCAAAATCTTATAAATGAGTTTTTTTGCTCTTTGAATATCACAATAAATAAATATTATTCTTTAATTCATTAAGAACTTATAATTTATTCATAAGCAACTGGGTCACTCTCTTTTGCAAATCTGATATGTATTCAGATTTTTTTTGGAAACAGAACCCTTTTTGATTTTCTGTTCTTCGTGCATCTTTTTACTCCTCTTTTCCTATCTTATAGAAACCAATAAAAAGTAACCAACCCAAGGAAATCCAACGCTTAACATTAATAAATAGCAATTTTGTATATTTATAATATGAGATGACCTTTGATGAGATACAAATACTTTAAATTAACATAATATTTATTTACTAGGGTGATTCAAATATAACCCGGAATTTCGTTGTACAAATTTATCAGTGATGTATAAAAATAAAAAAATGGAATATCTTGTTTTTCTTTATAGTTCCCATCATTAGAAATATATTAGAAGCTACTTAATTCCGTCACTGAAGAAAGAAGACGAGAACTAGCATCCACTGTTGCGCAACGCGAAATTATTCGTTTTCATTTGACTAGCCTAAGTTTTTTAATTCCTCTTTTCTTTATTATCGCTCAAACACTGGACCGATCCAGGCGGCATAAGCCCATAATTAAATAAGACAATAATATTTTCAACCAATTGTGAAATATAAACAACGCACCCGATCAGTCCGTTTCGAACAATTTCGTTTTGTAATGAGAGGTATGGCGTCTGATCGCGAGGTGCTCATTCGTCATATCAGCGGTCCGAAAAGTAGACCGGTTGGACACACAGACCTTGTGTCTACTCCGTCCTCTTTTAGGGCTTTTTGCGGCATTTTCTATGATCTGTACGATCTTGGAAGCTCTTTCAGAGAATAACTTACATAAGTGGCTCATGCCAAATGAAGTCGTAAATGAATCTAGACTTCCTTCTCCCCCCCCCCCCCAAACATAATGACTGAATATTTATCATTCTTACTAATTTATGCTGCTATCTCAGCTAGTTTTTTAGTTTTAAGCTACAAAATTTAGCTAATTTCTCCTCTGCGCTCAGAGTGCAAATAGCCACTCGAAGTTGAGAATGTGCGTGTTATTACAGACGTGGATATTACTTTTAGGACCAGTATCTATTTTATTTCATATCGATATTCCCATTATTAGAGTCGAGGTGTAGTAAATACATCACCGGTATGAAAAGGTTAATATAAAAATTTGAAAAAGATATATGTACCGTTTTAAACATCAACCGGCATTTGTATAATATACATTCTAATAATATTTAATACATTGCAATTTTAATAGTTTTAATTAACTTTTAATTAATCAACCACGGGCAGTTCAACCCTTGTTACGGCTCTGAGAAAATCAAAAAAAGTACTTTTCCTGCCCCAAAATACCGCAGCCATAACTTTTTCAGCAGACTGTTTCTCGATTTTCAGACCTTCGCGAAACTTTTGGGCCCAATCAAACATTTGGGTCTTATTGTTATGGTCTCGTATTTTTATTGTTAATACTCTTATACTCATAATAAAGAAGCGGACATTGCATTAAGTTATTGGAACAGAAGCGTTTTGAACTATTTTTTTCACCCCTAAGCTCAAAATATATGAGAGCTTTGGAACAGTAAAGCTGTATTAACTCATTCCGATCCGCTTACTTAAAAACGCGTGTTCCGCGGAGCGCTTTTGTAGATCCATAACTATAAAAAATAATATAGAAAGGCGCATACAGCTGACTAGAATGTGTTGACGCTGTCTTGGTTAAAATCGAATCATTAAGCATATTCAACTCTTCCAACAAAAAGTGAATAAAAGATGTTTTTCTTTGAAAACACAACGAAAAGAAAAGAACCGCGTACATTAAGAAGTGTTAAACTTATTGCATATTATTAATGGCAACCGCGTGTTGAGAAAAGACGTACAAATATCACTTTGGTACGCAAAAAATCGAGCCTGCACGATACAAATTGTCGCATTTAAATAAGATCGCTCTGAAAAAATCGTCAAATTTTACGGTACATTTAAAAAACGATCGATCATTTACGATCGTCTTGTGCTGAATAAACATTTTTATTCAAGCAATGTATTTAACAAACACTCAATAAATCAAATTTACTTAACAACTTTTACCAGTTTGCATATTAATTCACTAGGAGCAGAGTGTGCGTATTTCAAATAACGGCCCATTGTATATATGAATAGCGGTTTGCGCACACAGAATTTCCATTAGGTGGACCGAAAAATCCAGACCATAAATAAGGACGCTTAATCGCCCCCCAAAAAAAAACTGTCGATATACAGGGGGGGTATTAATATATGACGAATCGTTTATAACAGGTGTCATAAATCCAAGTCGCTATGTAGGGCACACGAAGACGATTAAGCGAGTACGCGGGCCGCATTCCGAAAAAAACTACGTGCAACCAACGGGCAGCATTCCTCTGAATTAATTACCAAAATCGCTTCTGATCATATTCCGGAGGATATCTCGTTCAATCTCGAGGATTTATCTCACGGCTCAGTCTTCGCCGATATCGACCGGGACGCCGTCGTAAAGTTAAATGGTCCGAATGCGGCGCTCTTCGATTGGGTTCGTCATTTTTATGGCGATATGGCGCAACTGCCAACCGGACCAAAAATGGCCCTCAAAGGTCCGCGAGATAAGATCGTCGCTACCCTTGAATGGTGATATCACCCATGTGTTCTTAATCGTAGTACCACGACTCGATTTCGAGACCTTCGGAGTGGCCATTGTGGTGGATCGCTCCGAAGACAAAGGTGACGGAGTGGCGCCGGCTCGTCGTGATCCTCATTGCACAGTTGGTGCTGCACTGTTGGCGCGTTGCATCCGGAGGATTTCATCAGGCCGCAGTTGCATAATGAATCATAATCCTCGGGTATGAAATAACGCGAGTGCAGTGTCTCTCTCCTCGTGTGTGCATTTATGGGTCTCGGCCATTTCTTTGCGCGATAAATTCGCATTGCGTCACGTACGAAAGGTTAAGACTGCGGGCGAAAACGACGACTTTCCCCGGTGGATATTAATAAGTTTGATAGCAAATTGACGTCTGTCGAGCCTTTGAAGTCTTAATTGCTCGAAAACTTGAAAAACAACTTCCCTTCCACGAGACAAAACAGTCTTTTTATAATACTGGTTGCATACATTGGACAACGTGAATCATATGCATTAGATAAATGTATCAGTTAGGTATACATTAGATTTCATCCCGCATTCGATATTAAAATTTAAAAACAAGCCCTTAGATGCTGATATTAGTCGATTCGACTAACACTATTTGAAGTATTACTTTCAATTTGCAACATCTATTGAGCTGGTTTTCTGGATGAATCTTTCTGGAATATGCAAACAAATATTACATTTCTTAAAAATTTGATTAACATATCTCATTTGACATACGATATATAGATGTGTAGCTGGACAGATAGATGGGGATGGGACGACTGTCAAACAGAAAGATTCTTCTCTAAATAGCTCTTAATTCACACGAGAAAAAGAGTGATTTGGCTACGGGAAGGACGTCCTCCCGCAGCCAAGGCCAATCACCGACTCCTCCCTCCCGCCTCCTGCGCGTCACCACCCAATCGGCAACAGTGTACGCACAAAAAACAATCGGTCAAAATAGCATATTGCACCTGAAGAGAGACGGAAGATGTCGCTGCTAATCCGGAGAATTAAATCTGCTCAGATTAACAGCGCTATTGCATAGGGATATTATATCGCCCACGCTACAATATCATATGTCAAATGAGATACATAACGATTTTATTTATTTTTAACGGAGTTTAAAGCTATTTTAGTGATGCGCGTTCTAAGCCGGTCCTACTAGAATAAAATCTTTAACCCTTTGAGTAGTGAGCCAATTTTAAATCATCATAAACTTAGATGCTATATTTGTGTATCCGCCGCCTATCATCCGTTAAAATCCACTTATCACGTTGTGTTAACGATCTATACAATCCTTCGATATATGCATGATTGTCTTTCCGTCTCTGTCTCCCATTCACAATCTCCCACCTGCAAGATACTTTCTCCGTCTCTGTTTCTTTCCAAACTCAATGATCAAGAAATTCTTCGTCTCTATTAGTTTCCGAGTTCAACGTGTAAGAATGCTCTTTAACACTTTGACGTACACAGCCGTCAAACCCCGTCATGCGTCAAGCAGATAATACTTGCTTTTAGCGTCAGATAAGGCTATGCATACCGTCTTCGTGGACACTTCAAATCTTATATCACATCGACGAAACTCATGAAAATGAAAACAAACTTAAGCGGCTCAAAAACTCTCAAACTTCTCTGAGAATTGAAATGAGGCAATTAACACTATTGTCAACAATTAATGTCATTGATTCAAAACAATAATAATTGTGTGTTTTAGCGATGGTTTAACTCCAATTTTACGTTCATAAATTGCGAAAATAAACCGGTTAAGATTCACTGGAATTCGGACACAACTCTGTGTTTTACCTCTTTAAGGGGTTGAACGCGTTTTTCTCGAAACTATTTTTTTCAACACGGTTGACAAGATATCTCAAGTTCTAAATGACAGATTTACTTAAAATTTTGTACAAACATTATTTATATAACTGTCTATCTGTCGCAATTTTGCGAAAAAAAAACAATAAATATCTGGTAAAAAAATGTACAGTGAAAATATATTTTGTTTCTCTTTTGGAAACTTGGAAAAACCCAAAAAAATTTCCCTCTAGACTGACATAGAAATTCTGGGATAATTTGATACCAAGATCCTGTACAAAAAATTCAAAACCATGATGAGATTAAAAATCAAAAATTAGGTTATCTTTCTTATCTGAAGCTTTAAAAATAAATATTTTGAGCACTCAGTTCTTATCTTGCCCATCGTTCTCTATCGACATTTATAATAGTTTTTGAGACCTGTAAATAAATATTATGTAAATGTTTTGAAACTATGTTGCTACAATTTTAACCACGTCTACCGAAGCCCTAGCCACCCTGTATCGAAAATAGATAACGTGTATTTAGCAAAAAATAATATAAACTGCATGTAGACTAAAAAGCAGCTTTGTAGATTTAAATTTAACGCCGGTGTGTACAATTATTTATGTTCTAAAATTTTTTTAAACATATCTTCCCAGAATTTTAATATTGTCGTTTTGCATTAAAACCATTCCAAAATTATGAATTAAAAGCCAAAAGTTGCATTGGTAAATACATGACGAATATTAGCATCGAACAAAGACTGACATGGAATGACACCCATGAGGATTTTAACGGCTCCATGCTACATGGGTGAATTAATTTTGAAAAATGGAACATGCAGAATAAGCCCATTTTATGACGTATAAATGGAAGGGTATTGCAATAATCCTGCAATGATATTCTTGAACATTCAATTCATGCTGAAATGAAAATCATGTTATTCTTTGCCGTACGACAAGTTACATAAAGCAGAGAGCGTTGTCATTTTATATTAAATATTTGCCTCGTATGTTATGTCATCCTTAACTATTTTATTACATCCAATAAATACGATAGCTGCACAAAAGAGATTAATCCGTTAAAGTGATTCGGCCTTCATGCCTTGCAATTTTCAACTCATTTGAGCACAATAGAGATGTTTGAACCTCGATAATGAAATCTGTTTTATTCTGCAATTGTCATGTAAAAATGTAAAGATGTCCTAATTAAATTTGGCTTTTTTTATTGTCCACGTGTGAATATTCCACATGTGTCCACATGTGAAGAATCGGAAATTTTTTTTGGGGGGTTAAGGGGATAATTTGCTATCTTTCACACATAAAATCACACATCCAAAGTCACATAAAATATGCAAACGAATGAGAAATGTCAACTTCTAAATTCTTTAAACAAAAAACTAACAACTATTTTGAACTTAGTTTCATTTTAAACAGTTTTCTAGACTATACCCTTTCCAATGATATGCTACATGTCATACAAATCATTCAATAAGTCGTTAAACTTGAAGAGATAGTAGTTTGCAAAATTTGTTGAAATTTGCCATCTCTGCTTCGCATGCACGCACAACACCTTTTCTTCTTATATTTTTGGAAAGGTGTCGCTTATCCCTTTAATTAGGATTTCTTTTGTGGGCACCTCTGTCGTGTAAATTAATTATTTTGGCGATCTTACTCCGTGGCTCCCACCGTATCCAGACCTGACACCACTGGACTTATTTGCCTGAGGATGTCCCCTATTCGATGGCTCGTACGGTCTCCTGATCTGACATCAATGGATCTCTTTGTCTGAGTACGTGCTCTATTCCATAGCTTGCACATCACCAGACCTGACACCACTGGATTTTTTTGTTGGAGACTGTTAGTTGACCCAGGCTAAATAATAACCTTTTCAAGTTTAACGTCTTGTAGTATCATGTTCTATCACTTGGAGTTTATAGAGCTATCATTTCTGAGTCAGTAAGAAAATTCCGTGGCTCGAACGGTCTCGTGATCTGACACCACATGATTTCTTTGTTTGAGGGCGTGCCCCATTTCGTGGCTCGCAGTCTCTTGATCTGACACCACTGATTTTTTTTGTCTGAGAACGTACCCAGTTTCGTGGCTCGCAGTCTCCTGATTTGACACCACTGTATTTCTTTGTTTGAGAACGTGCCCCATTTCGTGGCTCGCAGTCTCTCGATCTGACACCACTGGATTTTTTTTTACTAAATTCAAAACAATTGTAAGTTTTTTGTTTAAAGTATTTAGAATTTGACATTTCTCATTCGTTTGCGCATTTATTTGACTTTGGAAGCTCAGAAGTAACTTTCTTTAAACAAATTGTTAAATTACCCTGTACATAATTTCCTCATGATTTTACATCATTTACCATAGATAAATGAAATCCCCACATGGAAATCCTTAATTCCAAGCAAAATAATTTATATTAAATTCATAACGTTTCATCCATGGTGTTTAACCATTGCCTCGAGAAGTTTTTGTTAATAAATTGATTGCGATTGAACAAAACCACGAATAAACACGCTCAAAGAAGATTTTATAGGCAAAGATTAAAACTTTATGGCTTTCTTCGTTCGTCGTTGCCTTCAGAATCGAATACATCTTCCGACGTGTAGAAATACACGAAATAAAACATCTTTCTAGAAACGTTATGATTCATATAGTCTGGGGATATTCTGTGTCATTTTTCTCATTGCTTTGCCGTTGCTCAGTCCCGAAGCTCGTTTCTTTCATTTTATCTTGATTACTTTTTTTCTCTCTCGTAGTATACGTTTCTTTCAATTACGTGCATGAGCTTTCGAGTGTATTTTTTGCTCTCGTTCTTTTGATATCGGCAACTATTTTAAAGATGCTCTGAAATCTGATTCCCCATTGAAGTCATTAAGATGAAAAAATAAACAACGCGAGGGGTTGAACCAAGGGTAGCGAATTTCTCAGCGGCAAGTCATTCCGAGGGTATTGCCAATCTCTTCATCTTACAAATTGGGATGAGATTGCAAAAAAAAAACAGCGAAATATTTATACACAACAAAATAAGTCATGGTTATTGTGTCAATTCTGACGTTTCATGGAGGTCGCATTCCTTGCGTTCTTTCTTTGATTTCATGTTGGTATTCGATGGTTTTAATATATAAACACTCTTTCTTGTCGATTTTTATGTTTATTTTCATATTTTCTTTGTTTCTTGTATCGCACTGTTTTGTTTAGCAACGAGATTCTTTCGTCGATTGTTTATAAAGCTTGCGTTTCAAAACAACGATTGCGCTCGTGTTCTGGTTTTTACATATAACAACCAATTGTGCTAGCCGATGCCTATTGATAAGTTCAACTCTCTTATGAAACACTATTTTTACCACAGTTCCTCAAGCGTCCGGCTAAAAAAAGAACGGCAAAAATTGCAATTTTCATAATGTTCTAGTCGTGTAGCGCAAATCACGTAGTCGTTAGTGCTAATACCCACGAAGGTTCATGAAATAACACATTTCGCTTATGATATACAATTATTTACATGCAACGCTGAATTTTTATGTAGATGGAATTAAAAATTCATACAAACATATGTTATTAATGCGTCAAATTGCAGCTATTAGCAATCGGCGAAACGGTCGATTAGAGCTCCGAGAACACAAGATAAAAATAATCCGATTGCTCGCAACAACTCTGTTATTTGTCAATTTAACCACGTCTGAAAAAAATAATTTACAACCGCACATTACAACCTAAAACATCTCAACAATACACAAAGAAGCGAATCCGCCGGACGTTAATAACACCTTTGTCATGGGAGGACGCAATCACTCAAACGCGGCTGTATATACATTTTTGATGATGTACCATTTCTGGATATCCTTTAAATTAATTATGATGGAATGGGCGACGCCCTCAAAGGTCGAATTACAAGGATCGATCCTTGTGAAATTAGTTTGAGCCTTGGTAATTCTAAATAATAAGCGTCCGTATTCAATCACGTAAAAAATAACACATTTGGGACGGAATGGAATGCTCCTCGCTTCAATCGAAAGTTTCAATAAATCATGTAGGAGTCTAGGGATGAATAAATATAACGAAACATTCACAATGTACCATCACAAATGATCTATAAACTTATATTGGGCTCGCAAGACTAAATTCAATATTGAGCATTGAATCAAGTGAGGAATATCATGACCTGAAGAGGTCCTTGCAGTATCATGGCTATTCACCGCTCGAAATCATTGGTGAACTTTCCCTTTCAAATACCGTGATATAATTAAATTACTCGATTATACAGAATAATCACTGCAAGAGGAGTTGATAGAATTCATCAAAATTTTTTGATAAAATCAATTTAGCTTGCCCTTAACACTTAAGAAGATAACAAACCATGAAATCTTTGGTAGAACAAGCTATCTTATGTACTTAGAGTAAGGAATATCAGTAAAATCACTTTTTTCTTCATCATCTTTCATCTTTTTATTTCTCTCTCTCTAAATTTTTTATGCGATTTTGAAGTTATGCGGTTTTAAAAAATAATGGAACCTATATTTCATTTATCTATAGGAGGACAAAGATTTTTTTATGCGAATGCGCATAAAAAAGATCTAAGATTAACACTAGTGCTCTGTCAGCTCTGTCAATCTGGCAACTCTTTTTTATGCGACTTTTAGTTTTTTTATGCGGTTTTTAAAAATAATGGAACCTATTCCACAGTTTGTTTTCTATGTAGTTCAACTCTTTTTTATGCGATTTTTTACATGCGACTCCCTGTGGAACGTTTCTATTGCATAAAAATAGACCCAAGTGTAATTCGTTAGATATAGATTTTATATATTTATACATCCACAGAAAGGGCTGAATTTAGCATCGTTGCGGGCCAGATGTGGCCCGCGGGCCGGTTGATGTCCCGCCTAAGTTAAATTATTGATTTCAAGAAGGAAAATCGTTGTTTTTTTCTGATAGAAGATAAATATTGAGACAAACGAAGTAGACATGGCCAATTAAAATATCAGTATGTTTTTATGAAAATTTCCAGTATCAAATTTGTAAATGACAGCTGTCAAAATACATACTATTCAACACTTTCTCGTATTATTATAGCGGCTAAAAATTGGCTTTTTGCCATGTGTGATATTATGTTAGTGCTCCCCGAGTTTTTATTGCTCGTTTAATATGGAACGTGTTAAATGTTTGTCGTTGAAGATGGCCCGAACCCTTGGATAAACATTTTTCAGTGTGTCGTGGACGTCTTTATATTTCACGTCCTTGTCGAAAATTCGACTGATAAAATTCGATGTAAATTAACACATTCTTGTCGGGTTACGCAAAGCATTGTCTTTCGCTGGGGCGTATTTACGAAAATTTGCATAAAAATTTAATACACTCAAATCTTTTTTATGCGACTTTTTTTATGCGATTTCAAAGTTATGCCGTTTTTTTTTAAAGCATTTTTAAATTTCATAAAGAGTACGTATCGAGATATTTTGGATAAAATAGGAAATAAATCATCAACACTAAACGAAATTTGGAAAATAATTATGATTTGAGACTATGTAAATCATATTGCATCTGCTATCGCTCAATTACGACCACGCCCTTTATTTTGGTTTAGATTTTTGAAAAAAATGATTATTATTTGCATTTTTCTAATGTTTTGACTTTTAAAAATACATTATCTAAAAGAATTTCCAAAATTCCAACTATTTATGGAGTTATAACTATTTTAGTGACGTGGCAAAATTATTTTAATTAATTAATTATTTTAAAGTCTCCCACGTCTATTGATAGTACCCGAAAGACGCACATATGCGTAACCCGACGGGAATGTGTTAAGAGCGTATTCTATGAAATCTTACATAACGATATTCCTTAGGGCTTATAATTTGAGGTAAATTTAACAGATGAAGGCGATCTATTATATTCAAAACGACAATGCTGTATATTACGGCTTGTTTATTGTATTATGTATTCATCAGCGGTAAGCCCTCGGATCTTGGGGGGCTAGAACAGGGAAAAGGGTCGTATTATTTTCCAAGAATTGAAAGTGTCTTTTTAAGACGGTTCAAGTCCTACAAATTAAATGCGACTGTTTAAATTCAGGCGAAATCTCCTTCGGATTTGATCGGCGGACGTCAATGGAATGATTTAATTTTTAGCGATTATTTCGCAGACAAGTTCATAGTTCATCTCTTGATTGCCGCAGACGTCGAACGAAATCCCGGCTTTAATTCCCGTAGGAGATTCCCCGTTTAAGACGCGGCATTTTGTGCGTCCGAAGAAGCTGTTTTGGTCCATAAATCAAATTTTAAAGATTTACGACTCGCCCAACATTATTCTTGGATCGCTTATCCTCGAGTTAAAGGATTGGTACTTTAACCACCGACTGGAATATTGGCCTTTTTAATACGCAATCTATCCGGGAACGAATTTATGTGGACTTGAACTTATTACCTGACCCATAAATCAAAATTCACGGGTCTCGCGGGACTCCGGATCGAATATATTAGGCCTATAATTTACAATTTGGGAAACTTCGAAATATTTAATTAATAAATAAAATCGTGACGTTTTTATTCAAATTTATGTCTTATTATATATCGGGGAGCTTTTGTGCGTTATCAAAAATTTGCGAGCGTATTCAGGGCACGTATCTTATATAATTGTTGAATTATTGCCGTCTACCGGAGTTGTATCGAAATTTTGATTATTGATTTGATATTTTTGAAAAATTCTGCCAAATGTTAGCTTATTATTGAGCCATCTTAAAGGTCGATCGGTTGATTACGAAGCCGCAGGCTATAGGTTCAAGTCTTCGGCAGTATTTATTATAACGGTGCTTGCATTGAAGAGACATTGGTCCAGTATTCGATCTTTCATAGTACATACCCATACAAATCCATCCATACAAACACACCATGCACGTATTATACCATAATCGATTTACGAGCAATTTTTGATCGTAACAGAAGATCGCTCGACACAATTTTACACCTCTTCGAAGCCATTGTGCTAATATACTTCAACATAAATAATTTTTATAAAAAAAAAATCAACATCCAGCATACAGATATGCAATCTTTTGTATGTCGGGATTCAATTTCACGCCGTATTTCTTGTCGAAATTGCCCAAAAATTGTATTTCTTCGACTCCTGTTAAATAAATTTTCAAACAATCAACCGGTTGAATGGCATAAAATATGATATCCAGCTATAAATATATGTTGGAAGTTAACAAAAAAATTTTTTTGAACGTCCAAACCTATTGAATAAAGAGCGATGATTAATGACGAAACGTCTTTACTAATAGCAGTTTACTGTTCCGTTCCTTTTTTCGTTCTACTCACATTTTTTCTCAGCAAAGATAATAAAAAAGAACAATAACATTACACTTTGGATCTCAATCTTGAGTGCCTTACACCCATTACAAATCCTTCTTATAATGTAATAAATTTAAATTACATGTTAAGCCTCAAAGCTAAAATAAGCCAACACTAACCACGCATCATATATTATATAATAAACGTATGGATTTATACATACGATTCTTTATATTTGTAAATCTACAAATATCTACTCTGTATGCAAATCCCCTGTATAATATTTAAATTTGAAAAGAGATCAAGTTTGGGGCTTCAGCTCTGACCGGGAATATAATATAAAAATCATGGCTATCTAATATGATCGGTCTTTTATGGTCATAAATAGGAAGAAGGGCTAACTCCTTTGACGCAAAATATTGAAGCGGATCAGGTAGTTAGTGCGGGTGGTGGCAGATAAAAAATAAATTTGTTCATATGAAAAAAATTAATGAATTCCATGCACTTCAAATATCAAATATTAATTGACCCACTTGGGAACGTTTCAGCATCGAATGCATGCAGAGGTGATTATTGATAGCGATGATATACATTTTTCATAAATTTATAAGGTTACAATATTTGTATTGGGATGTCGGACTACAGGGGGCGCCGGATTAGACAGGGGCCGGATTACCGCGGGTCTGCTAGCATCATTGCATACACAGCGATATATCGTCGTTGGTACTTTGCGCGTGTGTTGTCAGCGACGATATATCGCTGTCTAACAATTTGAGGATTAAGAGTCAAGAGAGAGGTTATATCATCTAAGCTACATGATTTTACTGTGGATAATTGTCAGGATACTCATTAAAATAGTGATCAGAAATTCCATGTACAGCAGACTCACGTTAATCCGGGCCCGGTCTAATCCGACGCTCCTTGTAATCCGACAATAAAAAATGCAAAAGTGTGATTCTGTACCGCCTAAATTGTAATTAATCCTTTTATGACTTGACAAGTGAATACGGCGTAGAACGATCCTCAATTTATGATACAAAAAATAATCGTGAAAATATTAAAAAGTTTGTCTCCGCCATTGATTGTGGGCCAGGCAAGAGGCAAACTTTCAAAAGAGCTAAACATCCAAAGGTTGAATAAGCTTTGTGTGTGTAGATTACAAGTACTTTTTTCTAAAAAGTTCCGAACAATTGGATAATCCGACATTGTCTTGCAAAACGTTTGTCGGATTACCGCGGGTCTGCTGCGCTTTAATATTTTTTGAATTTGAATTTTATTAGCGATTGAAATGGATCATTTAATGCTCGTTATAACCGTGTTTTGATGGATTTACATACATTTGTGAATCCTTGCAATTTTCAAACAGTCGGAGATGCTTTATCTGAGCTAATCCAGCTGCTATGTCAAAATTCAGTCCCGAATCCTCAAGTAGAGTATATAGACGTTTCAGTTTGGATGTGTAATCCTGCAATTATGACTGAGCATTTTATGACGTCAATGAGGATTTGGAGCATTTAGTGAATTTAGTATTTCGCTCCTCCGATTAAGATATTCTGGAGCCACTCCGAAACGCTTCAAATGGATTTCGAAAGTATGCAAAAATATTTTAATTTAGCGCTGTATATTAAATACGCCAATTTAAATTATGAATAATTATTTAATGTCCATGCAATCTCGGCGTTGGGACGTCTTCGTGCTCTGCTCGAGAGAACGTGCACATGCGCGCGCATCCAAATTTGTAATCAAATTCGTAAATGCTCGAAAGATTTCTTCGTTATCCTCATTTTTTTTCATCAATGGCATCCATCCCCGTTTCGTATGTTTGTGTGGATAAATTTTATAATTCATAGTTTCGGTACGGGAATGGATGAAAAAATGGATCGTCCCAATCATAAATGAATCGCATCCTTCGCGTGCCCTTTTTATAGCGTCCTTTGGCAGCGGCCTTATAGAATTCCTGTGGCATTAAATACCTGGATCGTAAAAAAAACGGGTACATAATTATATGGCTACCTTATGACATATTCTTGAGGAATTTCGTGCGGATAAAATTGCAACATATGCAGAATGTGCACAGGATCGAATATTAAAAACTGCATACAATGATGGGTAGCGAAACAACGTAATGTTTCGACAAGAATCCTTTTATGAACATATTTTGACAACCTTATATAAGTCACCATTAAGGTCAGTGTTATACTGCCTGTGCCAAATATATCGACGACTTTAAAAAAAATCGGAATTCTAATATACTTAATTTATACCCAAAAAACCTGTCGGTATGCGATACCTGTCCATCTTGATATATTAAATAGATGGACGAGCGGATTGCCTTGAAGAAGAATCCGATAGTTATCGCTCTTAATTAATGCTTTTTTCATCCTCAGATGTCCTCTGTTGAGGTCTTCCGTGTGACAAATGAAGGCAATAAAGCCACGACACTTTAAACTTTTAAAGGTGCATAAAAAAAGTATACACATTAATTTCAATTAATGCCTTTTCGTTACGGCCCTAATGTGTTAATAAAATAAGGATGTATTCATAAATTTGAAAATGCAGCGAAAAATCACCTTTATGGTTTGAGCAATTTAGATCTTAATCGGAAACTTTCAGATCATTAGGATTAATTATCAAAATTGAGCATTCTTGTATTAAAGTTCAAGCTTTGAACATTAATAAAAGATTAAGCAGATTATAGAATTATTCGTGCGAATGAATCAGTATCATTAGCTCTGTTTATAGTGTATATTTTTATTTGGATCACAATTAAAATAATGGGATGTCTTATTACCACCCACGGTTATATTAACAGCGCCCACTTGATAAAGCCCACGATTATGAGGGATTTGTGTATTTTCCAGCCTCTGACAATCTGGCATCCATTATCCGTGTTTCACAAACGTGCGTCATTGCTGGTAAAACACATTAATCATACGCTTCATCTTCAGGCGAAACTGTGGACGTGATCTTAGTACCAAATTCAATTATATTATACCAGTCTTTCAGCTATTATTGCAAATCTATTTTAAACTATTCATATAAAATATATTTAATTCGAGCCCAAAATATTAACAAAAAGCGAAAATAACATAATGGATCTAATAAAAGTCCTTCAAAGGACGTTTTTGCCTTGTTGGTTAAAGAGGAAATTTAAACGCGTTTTTCTCGAAACTACTTTTTTCAAACTCACGGAAGTACCCCCAAAGGCCCTAGATGAGTATTCTTCATTAAAATTGGAAGGCATATGTATAATAAACGTCTTCATCGTATAGACTACAATTATTTAAAAATATTTATTTAATGAACCAAAAAGTACATAAAATGTTGGTTTTTTTTATTTTCTAATATTTATTTTTAATTTTAGGTCAATCTATACACAATATTATAAAAAGTAAAAATATGTTTAATTTAATTGCAAAAAATCATTTGTCCAGGACGTTGAACTTCCGCGATGAAGAATATCAGCGCTCATCATTTTTAGATCCAATAGCAATATTAACCAATGGATTTTTTCTAATGAAGAAAACTTCGTCGAAAAATAAGATACTCCATTTTGTATTTTCATATATCACTAATAAATTTGTTTTAAGCATAATTCCGGGTTATATTTGAATACCCATCGTATATATTGAACACACATGGGTCTGTTTTTATGCGAATTTGAAGTTATGCAGTTTTCAAAAATAATGGAATCTATCCCTCATTTTTATATAGAGGACAAAGCTTTTTTTATGCGAATGCGCATAAAAAAGATCTAAAATTGACACTAGTGCAAGTTACAACCGTTATAATGTGAGTGCATATATGGCGATGGGCGAACGGAATTGTTTTTAAATCTGACAACTCATC
Source organism: Stenopsyche tienmushanensis (assembly GCA_008973525.1). Lineage (NCBI taxonomy): Eukaryota > Metazoa > Arthropoda > Insecta > Trichoptera > Stenopsychidae > Stenopsyche > Stenopsyche tienmushanensis. The sequence continues at coordinate 408,374 of WACJ01000135.1, forward strand.
TCAAAAGCTTAAGAATTGCATGTGTATTGTGTTTTTATTTATATTAATTTATTATAAACTTTTTTTATGCGATTTTTGATACATTCTATCACATTGATTTGAAGTTATGCGATTTAAAAAAATAATGGAACATATCCATCAATTTTCTTTGTAGTTAAAGTCTTTTTTATGCGATCTTCCGTAGAACGTATCTATCGCATAAAAATAGACCCAAGTGTATATTTTAAAAAATATATTTTTTCTGTCATGTCAATCAATTGGTGTAGGTATTTGTGTTATTTATTAATGGTTTCGCCTTTTAAAAGAAGGCAATATGTAATTTCACCCGCTTAAATAGTGTTAATACTTCCGATATACCATATCCTGTATTTAATCTCGAAGCTTTATAATAAGAGTATAAAATGTAGCCCACAATCTAGTAGCAGGAGTTCTACGGTGTATTATGATTATTTCCGTAAATTGAATATTATACTGATTTGGACACATAAAAAACTAACATAATCGTATCACATTACATGATGACATTGAGTGGCAAAAAAAAGAGTAGTTGTTGATCTTTTTGTGGCGCACTGTACCTAGTATTCTACCATGTGACCACTATGAGGTCGCGGTTGTAACCAGTCAGTGGTAGAACGCGATCACGAACAGTCGCCTATGTCGGATCCTTGTTTTCGTTCTCGTCCCGTTAATCCGAAAATACGAGTGCCAAATTTACGAGAACATAATTTATGCAGTTTTTCCTTAAAAGGTCAACGTTTAATTGCAACCGCAGTGGGTTAAAATCGTGCTGTTCATCAATTTTCAAGCGTGAAAAATATATGTGCTTTTGTGAAAAATCACTGTGACAATGCCAGCAAGTCTATGAAATAAACGGTTTGTATTCAGTTTGCGTGAATGATAACTAAGATAATCCATTACGAAGGCCACCCTCAAGGATGTGGTGCCTTCCTCGAGCCACGAAAATGAAGAAAATCGGATTATATCCCGCTCGAGGATATATTTATAAATAATGCAAATTGCGCCCACACTCGCATTATTATGATATCATACGAGAAATTGAAAAATTCGCATATAACATCTTTAATACCTGAAAGTCTTCAGGACCTCGAATACCTTCACGTGCTCGCGTGATGATATTCACCACAGTGAAGTTCATTTTTGCATACTTTGCACATTTATTGCCGCGTTCTATTTACTACATATCATACTGCTGTTATTATTGTGTCTCGTCACGTAATACAAGTCGGAATTCGAGAATTTAATTATTCGTCGGCTGTCTTTTTCTGTTTGGCGAGTCCTGCGACGTCCTAAGAAGGGCGTCGTATATGTCTCGAGACAATTTCGCAAAGTTCGTTTTGAACAATCCGACTTTGTTTCAACAAAGAGATCGCATCTTTGAACTTTACGTATTACGCGACATTATGCGGAAAAGTCGATCAATCACCACATTAAAGGTCACACATCCGAAACATATTTATTCAGTGTTAATATATATCCATTTTTATGATAAATGATACTTGGATCAATGAAGAATATCCACTCCGGGAAAAAAAATGGGGAGGACGCTCTTCGTTTAATGTATGACATACAAACAGCTGCTTGACGTTTAAATCATCTCATGATCCCTTTAATAACGCCTCTTGATATTCATAAGCTGTTAATCAGCATAATTGAGCATTAAAATAGTTAATGGCAGTTATTTCTATTTTTTAAAAGCGAAAATATCTATAGAATAAATAAATGTTATAGTTATTATGAATTACCTCTTACAAAGTCGTCAAATCAAGCATTAACACAACTTTATCCGGGGCTTTAAATAATTATTTTTTTATTTTGGTTTTCATTCCGGTTCAGTTCCAAATATTTATATCGGTTCGATTATGGTTATAACAACTGTTTTGTTTAATGATCTTCTACGACAAATTATATCCTACGGACTTATTGAGTGATGTGTTATATAATATTGCAATTTATTAAACGAAAGGATATTGATTTGATGCGTATTATCTGGAAATTTAAGAATCTCAGATTAGAGTACAAAATATTAGGAAAAAATTAAATCTGGGAGTCCCAGTCTGGATACAGTCCACTGCAGAACTAGGGCCTTTTCAATATCCATTTACAGAAAAGGGTTACATCCAATTCGTCTGTATCATACATTCATCTCCTCGTTTGCTTGATATTGAAGTTAGCATGACCTCCGATTTTCATTTAGAATGCTCACCCATTTTCTCAGGAGATTGATCTCAAGTTGTTGATTTTCCTGGAAAGAGCTTTCTGGAGTCCAAAGAGTTCAGTCTCCCCTTTCCTCGTGAGGACGCTGCCGGGCTAAGGGTTTTCAATTTCAGGTTGAACCTCCCAATTCGGCGAATACAAAGTGATATAAAAAGCAACGGAAGATAATGTTATCGTTGCCAAGTGGAATTCTTCCCTTATCGCTCTTCCGGGCCGTCTGCTTATTGTTCTCTCGTGCTTGTTTTGTTCCTTTAGTTTTCTAGCATGAATATCAAGTAGTGTTTTGTGGATATATTCTTTATAAATACGTAGCTTTTTGTAGTTTGTGAACAACATTTTATAGATATGTTAAAAATGAAGGTATATATTTTCACGCAATCTATATACATAGACGTAATTAAGATTTATTTATGAGAGTCCATAGAAAACCAACTAAATAAGTAGGGCTTCGAACCGGAACAAAACCGAAAACTGACAACCGGCAAAATCGTCATTCATCCCGGAACGAAAACAGCATCGAACCGATATAAACGCTAGGAACGTTATTTAAACTATAACCAAAATTACCCAGCGCCCATACTTAGCGCGTTGTCGCCACAAAATTAATAATTATAAAAACATCGTTTGTTGGTTTTATTATAAATATGAACAAACAAACAAACATTGATTTTTATATATAAGATCTACTGTAAGTAAATTATACTATACCTATATTATTTGAAAAAGTGTAAACAATAATTTGGCAAAGTTTTATCGCAATCGAATGAACCGTATGGAAGCGCATCAAATATGGACAAACAAACATTGATTTTTATATATTAGACTATGCCTATGTTACTCGCAAAATTCTTAGCAATAAGCGAACGAAGTTTTATCGCAATTCTATGAACGGTATGGCAGCGCATTTCAAACGAACAAAACCCAATTCATTTTTATATATTAGATAGAAATTCAATGTATTTGAATTTTTATCTTTTTTTACATTTTTAAATTTACAAAATAGATGTAATTTTTTTTTACATCTACAAAAAAAGCGATCATTAGACTCTGCGTGTTGTGGTAATCTAAATTATGACCTGAACAAGTCCTCACTGTCGCATAATCATTCACTGCTCCAAATTTTTGATGGTATTCTTCCATTAACGACTGTTTTTATTAAAAAAAAAATATCTGAGAAGATAATACTTGGGAAACAATGTGCAATGCTTGCATGCAAGTATTTTAGTGCATTTACTCTTTCAAAACGTACATTATTTTGCTTGTACTTTTTGGATCTTTTAGGGCATTAGATGAAATTTATTTTTCACTGTAACAGAGCTGGAAGACATTTTCAAAGTAATGGATATCTTTTATCTTCTGTATAATACAAACATTTTGTTTGACAAATCTAAGATCTATTGATTGAATAACAAGAAATCCAACGTTAATGATTGCTCAAATTGAATATTCATAATGTGGCTTGTTTTTGGGCATTGAAATCAAAATACCACGTCGGTTAACAGTGGGTTATTTATGATATTTTTGCATATTTTTCAAAGGCAAATCTGCGATATGGTAGCCTATTTAATTAATGGATCGAAAATGCTATACGTATTTCATTGATGAATTTACAGCGATAAGGCGTATTCATAAACAGCCCACATTCTATTCGATCCAATATATATATATATATATTACATATACAGGAAGCTTAAAATTACATTTTACTAATTCTAAATTCTTAATCGATACACATCTCAATCAATCGATTCATTCGAATGTAATTATTACACATCTTTACGCGTGAAAAATCTATGGATCCATCCAGAAGTGGCCCAATGCCAAAAGGATTAATAAATCACTTCTTCGAAAATACTCAAGTATACATAAACGATAAACGAATCGTTTGATGCCTGTTTTTTTTCTTTTTTGGAGAGATTAAATTCTTAATAAAAAAATTGGTATTTGAACAATTTTAAGCATTCAATTCGATTAATTGATATAGGTCAATGTCTTGGATTTGTTTTGGCAATATTGGATGTTTTTCACTTTCCAAATCGCAGAAGATCCATCCGAATTCTTCAAGAGTGTTTGTTAAAAAAGAACAAGTTGCCAATGGAAGAAACTTTGATTTCGATTGAACAGCAAAGAAATAAAAGTAAAGTTTGCGAAGAATTTCCACGGGCTGGCATTTTCGTGATTCGATCAACAAATTTAAAAGAATGAAAACTAAATCCTCGGAAAATGCCGACTTGACAATGAAGAAAAATTCATCCACAATTTAATGCCCGTGTTTACATAAAATTATACGCTCTTGTATAAATAAAGTCGCTTTTCTTCGACCGAATTCGCGACCTCCGGCTGGAAGATTGTTTAGGTTTTGCGCAAAATAGATTACTCCGTGGACATGTTTCATTATCCGAGGATGAAGAACCCTGATTAAATTAATCACTTCGGCGGCGTCTATTCATACTAAAAATATAAGACGTGTACTGCACACATTTTTCTAGCTTGAAAACATATTGAAACTTGTATACATCGACATAAATTATGGTGTTTTAAGTGATTAAGTCTTAACCATCGTCTTCCGCCCTTGTCTTCATGTCTGCATTATTTCAAAGTATAACATAGAAGACACTGCTTTTTATATGAAAGTCGTTTAGGTGTCGAAGGATGGTTCCATGCCTAGATCATAACCACCGCTTTAAGTAACCAAACAAGGATTTTAAGGAAGGAATTTCCTTAATTTTGCTTTTTTTAAACACCCGGAAAAACTATGAAATTAAATGCAACTATTGATTTATTTATGAAATTAGATCTGATAAACACTATAACTAATTTTATAAATAAATTGCTATGTATGATGGGGGCCACTGTGGGCGACAGTGTTCCTTAACCGCTTAAAGAGGTAAGACACAGTGTTGTGTCGGAATTTCAGGGATTCAAAAAGAGCATTCTTACACGTTGAACTTGGAGACAGACAGAGATGGAGAGTGTCTTGCACGTTGAGTTTGGAGAGGAATCGATCATGAAGATTGTGTAGATCGTTAACCCAAATATATCGACTAATATCAGCCGACATAAACCCACAATAAAATAAGGACAGCAATATTTTCCACCGATTGTAAAATTTAAACAACCTACCCGATCGGTCTTTTTCAGACAACATCGTTTCATAAAGAGAGTTTGTAATCGTTCTGTAGTCATGACATCCGATCGCGATGCGCTCATTCGTCAAATCAGCGGTCCGAAAAGCGGACCGATTGAACATACACATCTTATGGCCACTCTGTCCCTTTTTAAGATTTTCTACTGCATTTTTTATGATCTGTATGATCACGGAAGCAAATTAGCGTCTAGACACTTTATCATAGTATTTTTTTATAACAGTAATCGCCATTTATACTTTAGGTCGGGTACTTTTGGGACCATTTTTGTATATTATTTTAAAACATTTATGATAATAGTATTGAATATATTACATTTATAATAGTATTAGTTAGGTGGGGGGCTTTGCTATCAACAGTGTTTTATGTATAATTTATGTACAAGGTTCGTACACGCTGCGACGGTCCTGACAGATAAATGGATTTGTACGGATGATAAACGTGGACATATAAAGATAGAATCTAAGTTTATGATGATTTTAAATTAGCTTACTACTCAATGGGTTAATCTATTGGACCAGAAAATAGGCAACATAGTATAATATTTGTGCAAGATGTTCAGAAATGTATAAGATATTTATTCTCGGTCAGACAGAGAGAGGTCTCAACTGCGAGACTCCGATGACGATAGTCATCTTCCTCAAGGAGACTTTTTCCGGCAAGAATAGTTTTTATTTATTAGAGTTAGCTAGTTATTTTTGTTAGGTGCTACAAATTTGTAAATATATTATATATAACATATAAAACTTCTATAGGCGTAGTAAGGTAAATTGACTTTAACATCACGAAAATTGAAACTTCAACCGATATTTAGTCAGAAAGAAGAGAGAATCATTTATAGTGTCCTCTATGTCCATTGTATACATCATAGAGGCGTTACGCGCATGCGTCACGCCCCCTCTACTGTATATGTGTATATCTATATGTAGTATATTGCAACACTACACTAGTAAGCCTATTTTATTATATATTATACAACACAATGTTTCATATTTTTATAATTGAAGTCTTTATTTCTGTTATAAAATATATTATTCACAAGATTTTATGAAAAACCATTTTGAGCAATCATTATATAGCGAATTATTTCCTAAATTGAAAGTAGTCTTATTCCCGAACCTTCTTACAGTTGAAAATCTAGATTTGGAAATATCATTATTAACAGAAACTTTCGGTCGATCTCGACATAAAACGTTCTTATGAGATCAAACTGATATCACTTTTTATTAAAAAATTATGACATATTATGCCATGATTGAACTAATTTTAATCTATAAACGATAATAAAAATTAATTATATCATGACCTCAAAAATGAACACTGCATGTTTCGGTTGCGCCGGTATACAGTACAGCTATTTAAGATTGAGACTTCGATACTCAAAATTGAGTCTGACTTTTACATCCGGCTATATGATAACAATCTGATAATATGGGAATGTACTCCAATATGCACGTTTTTTTAAATATGATTATTTTATCATGTTGAAGTTTGTAAATCGACGTCGAAACATCCAATGGATTCCGTGTTTAATTCAGTCTTTTCATGCGTTAATATGTACTTTATTGGAGTTTTTGTGGTGAGCGCATAAAAGAGACAAAGCAATGCATTAGAGCCCTTTATTGTCATCTTTTGTGCAATATTAACCCGTTGCTATCGGGGCTCGTATCTCGATTGTGCGAGCATAATACGGCGCGATTGTAAAACGACTTTGATTGCTTTATGCAGGTTCTGTATTCGATTTATTGCTGTTTTCACTCGGCCGATGATGAAATCTGCATAAAGTTAATTTATGTTATTAAGCGTTGTTCGCGCTTCCAGAAGATACAATCTTAGTGACCGAATGACCATAAACAGGAATCAGGTTGGGTTTTTTTTTAGGCATGCTCTCGTGCGACCAAATTCGAATCGGTTGTTCGAAAGCACGTTTGAGATTGGGAATAATATTTATTTTTGAACGTATCGAAGTGATCTTGTGTCTGGAGCGATCTAAGGAGCAAAAATAAATACAAATAAAGGAAGGAAATCTCATCTCGTATACATGAACGAGATGGGAGCAAAGCGCAAAGCAAATTACGTTCAAATATTCCCCATTTTTTTTTCCTTCTTTAGAAAATGAACGCAATCTAATTCAATGTGCCCGATTTTTTGGCTATATACAGAGAAAAAACTCTTAATTTTATTCCCAAATTGTTCACATTGTTAGAACATACCTCCATACATCTTCCCTGAAAGGCTTTTCCTAAAGTGGATACTAAAAAAACTGATAGCACACACGCATCTGGTGTTCCCTTTTTTCCCTTTCGTATTTTTTCAGGTGTTGAATTTACGTCCTTGCTAAATAACTTAAAATAACTTTTATGTCAAAAGATCCATTCAAACTTTTAAATAATAAAAAACGCGCAATTCTTTCTAAGCTCTTAGGCGAAGTCTTACGGCACGCATAACAACGAACCACGCGTTATACACTGCATCAAGTATTTCCGGACATGAAACATTTATATAATTGAAAATATCATGCCAATATTAAATAGCATCATCGTCGTCGATGATTTTTAGCTTTGAGCAATTTTTCGATCTAAAAAGATCTTCCAGTCTGATTCATCATGTAAATGTCATATCTGTCTTTTTGCTTCAGATGCGTCAAACAGTCACAACTATTCCCAGATCTATTCAACAAGCATCGCTTATTTATCCATTTGGACATTCCTCAGCTTCTGTTTCTAATAATATTTACAAATTTATTAAAATAATCTAAACAAGGAAATATAGTGCCATATACAGGGAAGTTTTCCAATAAGCAAGCTCTGATTTAATGCGCTGAATTGTAAATTTATAAATACAGAATTAGATTAAACAGATTTGCAGTCTTGAAATTTAAGCTCGCTGTATAAAAGCGTGATGATTAGGATCGCATACAGGATAAATTATATATATTTAATTAAGATAAACAAAGTCCGAATATTGAGACTTAAACCATTACAAAATGCGATTATTAAAAAAAATATTTAATTAAGTTTTTGCATTAAAACTAAAACATCAAAAAGTATTAACACATTTCTGACGGGGTACCGCCGCATGATATTGTGACTGAAACGGACAAAATACGAGGATTTCCCGTAAAATACACTCAGTTTTATAAATTTATAATATTTGCGACGCATGTCTACAATAATATAAAAAATCACATACATCTAAACCTCTTTTTGTGCGATTTCGAAGTTATGCGGTTTTTTTAAAGCATTTTTTTTATTTCATAAAGAGTACTTATCTAGATATTTTGGATAAAATAGGAAATAAATCATCAATACTAACCGAAATTCGGAAAAAAAATTGGGACTATGTAAATCATATTGCATCTATTATCGCTGAATTACGACCACGCCATTTATTCTGGTTTAGATTTTTGAAAAAAATTGATTTCGTTTTTTTTTACATTTTACAATGTTTCGACATTTAAAAATACATTCTCCAAAGGAATTTCACAAATTCCAACTACTTATGGAGTTATGGCTATTTTAGTGTCGCGGCAACTTGGCCTGTCCTATCATAATGAAATCTTTTAACGCGTTTTCCTCGAAACTACTTTTTTCAATACAGTTGACATAGTATCTCAAGTTTTAATTAACTAATTTACTTCAAACTGGGTACAAACCTTTTCTATATAACCCTCTATTATTTCTACCAAATTTATGTCAAAATTTATTTGTGAACTAATTAAAAAAAATTAAAACTGTGACAAAATAAGGCAAAAAATGACTTGACTGGATGTCAGACATCCTTAATATTTTACCAATGATGCAAGACGTCCTTTAAATGTTACCAATAATGTTATTTCTTAATTGCCTTATTGTTTTCCTGATTTCTTATTAACTTTTTTTATGCGATTTTGGATATATTTTATATAGCTGTTTCAAAGTTATGCGGTTTTTAAAATCCATGCAACGCATCTTCACTTTTTCTATGTAAGTCATAGCTTTTTTGTGCGATTTTCGGCGGAACGCATCTACCGCACAAAAAAAAGGTTTAAGTGTAGTCACAGAAAACTTTAAATTATATCCAATCGTACACTTCTTTCAATTTCTGATTTAAACAAACACATACGTATATTATTCAAGTTATACCTAAAATTTCTTTTAAAAAAATTTTTTTTTGAAAATAGTAACCTTTTTTGTGGAAAATAAATTTGACCCAAATCAAAATTTCTTTCGGTGGTTGTACAAATTTGACAATATCGTTATAGCAATCTAACAAAAAACCAGTCATAAATTGTCTCAAGCATTGATACATTGAATTAATCGGCCCAAGTCAAAAATATCTTTCCCGCATATAGCGTGTTAATGTTAAAAGTTATGAATATTTGAAACTGAAGCGTAACTTATAGGCCACTGTGCATTTAGAATAAATTTAACATTTAATTCGATTCGTTGCTTTTTGATTCATATTAGAGAGTTTACATTAAGAAAAAACTAGAGCAATAAATTTCTTCCATTTTTTTTCAATTTTCAATCATAATTAATTTTTCGCTTTATTAAAATAGAAAGTTAATCGTATTTTTATGAAGATCTTAATAATTTTTACAGTCTGAACATGATATACATTTAAATTTCTTTTTAGGGATGATAGTATACACATGTGACATCCGTTAACAAGGTATAGCAAATTATATAAATTAAAAAAAATACAAATATGTCATAGATTTTTTTTTACAAATATTGTCCTTATTCTCATACAATTCAAGTCAAAAATAATAAAATTATATCAATTTTACGATAAAAATGAGTTTCGTGAATTTCTTGCGAAATCGCCCGAAATTTGGACGAAGCTTAGCGCGAAACGCCCGGAATGCAAACTGTTAAGTTGCCTTAATCCTCAAAAATATGATACAAACCCAATTCGTTTTAATATGGCACATAGATTGAGTCGTCGATCATAAAAGCAATCATATTATACGATCGATCTATAAGAAGCAGTTGTAGCACATTTTGATTTTATATGGTCATCATCAACATTGCCTTAATGGCTTCCATCGCATAACAATTAATTATTCGATGGCTTTAAGTCTTGCAGACATTCCATAGCAATTTTATAAATGTATATTTTAATAATAAAGTGTTACGCTGTTGTTAAATTGTGTGAATCGCGATTTTATGTCATTTTATATCGGGATGAGTACTATATTTTGTCGCATTGCAAAATCAATGCGTCTGTGATCTGTCTTTGTAACTGGGATTTGAAAAACGTCCAATATCATGCAAATTTGATCTGAAACAAGTCAGGGCTAAAAGTAAGGCTGAAAATTAATATTGTGTCACATTCGGCTTGAATGATACTTTGTATCATCAAAGCTTATGATGTTTACAATGTATGCTCAATTTTTATCTTGCACCCCGCTCGCTTGAGGGTAGTTTTAACACCTGTAAAGGTGTTTTATAGCACTCTCAGAGCGAAGATGAGGACCTGCAAGATTCCATATGTTAACAGGTATACATATCATTGTATAAATATGTCACAATATTCTGTGAAGTCTCGAGATAAAACGTAACCACAAAAAACTACAATGGCAGAGCGGCGATACCGAAGCCGTCTTTGTAAGCTCACACCATTGTCACGAAACTGTCAAAATCTTGACACTTCAACAACTAGAGCCCCCCAAAAAAACGACACGTCGGCCCGAAATCGCCCCCAGACGGATAAAGCTATGTACGTACACATATTTACGTCTTGTGTTTTTCTTATAAGTTAAGCAGATCTTATTAGCTCCAATAAAAATAGAACAAGCCCGCTAGATGGGAACTTGGGATAAAAGATCTAATGGGGTCGAATCGAGGAAAAGGTTATGTTTGATCAAATCTCGAGCCGTAATTTTCTTAGGAAATATAATAGAGGCTTTATTATGATTCTATACGGGCCATGATAAAGCCATAAAATATCGAGGATTAGCCGTAATAACATGGCAACATAATACGCTCGGAAAAATATACGAATAAATTTCGGTAATACCAGAGGAATTGTTTCCGTGAACGAATTGAAGATGAGGCGCAAAAATATCATATGCTAATGCCTGCGAGCTTCGTTTGTAACGGGGCGCTGTTTGGCTTAAATACTTAAATATCAAACTCTTGAGTCGTAAAATTGCAAAGGTTTTGCATTATAAAATAGTATGTAATGGAAGCGGAACACTCTGCGGAATGTGGTGAGAAATAAACGATATAAGAAACCATCCGTTACAGAATAATCGCATTCTCTTACGGCTTCGCGAGGAACACAGTGTTGAGGAAGGATGCTGCGAAATGAAGTGCTTTGATGTGGGGTGAATCAGTTTAGAGTTCAAAACTAGAAACTATTATTCTTGCAGCTCATCGGTAATTGTATTGAATATATAATTTATTAAATCTGGTTCAAAAACACAAATAAGAACCTTATAACGAGACTAAAACGTCATTGTGTATCAAATTATGATCTGGACAGGTACATATATTTTCATGATCACCAACTGATTAAAATTATTGATAGACTGTGAATTTAAAAGGATATACACTTTAACCTTTTTTTTGTGCGGCAGATGCGTTTGGCGGAAAATCGCACAAAAAAAGCTATGACTTACATAGAAAGAGTGAAGATTTGAATTGAGTTGAAGTGATTGATTTTAAAAACCGCATAACTTTGAAACAGGTATATAAAATATATCTAAAATCGCATAAAAAAAGTTAATGAAAAAACAGGAAAACAATAGAGACAATTAAAAAATAACATTTTTGGTAACATTTAAAGCACGTCTTGCATCATCGGTAAAATTTTAAAGATGTCTTCTTTGGAAGAAATAGTATACCCAGTGTCAATGTCATCACTATTCTGTGAGATTTTCTCTTTTCAACTTTTCTTTATAGTCCCTAACTCAAAAATAAATAACAAAATGGTGACAGTTTAAAAAAATATCAGTCAAGTCAATTTTTGGCCTTATTTTCTCACAGATTTAATTTTTTTGAATAGTTATAAAAAATTGACACAAAAGATTCCTACCCGATTTGAAGTAAATTAATTACTTAAAACTTGAGATATGATGTCAACCGTGTTGAAAAAAGTAGTTTCGAGAAAAACGCGTTAATAGATTTCATTATGATACCGGCCAAGTTGCCTAGTCTCTAAATTATCTATAACTCCGTAAGTAGTTGGAATTAAGGAAATTCCTTTGGAGAATGTCTAAACATTGGAAAAACACAAAAAAAAACTAAATCAATTTTTTCAAATATCTAAACCATAATAAATGGCGTGGTCGTAATTCAGAGTAATAAAAAAAATGCTTTTAAAAAAACCGCATAACTTCGAAATCGCACAAAAAGAGATTTAAGCGTAATTGTTTTATCCAGGGTTTCAAAACGTTATGTTTTTCATTTTGATTCAGTTCCCGTGGTTTAGATCTGCGATAATCCAACAAACTTTTTGCAAGGCAGTGTCGGATTATCGAATTTGTCGGACTATAGAGTACTGCCCCGACGTCTTGTAGTCCGGATTTTTTAAAAAAGGCCAATATGGGCCAAGAAATAGGTGTATGTCTGTTTCTTTCCTAAAGAAACCACAGATGAAAAACTTCTTCCACTTTTAGATATTTAGTTATCCTGAAAGCTTGCCTTTTGTCTGGCCTACAATCAGTGACGAAGGCGATGTTTTGAATGTTCTCGCGGTTTATTTTTTGTGTCATAAATTGAGGATCGTTCTGTACCGCACTCACTTGCCAACTTACAAAAAGATTAATTACGAATTAGGCGGTCCAGAATCACACTTTTGCATTGGGATGTCGGATTACAGGGGGCGCCAGATTAAGCCGGGGCCGGACTACCGCGGATCTTCTGTATTTATATCAAAGATTTATTTTCTAGCATTATTTGAAACATAATATAGATTTTTTTGGTCGATCGCGATCGACCAGTCGATATTAAAGCAAAGATTGGTCGATCCTGAAAACTTCCTATAATTTTGAAAAATATATATTATTATGTATAAATATATTTACAGGCAACGACGAAAACAAAATCTCGGCTATCGAACTATTCGGTTCAATTTTTGTAAGAATCATACTAGAAATTGATCCCAAGTTAAAAAAGAAACCTAAAAAAATATTTTTAAATCGGTTCAATTCGGACAAAAATTACGGTTTTACCGTTTATCGGTTTTCGGTTCAGTTCAGGTACGAAGCCCGTTTTTTTTTTGTTGATAAAATAGCAAAATCTTGTAAATTTTTGCTGTTCATAACATTTCGTATATTTTGAGTCTTGCAGAATTTCAATTATATTTTAGCGAATTTGTTTGAAACTCAACGATTGTGATAAATCTATCTTCAAACCATTTTAGAATTTAAATCGAGATGCCATTATTTTGTTACACAATGCTGTCAGTTCCATTGAAACGATTAATGGTACGATAAGCAATCACATTATTCAAACTCATCTATTTATTTACAATGTGGATAGAATGAAAACAGCTTTTATGCGTTTTAAAATACAATAAATTTCGTAACACTTAGTCTGGTGTATTCTGTGTTGCATATTATCGAATGTATGTCTGTTCTTTATGCACTCTCACTATTGAGCGTGTATGCGCTTAGAATGCCGTTAATAATTTGTAATAAAACAAGGCAAATGCGATTGATTGATCAAATTTTAGATCATGTAAGCGACGTTTTTATAAAATAATTCAGATATATAAAAATACTAGTTTCGTGTGCTTGGATAGCAAAGGCGTTTCAATAAAATTATATTGGGGATGAAATATGACCTTATGCTAGTACGTGACGTTTAATAAAAACGTTTACGTATCGAAATATATTATAATATGACAAAAAACAATAACATATTCAATCTGTGTGTTGAATTTTGGATTTATTTGAATTTGGAGTTATTGCAGAATAACGCTATTCGAATATTTTTAAACAAGATATATGATAATTTTTGCCAAAAAATTAAAGTTTTTATTTGTATAAAATCGAAATAAATATGCTCGTTATAAGCGTGAAATTATGTTTTAATCCAGTGGTTCCTAACCTGGGGGGAATTACCCCCCGAGGGGTAAAACGGCTTTTCTGCGGGGGTAATGGCAATATTAATTTTCAGTATGTAGATATAATAATAAAATGGTAGATGAGCGTCATATGACTTGCATTCTCTTCCAAGAAGTCTTTCACTGTGCTCTAATGCCTTTCTAGTAATCCTTCTCGCAAGGAGAGGGATGAAGAGACGAGAAACGGAGACGATACAGTTTCAATTTACTTGAGTACTAATTTGCACTTTCGCATTCATAACAATATTGTGAAGTGAAATGACTTCTGCTTCTAGAAAAAAGTGCTTGTATAAAGAAGCTTTTCTGCAATGTTTCACGAATATTGTTGACAGGAATATGGAAAAGCCTCAGTGTGTTATATCTAATAAAGTTCTTGGTACAGAGAACATGAAACCGAGCAAACTTAAAGAACATTTCGAGAATGTTCACAAGGAGTTGGTAGGTAAAGAATTCGATTTTTGATTTCTAAAAAAAAAAAGAGTGTTCGCAATTGGACTAAACCTAAAATTAAAAAAAACTTGCAAATGCAAAACAATTTCAATATCGATCATTTGTCAAAGGATTCATCGCTATATCCGTGATTTTGTCACAAAGGCGATCGTAATAAGCGAGTTTGACTGCATATTTTGTTATATCTGCATCACAAAACATTTTTTTACACTGCAGATTAGATTAGAAAAATGCATTGTGTGTTTTTATATATAAAGAGCGCTTTTAAAAAATAATATTTGCTCGAGTAAAACATCAATTTATCATTCGGCGTAATCTTATCACTCCTTTATGATAATTGCCTTTTCGAGTTAAACAGTTGGTGGATATGTCCTTTGTACTGCCGAGACACCATAAATACAGCAATGAAAATGAGGAAATAAGCCCAACAGCTTTCTTATCTTTGTTTGAAGAATTTATTTTTATTTCCCAAGACCCGTATGCATTTCGGATTGACCGTTTTAAGAGCAGCCAGTGACTAATATTGTTAGCTCTACTTTCGATGTACATATATGGAAAACTTAAACACCTTTGGACTCGAAATATGATGCATTTATAGTCTATGCATATCCATTGTAAATTGCGCGTTAATTAGCGGTATTTCTCAATGCTTTCATTTGAATCATGTAATATAACCACCCTAATGCCTATTTGATAGATATTCAATGACAAGGAATACGATCATGTCTTCTAATTCATTCATGCATCGAATATCCTCGACTTATGATCACGCAAGTCTTCTTCTTATTGATAGAGTTTATTCTGAATACTGTATGACACATATATTGTGTCATCGAGTATTACAGTGTTATTATTTTTAAAAAATAATGAAATATTATGTTTTTTTTTCCCTAAATTATCTCATAATCAATCTAAATTATTAATTAGTGCAGTTGCTTAATATAAATATCAAAATAAATATATTGTCATGATTGAATCACTGATTGTGGTTTTTCTTTATATAAACTAATTATACTAATTAAACCGCAAATGACTCAAAATGCCATTTAATTTAGCTAATATTTAGTAAACAGAAACACATGTTTCATATCAGCTGTTGTTTGAGGTTTTCGGACAGATTTCTTTTTAACACGTTAACATCACCCACAACCATAATTTTCTCACAATCATCGCCGCAAAATAGATTAGATACGAAAAAGCCCAAAGCTATGAAATTGTCTTTTTTTCTTGGCATTCGGTTAATTATTCTTTTGTGTGCTGGCAGTCTTCGATAACGACATCCGCGTTATTTCGGAGCAGTATATTTTTTGTCCGCACAAAAAGTCTCTCGAGATCGATTTTGGTAAACGTCTGACATAATATTGAAGATCATGCCGGGATGGATGAGGTCGGCGATCGTAAATATTGCCAATTCAAAGCAATAAACTTCATAAATTATTGTGGGTCAACTGCGAAATTGCCCACTGATGGACTCCCGGCTTGTCGATTGTGCAGACATGTGAGGTCGTGGTTAAGTGCTCTTCTGATCCCATTTATGTAAGGCGACACAAAATGATTAAAACTGATATATTAAAACGTAGACGAATTAAATGTAATATTAACGTCTCCATTAGAGCAACGTGAGATCATTTAATAAGCATATGGAATAACATGAAATTCCATCATGCTCGCATAGGGTCATAACCGCATAAATGAGAGCAAACAATCCATAAAAAATTGGGAAAACATTACAAAAATTCTGCATTACATGTCGTTTGTAGACGTGTCCGTCAAAGCGTTAACCAAACCATAGATGTACAATCAAACCTCTTCTTGTGCGATTTCAAAGTTATGCGGTTTTTTCAAACAATTTTTATAATTTCATAATGAGCACGTATCGAGATATTTTGGATAAATTTGGATAAAAATGTACAATTTTGAACTGTTTAAATCATGTTGCTACCGCTGAATTATAACACACTTTAAGGGTGTATTCTATTTAGAATTTTTAAAAAATAATTTTGTTTTTTTACATTGTTTCAAAGTTTAAACTTTTAAGAATATATCCTCCAAAGGAATTTCCAAAAATCCAATTACTTACGGGGTTATAGCTATTTTAGTGACGCGGCAACTAAGCCGGTCCCATCAGAAACTATGTACTTTTTTCTTATGTTTTAATTAACTGATTTACTTCAAATTGGGTAAGAATCTTTTCTATATAACCCTATATTGTTCCTACCAGATTTATAAGTAAAAAAAATCATTTTTAACTATTTTTAAATAATCAAAACTGACAAAATGGCTGCCAAAATGAAGGCCAAAAAATGACTTATGTTAAACATGCCAAAAATGACATTTTGTGATATATTTTGTTTGAGGTCGGGACTATAGCGACATCTTTACTAAGAGAAAATCTATACAGAACAATGATGAGATTCAGGGCGGTAACAAGGGCGACCAATTGTAAAATTTAAACAATCCACCTGATCGGTCTTCTTCGTTTCATAAAGTAGATATGTTCAGGTGCGGCATCCGATCGTGAGATATTCATTCGTCATATCAGCGATCCGAAAAGCGGACCGATTGGACATATAAACCTCGTGGCCACTCCGTCCTCTCTAAGGGCGTTTTACTGCATTTTCTATAATCGCTACGGGCGCTTTATACCCTTGTTATGGCTCTGATGAGATTGACACTGCGCATACTATTTCTTCCGAAAAATAGAGCGATTTTGAATCACATCGAAAATTATAATACAGCGAAAAATAATTATTATTTCACTAGTGGATGTCTGGCATTAGTTGGAAAATATTATTTTTTAATTACCATATTATTTTCTAGATTTTTTTTTATTAACTTTTTTTGTACGATTTTTTTGTGCGTTTTTCGGCGGAACCGCACAAAAAAAGATTTAAGTGTACAGTGTAAGTAATAATATTTTGAAGTTGCACACAAACATTCATTGACAAGCTATGCGCATGCGCCGCACCGCGTCTACTGTGTCTACATAGCATAATGCAACCAGTAGCACTATTTTTATATATTGCACAAACGTTTTGGTATTGTAACAAATCCCATTGTACCTAAATAAACCTCATTAGAAGCAACCAAATAACCTAGCACTGTCCGAATATTACTCCTATGGGTGCTGTAAATTTTGACTTTAGCGAATAAAAGACCCATATCTCAATAAATAGAGCAGATATTCGGACAGTAAGAGGTTAAATTAGACATTGAGCTTAAATATAATAAATCAATTTCTTCAGGTTCAGATTTTCGACTAAACAATTAAATGATATTTTATTCTTATCCTTAGTACGCCCAATATTTTCAAATCGAAGCCTTAAAAGGATAATATAACAAAGTAAGATGAAAACCGCGCAAATCGAGGGCTTCGTCATCAATGTCATCCAAAAATAGTCCCGTCTATTTATCCATCCTAAAGTTACATCCACATCGCGTCCAACAGATTGTCAATTACCGAAATAAATTATTGCAGCGTTATATAACGTATTAAATCAGAGGCTTCCAATCGTTTTTGGACCCGGGCCAAAGTACCCGCAGCGCATCGGATCATTAACTGTAAAATAATGCTACAGAGTAATCTGACTGAATCCCTTTAATGCTATTTACTACACATTCGAGTTCACTTCGGCAACAACAAAAAAATCAACTACATTCAAATACGTGTTGAATCCATTTATCGCACGACTTGTGTCGAAAATAATTTCGCACAAATTTCCAGCCATATGTCGTGATTCGATGTTAATACGTTTCTTTGTTGTGTTCTTAATCAAATTTGGTATTTTTTACCGGTTTATAGGAGAGATTGACAGAGCTGGAGCCATCAATATCATCAATCATGATAGGTTTCAAAAAAATGTTACTGTCAAATGTATGCCCGGGGGATTTTGGAGAACGACAGCTGGCTTATAAAGCGATGTTAACAATTTTCCATGAGCATTTTATTCGTTTGGATGCGATGAATCCTCTTTGTCGTTTGATGGCGATTTTAGCTGTAGAATATATTTGTATGGATTTTATTTGGGATGAAATCTAAAGAGTCGACGTGCTTTCCTATCCAATAAGCGCCGGAGAAGTTTGAAGAAAATGGGGTTGAATTTGTACTGATTTTCGGTTTATTTCTGTAGCTAAAGGGCGTACTGGTGGAATGACATTGTTATACTACTCTTAAACGAAATAGCACTTCACAAATTTGACCCTGCCTAAGAAGTCTGTGATTAAAATAGGTTATATACTCCTGTTCTGGAACAATAATATCCAACCGGGTTAGGGAGCTTTGGCACTTAAGTGCGCTCTAGACACTTTATAGGGACGTCGGCTTAGAAATAAAACTACAAAAGGAAGAACAACAGCTTTATTTTATTAGGATCATTTCTTCCGCTCTTAAATTCTTAATTCAAAAAATTTAGATTGCGCAACTTCACCGTCGTTGCTGTTTCGGCTATAACAATGCAGATGTCACGTCGGCGAAACTAGGATGCCAAAAAGTGGTACATCCAGGAATGCAGGAATCTCATATGGAAACGACCCACATCTCGTATTTTACTACATACGATTTTTTTGCTAAAATTTGTCATATCGCAAAATCCTTCAGCACGTCCAAATATACAACTCAAGTAATGGTATTTTTTTTATGGAAAACGCCACATAAAATCTAGTGCTACTGAAGCATAAAATGCGTTCACTTAGTGGCGGACGTGTACTACGAAACAATCACGTTTCGAATATAAGCTTCAAATTAATTTTTTTGAAGGATATTAAAAGAACACTGCGCCATTTATCATCAGGAATGGGATATAAAGAAAAACGGACGATGTTAATTAAAATTTTATCATCAATTCTTTCATTTCCTCCAAGCATTGCGGTTTGGGATTAATTCTTTAAAATCGCCATGCAAATGAAATGTACAAGTCAAACTCATTATCATATTTAATATCATAAGATGTAAATATTAACATTACAAGCATTCTTAATAGTCCGGAAAAATTCGAGATTGAAATTTTTATCTAACAGAAATCGTACATCTCACCTCACGATGAAGGCTACTAAATCGAGACATTCCCGCCAAAATTTGGACACATGAAAACAGTGGCGTAACTACTAATTGGCAAGCTAAAGCGATGCCTAGGGGCAGTAACTGTCGAATCTATGTATACATATATACAGTACATTTCCCTACCGGTGATGTATTTACTACACTTCGACTCTAATAATGGGAATATCGATATGAAATATAATAGATACGGGGTCCATAAATTTTATATTCCTCCATAATATAATTACGAATCACATCAAAGTATTATAGCATATAAATATTCATCTACAGCGACGGAAATAAATCATTTGTCGGGAAGTCGGGAATTTTACGAGTTTTAGTCCGTGTCTCAGCAGTAAGGAATTTTATCAGTCACATTGATGATGTTATACAAAAATGGGACTATATAAATGTTTGGAACTAAACCGAAACTAAAACCGAAAAGAAAAACACAACGATTCGAAACTACATTTGGTCACATGTTAGAAAGAATCTAAATATATAAACAATATAAAGAAATATGTCAATGACACCTTCTTAGGTATAAAACCAATTCCCTGCATTCTGGATTTATAGCCAGCATTCCTGATGATACACATCATGAATGCTCGATTTCACTGGATGATTTCTCGACATGTAATTTGTTTTTTGAAGCATTGCTGACTCAGTTCTTGTGTGCGACGTAATAGTCATACTCAAATGTCTGTCATCTTTGCCTTTTGAATTTAACATCGATTTTCCTCTTCATCTACTGTACCTTTTTGAATATTTCTACATATCAAAATGAAGACAAGCAACCGATTGAATGCTAAAAAAGATATGAAAAAGCCACGGGTTATTTGCATATTGCTAATGGGACTCACAACTATCTTAGAGAGACTTAACCCTTTGGATCATAAGCAACGATATATCGTCACTACTGGCCCATTGATGACTTTAAAATTTCGAATATGAATAATTTCTTTGCGTCTTTGGTATCAGGGTGTTTAACCTTAAAATATATCTTTTGAGAGCTTTCCTCGCTTTTAATTATCTTTCTTGTGTTAATAGTCTTCAATGGCGTGAATTCCAACTACAAAACTCATTTTTCATCTCAGAAAATAATTGACATAATCTTCTCAGCCGATGTTTTCAACATTACATATTTTAGAGATGGAAGAATTCTCGTATTTCCGTTGCATAAATCATCAATGAACATCGCCAAGTACGCTTGACAGCTTTTGGGTTGGGCGTCTTTTCGAAAAGAAGTCAATACTCTATGGACCAATTTTACGTTAACGTATAAAAGGATCGACTTTTTGTAAAAACTGTTACCGTGCGTTCCTTTGAATTTGTGTCTATTCAACCCTTTTATTGCTGGACGACGATATATTGTCGTTGGCAACAATTGCGAAAAATACTGTTACACAGGAGCGGGGGGGGCTCTCAGGGCAGAGTCCCCGAGTCCACGTGCTCGTCGTGGTGTCCCCTTTATTATGGTGCTCTTTATTCACACGTGAATAAAGAGCAGTGAGAGTGGCTGTGAGAAGGACGTCCTCCCGTAGCCAAGGCCAACCGACGACCTTTTCCGACTCCCGCCTCCTGCGCGTCACCACCCAATCGATCGGTCGGTATTGCATGCGCACTATCCCCGCAGCGCCACAAAAGATGGCGCTGTTTAAATAGCACATAGCACCTGAAGAGAGACAGAAGATGTCGCTGTTAATCTGGTGAATTAAATTTGCTCAAACCAACAGCGCTATTGCATGGGGATAGTAAATCGCCCACGCTACAAGACCAACGTCGATATATCGTCGTGTATGCGATGGCACCTACCTATTCGCATCCCGAGAGAATTATATCTCAAAATAATTTTATACAACTTATTAAAACATCACTCAATAAGTTCGTAGGATATTTTTTAAAGAAATTGCGATAAAACGATCTTAAATGAAGGAGTAAAAAGCTTAAAGCGACATCTTATGAAATTGTTGAGAATCTCCAAAATTGGCTCGACATTTTTCGCTCTTGGGTACATTATTGGTTCGGCACTAAAAGGGTCAACATTTGTACGGAATCATTGATCTTTGCCGCAAATCGATAAATTATTGTTTATTCGACTTTTTACATTATCATGCAATTATGCACAAAAAAATGACATTTTTAATGTTTATTTGTTATCGCTCTTACAACACAAACACAGTTTTATTATTTATTTATTTAATTTTGACATTTGATCAAGATTTGGTGTTCATAGGCTTGTAAAATAAGCATTGTAGCGAAAATGTCCCGAACCCTTGGCAAAAATTTCCCTCGACCCTTGGCGGGTCGTTAGATGTTAATATGTTTACATACAAAATACATCGATAATCTGACGGTTCGCTGTGCCTTTTGCTCCGGTAAAGCCTCCAAAATCAGAGACCTCGCTATTAATATTTGAGTATTTAGTTAATATAACGTCGGAGCTTAACAACGATTGGAATCTAAAGTTAAGTGTGTTAATCGTTGTGCCGTGGCCGTTTAAACGGACGGAAAATGAAATTATCGGACAGTCCAAACATTCAGTCGATTCCCATTGGCCCAGAAGGTTAAGTCGATTTTTCTCATTGTTTTAAGCGTGTCAATAGCAATCAATGTTAACTTATTATTCGGCGCCATCTGACCTTTCGACAGCCGCTCCAACACCAATCTACAAGAAATGCGAGGAATTCAAATGCGACTGGGTCTCGTTAACCACGAGGAAATAGCTCGGTACCAATTTTATTGTACGATTTCGACATATTTTGCTTTCGGGATTAGTTCCGCGTTGTATTTATCTCAACTGACGCATGTTATGAATCAGCGTCATTTTCACTCGAAGGGGAACTTAACGGTTGAGCTGGAACAATGCTTAGCTGCTATTAGCTGGGCTACAAAGTAAGGTTCCTAGCTCGCAACAATGGCCTGGCTCTTAAATGGCAAAGGTGACATTGTTTATGCTCAATGGCAACATGAGATATATTTCTTGGATCCTTAATCAGAGCTGATGATTAATGTGAAACGCCCGGGACGGAGATACCGCGAGATGCTATCGTTGAGCGATTGGGTAATCAATTTTTTCGAGAGATCGTGAAGATCTCCTCATGCTGCTCAAGTAAGATGCAATTATACTAATGAAGCATAGATTGAATATAATTCCGTCTGTTGCAACAGAGATGCGACCTGATTATAGCATAATTATCCTTTTCATTGTTGGATTCAAGGATCATTTGGAGCGTGAATACAAGAGGTAGTATCAGGTACTCTCGTAACTTATTGAGCCCACCCTAAATCAGCCCTCGATGTAACACTCGAATTCTCGCACCTTCGAATTAAATTGACCAAGATTTAGGGGCAATAGTATTTGACTAATACAAAATGAGCTACATTTGTATATTACAAATGTAAAATTGATGGCATCTAATGAAGTTAAGTTCTTAGACATCGTTCGTAAGTCGAGTTTGTCTTAAGAATATCAACAAAAAATCAAATCTATATTTCAATCCTTATTTTAAAAAAATGATATTGTAGCGGGGGGTGAAATGCCATCCCCAAGCAATGCAGCTGTTAATCTGACGAATTGAATCTGTACAGATTAACAGCGCCATTGTGTGGGAATGACATTTCTGACACCAATGTAACGTGGTGGAGCGCGTGGAAATCGCAGAGCAGAGTTTCGCCCGCGCATCTGTGTTTGCCGTGTATTCAATGGAAACATTCTGTTATCAAATATTTATGTTAAAATTGAAACGGGCATACGATATTTTCAATATTATTATAATGTATATTTTAAAATATACATAGACGGTCCCAAAAGTACCCGACCTAACGTATAGATGGTTGTTACTGTTTTTAAAAAAATACTATGATAGAATGTGTCTACCTTATGAAACTTAAGTTTCAGGAAGCTACGTTTTTTGCGACGTTAAGTCAATATGATGAAAATTTGAACATAAGAAAGCTGTGCACAAGATGGTTGCCGCGTTTGCTCACAATGAAATAAAAACGGCGTCGTAATGATGTTTCAATCGAGGGTTTAGCGATGTTTGACAGCAATGAAACAGAGTTTTTGCATCAAACATGGGAGCCCTCCTTTGATCTGAGCTGTTTATTAGTCTCGCTCAACAAAAGTGCACAGCAAGGTGCAAAACCTGGGCTTAATATCCATGTCTGAAATTACCTAGATTTTGTAACTTAAAACTAAAAAAATTAGCTAAGATAGCAGCATAAATTAATAAGATGTATGTTAAACTCTGAGAAAGCCTCCATGATCATAGAAAATGCCACAAAAGCCCTAAGAAAGGACGGAGTGGCCACAAGGTCTGCGTGTCCAATCGGTCCGCTTTTCGGACCATTTCGGAGCGCTTCGCGAACTCCTTTCCTGAACATGTCTACAGAACGATTACGAACTCTCATTACAAAAAGAAGACTGATCGAATAGGTTATTTAAATTTTGCAACCAGTCGAAAATATTTTTGTTCTTATTTTATTGCGGGCTTAGGCAACTTAGTATATATTATAAAAACGCACAGAGGCATGTACAGCAGAATGGTCAAGTAAAATAAAAACCATGTGTAACTTTCGATCGTTTTGCGCCCCAAGCTTAGTTGCGCCCGTGGCGGGCGCCTGCTTTGCCACGCCTTTGAACATAGAGCCTGCTATAAATATAGATATCCTGAATTATAAGGTTCAGGAATTTGGGAGGTCTGTATTGATTATCTCACCGATTTGATTTGCACATCTCATTGTTTTATTGTATACGTTCCTTATACAGAATATTTAGCATTTTCTCTTTTATTTATGCAAAGGCGGCGCTCATTATTTCAATTAGGATTTCTTTTGTGGGCATCTTTGTTCTGTAAATTAATTATTTTGGCGAACTTATTCCGTGGCTCGCACAATCTCCTGATCTGACACCAATGGATTTCTTTGTCTGAGGACGTGACCTATTACGTGGTTCGCACGGTCTCCAGATCTGACACCACTGGATTTCTTTATCTGGGGACATGCCCTGTTTCTAGCATACCGTTGGAAAGGGTATAATCTAGAGAACTTTAGCAAATAGCGATCGTTGTTTGCAGTCTTCGTTAGTTCCCCAATCGTCGATATATCGCTGCTTAGAATCCAGAGGTTTAAGGTGTTTCGCGGCTATGTACAAAGTATGTATATTCCGGAAAAATGATAAATCATCATGTTTATTGTATGACTATTATATATGTTGTATTGATAAAGGATAAATCACTTACAAATGGACATACATAGTGAAGATGACTAACTTACATTTCCCAACGTTTTCTTTCCATTCCATCGAACTTGTGATGGAATGATAAGGCTTTTCAACCGGGTCGTGCAACAATACGCCACACTTCCTTATTTTTAAGTTTACGTTTACTTGCCGTCAACAATGTGAGCAATGACGATTCGAGAGCTGATAAAACAGGCCTCGTGCAAACATTTCTCGGAAGACATATCCTTTCAAGGCGATTCGGTGAAAAGAAGTTAACCGCCTCTAGTTTCGTCACGTACCATCGCCAATCACTGCATCAATCTCGCCTCTCACACATTTTTTTTTATCAACTTCCAAAGAACAAGAATTTTGGGATTTCCCATACGGCCTAAGACATTTCTTCGCATAAATACACCTCGATATTTTTTGACACATTCGCCACCCACGAACATCCAAAGAATTGACTAAAAGTCGACCAAATAATATCCAGCATATGCGATAATACGTTTAAGTAATCTCATTATGCAGTTAATATGATTTATTATTTCATCGTGGTTGCTCTTGGAAAGCATCCAAATAGTGTCCATATTTTTCTCAGCGATTTATAAAGTGCTATTATTGTACACCGGAAACTAATTTCGGAAATATTACCCAGTTACGAGCAAGATAACAGAACATTTATGTAAAAATTTGTTTGAACAATGGACGAATATACTGCTAATTGAACTTATGACATAAGATTTATTGCTGCACATTTATGAATCAAATGCTGTGAATTTATTAACACGAATGTATGTATAATACATTGCAACCATAATTTATAACGGAAAAGCAAGTCAATTGAAACGTAAATATGCAATTTCAACGTTGAGACTTTGTCACAATGGACTAATTACCGCAATGCCATCTAGCGGTCAATATTTGAAACACCAAATTGCATCATTATTAACGCTTTGACAGACACGTGTCCGCCAACGCGTTAAATTGTCATGATTATTAATTAATGTATTAAATTTCAAAAAATGTAATTAGACTATTGAAATAAAAATGAATTAGAAATACCATATTTATTTTGCGAATTATTTGACTGCAAATAATTTTTATGGAAAAATTCTAACATCTGTATATTACCATTATAAAATTTATGTAAGAGCCTTATCTTTCCGCTATCGATCTTATTTTTGATACAAACTTATTATATACTTAACAACACAAACTTTCAGCAACAAAGACTTTTGTCTTATTTTGCATAATACCTTCTCAGTAGCTCCTTTTTGAAATTAAATTACTAGTTGTTGCAAAATCTTCCACCGCCGGGACAAAACTTATCCGACAGCCCGTGATTATCATTAATATTTAATAGAGCAAAGATATAACAAACGAAAAATGTTCATTTGGGGGAGCAGGGAGGGGAAATTAAACGAAATATTTATAAGCATAAATACATTTTCAATCATATTAAATGGCTTGTTGATTGTTTTTCGCTTATACACTCTCTCATATACACCTCTTTTTGTGCGATTTTTTTTTGTGCGATTTAATTATGCGGTTTTTTTGAGTCATATCGAAAATCACAACGAAAATTATTACACAGCTTTGATAGTTTGTAATCAAAATAAATAGTATTTCTCTAGTGGATGTCTGGCATTTGAGATGGGCGTCAGACATCCTAAAAAAAATTACCAATGATGCAAGACGTCCTTTAAATGTTACCAAAAATGTTATTTTTTAATTGCCTTATTGTTTTTCTGTTTTTTTTTATTAAATTTTTTTATGCGATTTTGGATATATTTTATATAGCTGTTTCAAAGTTATGCGGTTTTTAAAATCAATGGAACGCATCTTCACTTTTTATATATAAGTCATAGCTTTTTTTGTGCGATTTTCTATAGAACGCATCTACCGCACAAAAGAAGGCTTAAATGTATATAGTACTGTATCTGATATATTTATATATATATATTAGAATTAAGGTTTATATAAT
Organism: Stenopsyche tienmushanensis; assembly: GCA_008973525.1. Classification (NCBI taxonomy): domain Eukaryota; kingdom Metazoa; phylum Arthropoda; class Insecta; order Trichoptera; family Stenopsychidae; genus Stenopsyche; species Stenopsyche tienmushanensis. The sequence goes on from WACJ01000135.1 coordinate 435,508, forward strand.
CTTGCAAACTGTGAAATATTTGTGGAAAAAATATCAATATTGTAATAGATTGCCTCATCGATCATCATTCTTAATAAGATTTGATAACAATACAGAATTTGCACAGACAGAGCATCAATCGCCAATAAAAAAATAACAGGATAAACATGAAAAATCGCTAAAAACCATGTTAAATGAATTGGCATCATATTTTAGCCGAATGCAAATCAAGAAGTTGACGATATGAACCCCAAACATTGACATAACTTCAAAGTGAACCGCCTCATCCAACAAGCACTTGCGTGTTATAGAGAAATTTATAATCGATAGAATCAACAAACTGTCCAAACAAAATTGAATATGTTCGTATGAAAAACTAGTAGAATTCTTAAAAACATTTTGATTCACAGTCTTCGGTCGATGGCTTCGCTTAATCTTATGGTTATTTTCTTCTAAAAAATCGCTTAGTTCAATATTAAAATCGAATGAATTCACCACCCATTCATGAATTGGTCTATGAAATTGAATATAAAAATCAATGTTTGTTTGTCCGTATTTAATGCGCTTCCATACCGTTCATCCGATTGCGACAAAACTTTGTCAAACTATCGTTTACAGTTGCGGGAATAACATAGGCATAGTCAAATTATTTTATGTTGGCGCATATTGGTCTGGTAAAATGAAGTCGGTCTTCGATACGAGAGCGAGTGTGCATATGCTTTTGGATCCCAGCTCTTCTTTTCAAATAATTATTAAGCGCTTATGGCATTGCAGCGTATGTCGGATTTGATAAATGAAATATTTCACTGTTAACAACGACAATTTCAGCGGAATTGACAGAATTGAAATCCGTCGTCGAGTTGAGTGACAAAATCTCTCGATCTCCCGAATTTATTGGCACAGTGGTCTTTTCCACGGTTCACAAAAACTAAGTTTGTAAGATTCTATTATAAGTTTAATCAAGCGGATCCTCGGCTCATGTTCGATAATAAATTAACGTCGAGTGAATTAAAGTCGACGGTTTGCGTAGAATTACATTAGGCACATACGAAAATAGATTAATTGTTCCCCATTCCTCAAGTATCAAAATTAATCTGGGCCTCTGGGCCTACTCCGATGGTTCGGTTTTCTTTGCACCACTGCTTAAGTAATACAAATCGTGGAAATGAATCACCATTATATGAGCGTCCCTCCGAAGTGATCGCGGATCCCGCGGCGCTCTCCAAGGTGAGGGTTAATAACGCTAATGTATATGGAGCAAGTGAAGCTGGGCTTTATGATTGTTCTGTGGTCATGAATAAGGCAAGAAGTGTGGCAAGACAACCAACTCAATTGTTATTCAGGACTACACAATGGACTGTGTCGGCGGCTCGGTGGCGGAGCCTCTGCGCGCCGACAAACAGGTTTCAACTTCACTCCCGGCAGCGCCCGTGCACTACTCATTACTATATCTTCACTTGCGTAATAACCAAATTGTGTGAACATGTGCGTCTAATGCAAAATAACCGTACTCAATCTCAGGACGATAAATTATGATCGGCGATCACGGATTGCGACTGGGATGTCACGTACTTATCGCGGGAGGAGCACGATTCGTCATACTAATAATCACAATGAAGTCAATTTGCAGACATGCAGGTATATCTGGAAAACTGACTTGCAGCTAACTAATGAATATATTACTATGAAATTGCGATCGACTTGTGACACGGTGCATTGTCTTAGTAAAAGAGTACTTCTTCTTCTTTATTTGGGATATTTTTTTAACACCAACACCAATAATGCCAGGGTAGGCTGAAAAGCCAAATTCGATTTTCGCGTATAGGATTTATGTTTCATCCGTTGTCACACGCCGCACGAAAAAATACTTTTTTATTGCGCTAAAACAGCGCTCCGAATTGTGGACACGTTGATCACCTGTGAGTAAACGCGGTACCTACTTCGAACAGAACTTTCTCCTGGACAAATGTTGATGCCAAATGATGAATACATTGCTTTTCAATATTTATAAGGTGTCGGCTATCTCACGCAATTTCAATTTACAATCGATATGTACACATGTTGATATGCACTTCTTACAGCATACAAGCATACACTGCGAACAACATACAACTGCGAAATTTTTACCACATATTTATTCATATTTTAAACGCGCTTTACAATTATTGCCACGATTGCGGGCATTTTAATTATCAGAAATAAATAATTTAAACGGAATTTTAATCTATAAAATATGAAGTAGTTTTTATGCTAAGATTGTTAAAAAATATTCAAGGGTAAATTTTTGGCATCTTGTTGAAATTTTTTTTTGGAAATTTTTGGTTTTAATCTGCTGTTATATATATATTAATATCTTGCAAAGCCGTTTGTTACTTTCTGACATCAGTTTTAGCCCTTTAAGCGAAGTCATTCATTTATTATGACGATGGGTGTAAGCTTGAGTTACGTGGCCAATTTGGCATCCCATTGTAACTAAAACTTTTAAAATGCCATTAAATCCTTCATTGAAGATAATCACGACAAGAAAACTTGCAATTTCAACGATATTTGAGCCAGAATGCAGGTGCATAAGAGCGAAAGTCCATTCATTGTTATTTTGTGCTCCTAAATATCTGGTCAACTCTCGTGATAAATCTTCATAAACCGGTTTAATGACTTTTTGAACTTCTGCAGTCAGAGGTGGCTTATCGTGGTGGAAATTATTAAGTTCTCATCTAGTTTCAACCTTGCGCCATTTTACGCCAGTAAATAGCCAGATTTTACGTGTCAAGGGATGGCTAAATCATAAAATTTAGAGATTTTGTATCATCGTAGATGAATTAATCAGTTCGAACCTTTTGGGTGCTCAGTCAAGACTAAAATAACCGGTATATTCGAAACAAGAAATGAGTTTAGAGAATATAACAGCTTCTCTGTTGTGCACAATAGAGTACATATTCTACACTATATTTGGATACAATTTATGCATCAAAAACATGTTTTTTTTTTTAAATCAGGATGACCCCCTTTAATATGAGTTATATACGAGATGCATCCCAAAAGTCATGAAACATATTTTTTGTCACGCCCTTGTTGATCTAAACGCATTTAAGCCGGTTGGGTGAGATGGAAGGAACCCTAAGCTTTATAGGGCACTAAATTTTAGTCTGCTGCGAGCATCAGTAGAATCAGGATAGCTGATTTAGTGCACCCTTGTTTCGAGACCATGTCACGACGCGCGATGACGAATACTTGACCAAATCCATATTGATTGTTTTCCAAATCCACAAAGATTTTATACCTCAAAGATAGATCATCAATGCTACTATGTACGTGCCTACTATGTACGTGTATGTTCTGGAAAGATTGAACAAAAAGGAAAACCTGGGTGCTGCATCATGATGATGTACCCAACCACATGTCTACACGTTCGTGAATTTTTGATGAAACGCAACATGGTAACGCTACCGCAGATACCCTGCAATCCCGACCTAACTCTGGACAACTTTTTTTTTGTTCCCGAGGATCAAAACCACACTCAAAGGATGCCGTTTTGACAGCATTTAGGCTATCCAAGCGGTCGTGACGACAGCTCTGAGGGAGGTTCCCTTCGAAGCTTTCGAGAGATCGTACCGAGCATGGGAGAATCCATGGAAAAAATGTATAGATGCTCATCAAGAGTACTTTGAAGAATATAATCATATTGTACCGGTATTGTCGATAAATCTTTTTAAAAATAATATATTTCATGACTTTTGGGATGCGCCTTTTATAACGTTCTATAAATTTATTTTGAGATCATATGCTTTCGTAATGCAAATCATAGGTTGTCCCATAAATTTCTTTCGCAAATGAACATAGATCTAATCATATCCATGGTTGAAGAAAACCCGCGATATACCGTTCGCGAAATAGCTAACAAGTTGGAAATTCCACGAACGTCCGTCCATAATCATCTGACAAAATTGGGCTACATCAATCGTTCAGATGTGTGGCTTCCTCATGAGCTGACTGACTCAAAAAACATGCGATCTTCTTCTCCAATGACATAATAGCCAACCTTTTTTGAAGAGACTTGTCACTGGAGATGAAAGTTGAATACTCTATGAGAATATCTAACAAAAACGGTCTTGAACTAAGGGTATAGAAGCTTTAACTGTAACTAAACCTGGCCTATATCCAAAAAAAAGTTTTGCTATGCATTTGGTGGGACTAGAAAGGGGTAGTTTATTATGAGCTACTTCAGCAAGGTGAAACGATCAATTCAACAAAATATTGTTTCCAACTAGACAATCTAAAGATGTGTCTTTGCTCGTCAGAAATAAATTGACTGGGATGTTTTACCTCATCCTCCATACTCTTCGGACATTGCCCCTTCAGATTATTATCTATTTCTTTCATTGAAAAATCCTTTACTTGGTAAAAATTTTAATTCAAAAAATGATATAAAAATGTACCTTGATCAATATTTTGCCAACAAACCTGAGAAAATTTTGCAAAAAGGCATTATGAGGCTTCCGGAGAGATGGAAAAAGGTAATAGAATAGAATGGATCATAAATTATTCAATAAATTTTAATGTAATACGAATTATTGTTTATATTTTCTTGACATAAAAACTAAAGAAACTTATAGGACACCCTAATATTAGCTTGATATTGCATTGGCACTTTGCGCATTTGTTAGAAAATGTTACAAAAATATCACATTAATAGCACGATTGGATTTGTTCACAATATAAAAGTTACTAAAAATATGCCTCATCGATGGTATTAAAGACCATTTTCTTATACACACCTCATTGATGGTATACGTCTGCCATTTACCTTTTCTGCTATTATCCACCCTTCGTATCTATAAATTAGAATAGTACATTGAACTGTTTTGGAAATGGGCAATTTCGTCTTCGTATTAAACCCTGCATTTGGGACAACCGATCGATACAGCATCCACAGTGCTTGGATATACATACTATTGTGTGATCTGGTTCATCAACTTTTTTTTTTTAATAAAAGGCTGCATTTAATGCGATTTAAGCATGTCTTAGAAGAAGATTTCTCAGTATCGTGTATATCGGATGAAATTGAGACATGTTTTATTCAGTTGGTCATTTAACTCTTCAAAGTGACCGCTCGAGGATGACGATGAAAAAATTTAAGTCTCTGTTATGGTCTCGTCGAAAGAGACCAGTTTACCAAGTGAGATACTGTGACGGAACCAGGGGTGGCATGGCCCAGCTTGTCCCATATATGGACCACGGGTTGTCGACCCCGGCAAGACGTCTATGCCTGGTATGATAGCGCCATATTGCATCAAACAATTCCTGTTCCCCGCGGAGCTGTGGGAGAATTGCATCCAGAGGGGCACAACCAAGGAACGATGCTGCTGATAATGCGACCGGGGCGACCATATAAGGACCAGCACAATGGGAGGAAAACCCTTGATGAAATTGCTGCCCAAGACAACATTGTCCAGGACTTCCTCCGTAATTTGAATTTCTTAAAATCTCGCGGAGAATAGGCGCTCGGAAGCTATTAAAATTCACGTCATACTCAACATCGTCTAAAGTAGTCCATTAATACACTCGCGACGATAAATAATATTTTTTTGACAGGGTGATGGATGACATCAGTTTAAATTTGCGCTCCGCCGAAGAATGGCTCTTGTAGGGAAATTTTACCAATTTAAAGACATCATTTTAATTTAATTAATTTCAATGGAATCCATATAAACGTGACAAACGTTTAATCGTGTTTTCCACTAATTCGTACTTCTCAATGACTTCCTGACGGAAACAATGCACCAAAAAGCTCAGGCTGACGTGGTTTACACTGACTTCAGTAAAGCTTTTGATCGAATACGACATGACATCCTTCTCAGTAAACTTAATAACATTGGAATTAATGGTGATTTGTTGAGATGGTTTTCATCCTATATTGATAATCGAACTCAAGCTGTTGTCACCAACAATTACATCTCGGGGTGGGTCCCTGTACCTAGTGGTGTTCCTCAGGGTTCCTTGATTGGTCCTCTGTTGTTTGCAATATTCTTATACGACGTTGATACTTGTCTTACCTCCTCTAAATTATTGTGCTTTGCGGATGATATCAAAGTTTATAATACTATCTCGTCAATGAGCGATGCAATGGCGCTACAAGGGGATCTGTACCGACTGCAGAAATATTGTGATGATCATTGCTTAGATCTTAACCCATCCAAATGTAGTATAATGAGCTTCACGCGAAAGCGTAATCCCATACTCTTCGATTACCAATTGAAAAATGAATTAGTGCAAAGGAGCGATTCACTACGAGACCTTGGGGTGTTTCATGATTCAAAGCTTTCTTTCAATCAACATGTTAACTATATTATTTCTAAAGCTATGAAAGCCCTTGGGTTTATAATAAGAAGCTCTAGTGATTTTCGTCAAGTTAAAACACTGAAAATATTATACTGTAGCCTTGTTCGAAGTCACTTAGAATATGCCTCGCAAATTTGGAATCCTTCTTATGATAAATATACTTCTCGCATAGAAAACGTCCAGAGAAAGTTCCTGCGGTTTATAAGCTATAGAACGCACAATAAATTTGAATCCAGATTTTATGAATTGCACTGTAGGAGGCATCATTTACTACCGCTAGATAAACGACATATTATCGCTGACGTTGCCCTCTTTTTCAAAATAGCCCAAAGCGAGGTTGATTGTCCGGACCTTCTCTCGAAAATCAGCATAAGAACCTCATCTACTCCTCTTCGCCATAGCTCGCTGCTGTATGTGCCTCATTCAAATACCCACTATAGAAGTAATAGCTACATTCTGCGAACTAGCCACAATTTCAATAAACTTTGTGAAATTTACAATTTTGACCTTTTTAATACTGAAATTAATACAGCAAAACAAGCCATTACCAATTCATTTTTTAGCTTCGGGGCCTAATATGCAAACTTTATAAAAAAATTATTATTAGTTATTTTTATTATTTCATTAATAAATTAATCATGAGTAAATCTCCCCATGCGCCCATTCAATCGATATACAAATTAGTAAACGTGGACACAATTCATTTAATTTTAGATAAAAGCCAAAAATAATGTCGTATTTATAGCAACGCGTATAAAATTAGCAATAAGTTGTAATCATTGGAAACTAATTTAATTGTTTGGCCATAGTTTACCACCACAACAAAATATACTTAAACACAATCAATTTTATTAAGGCAAACTCGGTTATAACGTCTTTATTGGTTGAAGTGATTAAACGCACATATTTGTGCGCACGGTCAAAATAGCATTTGAGAGGATGATATTGCAAAAAATACATATTTTTCAATGTCACTATATATCATTGTCAATATATTTAATGAAACAATTAAACGGAAAAAATATTCAATATAATGTTTCCAATATAAATGCTCGCTATAGCCGTTATCTCAGCATTTCAGCACTGCATTATTCAATGGCGAGCTTCAATTACTGGACTAGAGCGAAGACTAACAATTACAATCGTGTCTTATTAGTGTACAATCTTGATTCAATGTCGCAATGTGACCTTTCAATACATGGAATCGATGTGACATTCGACTTAAATTAATTAATCGACATGTGGAAAATGTTAAGTTTTTTTAAAAAATATACAGCACATAGGGTTGTCAAGTATTTCTAAGTGTCTATGATGAGAAATTGAATCAATCGCCTTCAACACCCCTCCATTCAAAGAACGTTAAGATTAAGAAATGAAATGTGGTCAATCGTGTCTTTGAGTTGAAGGATGAAATCAAGTTTTTCTTGGAAGTCCAAGGGAAACATAGCATTATGGTTCAATTTAATGACGAAGCTTCGAAGAAAATTGTTATTTGAACAGCAGACATTTTGTATCAATTGCAAACTGCGGAGAAAAGAAATATACATTAGTTAAGCTGCAGAATTGACGCTAAATTTGCTCATCTGCCAGAGTAGATTTTAATGCTACAAATGTATTCTTGAACCTTAAGAATAGATCCATGTGTTGTCTTCTATCGCCAAATTACTAGGAAATATCATTTTTGTATGAATATATTCCAAAGTACTCTTATTTAGATGCTTGTATCTTTCGCTATTAACTGAAGATCTAATTAATCACTGCTGCTGTAAACCCTGAAATTTCTTCATCAGAATTGAAGAGTCTATGTCTATGAACCGCAAAGCCGTGACTGGGGTATGAAGCGCCCGTGACAAGTATCTAACTTATCTCCCCCCCCCCCCCCGGAAATCCAATTTATTTTTTAAAGTTAACTAATACTATTATAAATGCAATATATTAAATACTGTTATAATGTACGTTGTAAAATAATATACAAAGATAGTCTCAAAAGTACCCGACCTAACGTATAGATGGCGGCCATAAGGTCTGCATGCTCAATTGGTCCGCTTTTCGGACCGCTGATAGGACGAATGCCATACCAATCGGATGCCATACCTGAAAATAACGAAGAAAAGAGGGATTAGACAACTTAATATATATTATAAAAACGGAGAGAGTCAATCAGTCTTGGTTCATGTAAAGTAAATTGGTTAAGTAAAATAAAATAATTCTGCGTTTTGCGCTCCAAGCCCAGTTGCGCCCGTGGCAGGCGCCTGCTTTGCCACGCCTTTGCTACGGCCCTGATGAACCGATACAAATTTTAGTGTGTTAGGGGTGTCTTTTTCTAGGTTTCTTACATAAATCGGATGGAAATATTAAATGAGCATTCGAAGAATGATCGATTTGCGAATTGATCGAAAGCGAAAAAGGCAAAATTAATATCGAAATAGGAAATGTAAAAATGTTGGATAAGCGGGTGCCGCACGAACTGTCAGAAAGCTAAAATTGTGGTGCTTGGAAAGGTTTTCTGCATTGATAAATTCAAATACACTTGGGTCTTTTTTATGCGATATATACGTTCCACGGGGAGTCGCATATAAAAAAATCACTTAAAAAAAGACTTGAACTAAATAGAAAACCCGATTTATAGGTTCTTTTATTTTTAAAAATCGCATAACTTCAAATCGTTGTGATAGAATGTACCAAAAACCGCATTAAAAAAGTTTATAAAAAAATCACATAAATAAAAACACTACATATTTATCTTAAAATTGCTTTATTATAGTATATTTTATTTGATGACCGTACAAATAATCGTTATCAGTCAGCATACATTTATTCGCAAAGAAATGACCGATCATTGCGTGCTATCGACAGTATTTATTTATTTAAATACAAGTTTTATACACGCTGCGACGGTCCCGACAGATAAGTGGATTTGTACGGATGCCAAGTGGCGGACATACAAATATAGCATCTAAGTTTATGATGATTTTAAATTAGCTCACTACTCAAAGGGTTAAATTTGCGACGATTTAACCATTAATTTTTGTACTCAGTTCGTGATATGGAAACATACAATTCTTAAGCTTTTAAAGAGAAGAGTTGCCAGATTTAAAAAAAATTTCGTTCGCCCATCGCCCTATACACACTTATATTATAACGGTTGTAACTTACACTGGGTGTTAATTTTAGATTTTTTTATGCGCATTCGCATAAAAAAAGCTTTGTCTTTAGAAAAATGATGTCTAACTTCAAAATCGCATAAAAAAGATTCGCATAAAAATAGATCCAAGTGTACATAACAATAGTAGTCATTTAATTGACACTATAAATAAAAAAAGTATTTTCAATCGATTTTCTTCCACATTTAAGTTGCCTTTTTCAAAATTTCACTTTGTAATATAAAGTCCAAATATCACATTCGACTTCTTGCCTTCTTTCGTCAATCATTAAACACTCCTCATATCGCCATAAAGCCTCAAATATTTAGTCATGTACAAAGGGAATTGGAATTAACGAGCATCGAGCACTCTGCGCTCATAAAGCAATTTAAATCATTGTTTCGCCCATAGATGACATCAAGACTCGTCGCATTTTAAACGAGCATTACACAGTGTAAATTAGTTTATATGCTCCGAATTTTGGAAGAAGTCGTGACTTCGGAAATCGTGCATATTCGAACCGCGGAAAACACACACATACGATGATTGCGTATTGAACGTTTGTATTGCAGTTCATTAATAAAGCCCTCGTTATTGCATCAGAGCTGCGATCATTGCACAACCGACGTTTCGGCAACTCTCAAAACGGCCGCCGATAAATCTAACCGAATTAATCCCGACAAAAATCAAAGAGCAGCCATATTAATCTTCATTATATTTAATTGACGCCGTTAATAACGGAGGGCCCTGCTTAAGGCCCGATATCGTTATTTTCATCTCGGATGAAGACATTTAATGCCGGTTGAGAGTGTCGAAGTGTAATTAAAATTTTGTCAACACTAATTCTGAAGGTCGCCTCTTGCACTTGTGGCTCTGAACCAGGATCCCATGGAATCGAGTAATTAGCATTTAAGCCATTGTGTTTCGATTGTTCTCTTCGGCTATTGTTGCGCGTTTTTTTTTGATCCCAGAATCGACCCATCGAATTGAATTGTGATGTGATGATGCAGTAGAAAAAGTCTATGTGGACCTTCTAATCCATTATCATAACATTTATCAACACGCATGCTGTATATAATTCAGCTTGAGGGTCATGTCAATAGTCGCATCATCATCATTTTTTCATATATTCTTTTTGGAAAGAATAAATCTGCAAGATGATGACACTGCCGCATTTTTATGAAATTTTATCCAAACATCCATCTATCATTTATATATTTGATAAATAACATCATATAATAGTTGGCAGAAGAGCTCTGTATGGGAAGAAGCATCATGTCTTTATATCGAGGTCTTGGCTTAAGACCAAGTCTTCCCGTGGCCAAGACGCTCGGTAGGACCCCAAAACTAATCTATCTACTAAAACTATCCACAACTCTTTTTTACACTTTTTTTGTGCGGTAGATGCGCGTTCCGCGGAAAATCGCATAAAAAAAAGCAATGACTTTCATATAAAAAGTGAAGATGCGTTCCATGGGTTTTAAAAACCGTATAACTTTGATACAGCTATATAAAATGTATCCAAAATCACACAAAAAAACCGCATAACTTTGAAATCGCACAAAAAAAAGTTTGAGTGTATATGATTATATATTACAATAAGAACGCTCGATTTTTAAATATAAATACAACAAGTTGTGTGCGAGATACCCACTTATTTTTTTAAAATTTAAAATTATATTTAATGGCATTGAGTATGGAATATAAAATCATTCAAAAGTCCGCCGCGGCTTTGCTTAGTGCCACGTATTCGGGAGGTCGAATTTTCGATTCCCTCAAATCGTTCGTGCAGAATGTCCACCGTGACGATGTTAAAGTCGCAGAAAGACCAAGTTCTTATGAATGATAACAAATTGATAATTTATAATAAATTTGAACGATGTTGCTTTAGCAACATGGCCGGTATACCCTAAAGAATTTTGGGCGACCTTTTTTTATTATTTTTATATCACGTCCATGTGTCGGGTTTTCTTATAGCCCTATCGTCCGTTTTGTTTTTAGACCAGGCAATCATTGTGGTCTTCTTATCGCTCTGAGGAATTTTGTTTATATCCTTGATAGACGCTTACATATAGCCCTTCAAAAGGAAATCAGAAGTTTAGGGGCTTACTTTTTCCAAGCTTGCGGAAGTGCTCCCATACGTTTTAGATAAAGCATTCTTTATGAAATTTGACAGGCACGTGTACAATAAACGTCTTCATCGTTTGACTTATAATTATCTAAAAATATTCAAACGTTTTTATTTAATGAACGAAAAACTACGAAAAATGTTGGTAAAAACACAATTTTTTTTTCGATCGCTCATTATTTTTTTATTTTCCAATATTTCTTTTTAATTGTAGTCCAAGCTATACATAATATTATACAAAATAAAAATATGCTTAATTATTTTGCTGCAAATCATCTGTTAAGGACTTAGGACTTCCGCGGTGAAGAATGTGTCATCGCTCGCATACCCACATACATGGCTCCCCAACCTCCCACTAAAATTCTTTGTTAAACTTTAAAAATTATTTTTATGTTAAATAAAGATCGCTTAGTCAACACATTTAATATCAATATTTTATATTTAATATTATTGCATAAAAAAAATGTTAAAAAATCGATAATTTTTAGGTCAAAAAATTGCACAATCATTAGAAGATTGTATGCTGATTTTTCTTGTGTTGGTCGCTATTATACGACCATGATGATAATTAAAATAAATTTCCGATTGGAATTTAAATAAATCCAATCAGATTGCTAGTTGAATTCGTAACAATGACCTCTCACTGTCCGGATGCTTGTTCTATTCAATGCGTTTTTCGTCATTGTTTTACGTGTTAATCCATTATATCCTGTTGAATCTGAATTAAATAAAAGCACTATATATCAGCGAATAGAATAAGCACCCCCGGATAGTGAACCCCAGGGGTCTTTTTGGAAGGGATTTTTTTCGTGTTGATGCTAATTTATTATTATGATCCGATGAGACCGTCGCAGTGTGTATGAAGCTTGTATATCAATAAATAAACACTGTCGATAGCTCATTTATATTAGGTTATTTCTTCAAGTAAACATTAAAAATACACTTGAAATCGATTCATTATATCATTCATATATCATTATTAGTCGATAAATTTGGGTTAACGATCTATACAATCGTATGATATACGCAAGATCTCTCTCAGTCTCGTTTTTATTGCTTATAAGATTCTTATTGGCATGTTTAAATGAAAAAAAACTATTAATAAATTCAAAATTTTCAACGAATATTTTCACTTCCCCAAGAAGCATACCAGATTACATCTCCCAGACTTGTCCACATCGGCTTCTACAAAATTGACAGCCTCTTTAACGATCCATATTTTGAAGCCGTTTATACTCATATACGTCAACTTTGATGTCATGTGTCGTTTTGGAGCACTCGAGAAGACGCTAAGTGGAAATGATCCTCTCCCGACAAATACCGAAATAACCGCAAATAACCAAACCTTACAAACAGCGCCATACGAAATAAATATTTATTCATCTCCAGGCGATAAAATACGCCTCGTATCACAATACTGAATTGCATTCAACGTTGCGCCAAGAACAAACTGACATCGATAGCCTTGCGGTTATCAACTTCCGATACTTATTCTACGATTTAGATGACTAACGTTGTTATTTAATTCAATATCATTTTTTGTTACCCGATACATTTTTTCCATAAATTACTATGTGACGAACGATTTCGACAAATTCGATCAGCACCGCAAAAAAACTGGCGTTCTTTGTCGTGTGGAACTTTCGTCGGTTTCGCTCTGCGGTCGCTTCCTGAAATGCTTTAAATACCGTCGAATTCGATGCGATTTTAACGTTTCGATCGATTTTCTGCAAACTTACAGCGCATCATTTACGCGTATAACACTTTCATCTATTCACAGACGCTTCCAATACGAATGCTCATGTATTATTCTTATTTTGTCGGCCCCCGTTGTCCAGTTCTTACGGCATGAGGATAATATATTTCGAATGCCATTGCGTCCTTGTCCATCAATAATGCTGAAGAATTCCCGAATGTATTATTTAAATAGCGGATCAATATTGGGATAGTTTTCCTATTCGGTTTTGTATTTTGTATTGTTTAAAAAGTCATGTTCAACAGGGAGAAGAAACATATAATATACGCCAAATCAAATGTTATCAATTTCCATGATCCATTATGAATGCTTTTAATTACACTAATACTGTAATAGTTTCATATTTTAGTTATCAAGCACGTTTGAACTTAATTTTCAATTCAAAGACACAATTGCTAAAATTTTCTTTCGACAGATCACTCAATAAGTTCGTAGGATATTTTCACTTTACATTTTTTTTCTTAATCATTTGGGCTCATTTTTTCGCAATTTTATCCATATAATGCACCAATAACCTCTTATAATATTTACTATGAATGATCCTTCCTTTTTAAATGTAATAGATTAATGAAATACCGTGTGCATCCCAAAATACGGAGCCAAAACATTACCAGCTGAAATTTGCGTTTTTGGTCGCTTTGGACGACTTTTGCCAGTTTTTGTCCACTCAGATGACTGTCGATTAGACTTTGGAGTATGTTGATATATACATATTCTATATATTGTCATAAACCGTATAAAAAAATATTTTATATTGCATTACAAGAGCACCAAACAGCGCTTTGAACTATTGACGCGTTGTTGTTTTTTTATAGACTGCGTGCAAACGCGGTATCCGCTTCGAATAGAGCTTTCTAATGGAAAAATATTGATGCAAAATTATGAATATACTGTCTTTTATATCTTTAAGGTGTTTAATATATTAATCAATATCAATTTACGATAGTCCAAAACTATTTTGTGGAATATTTTGTCATCCTACGAACTTATTGAGTGATGTATTATTAAGATTCACGCGTTTGTATTCTTATTAAATAGACGAATATTGAAGACATCTCAATTAATTTCATTATATGGACAATTTTATTACAATTTATCATAACAATTACATGGAAAATCTCTTGTAATCCACCTGGAGGTCTCGATTCATGGTATGTGGTACTTTGCACCGATTCGCTATTTAGATGCAATTGATATTCTGACGGCAATCCATTACGGTTAGGAATGTTAAATATCATAAAATGAACAGTCCAGTGACGCTATCATCCTGATAAATGCATATAAATTTAATAATATGTTTAGAGATGTTTTTGATCAATAGTTTAACGCCCAAATGGTCGCTTAGATTAAAAAATAATGGTGATCCCAAATTGAATGCTTAAAGATCTTTATGCATTTAAGATGCATTTTGAATATCATATCATTGCGGTTTCAATGTTAGAACTCTATTTCTTATAGTCCTTGGTCTTATTAGTAATCAACGTGATCTGTCCATTGTCGTTTATTATGTATGATGTAGACAAATGCAGAATTAGTCCGAACTTGTGCCGTTTCATCATCGTGCAATTTGATTAGTATGATGCTATCGCGCAGATTTACATTCCTTTTTATCCTGTAAGCCGTTCCCGGATTCCCCGAAGCTCACTATCCTGTACCGTTGCATTAGTATTCAGGGTATGTCTCAATCCAGCATGAGGAACATGTGTTTCAGACAACACGTCCATTTATTATTCACCTCAAACGACCTCATTAAGGTCACGCACAAAGGTCATTATCATCAGGGATCATTATCAAGTTAGTCCAATTTGCAACAGTTGCCATTATCAACTCCTTTGTCCGATGCGATGCCACAAAATAGTTTTTAATGAACCGCGAAGATACGTATTAAACAGGCGCTAAAACTAAACGAGCGTCATCACGAAAGCCTTTATAAAAATGATTCAATCCCGTGTGTAACATCGGGAGACGGTGAATATAAAATCGCAATGTCGTAGCATTGAAACCATCAAAGGAAAAATAAAAGGAAATCTGTGGAGGGTTCCGTTTAATTACAGCAAATTGGTAGAAACCATAAGATGTAACTGAAAGAACGAGATAATTAAATAACTGTTTGATTGATCGTTTCGGTGTCTTTCATCCGAGGAAAAATTTTATTTGTGCTCCGAGATCAAACATCTCAAATATCACTCTTCCATATAATCCGATACAATCGAAATGGTTTTTTTTTTGCAAAAGTATTTCCATCCATATCGCTTTTGAATCGTAAACATAGTAATATGGATGAGTTCCGTTAAGCCGTTAAATCATCTGATTGCACATACATTTCAAGAATCTTTTATTTCAACCGCAGAGTAATCAGCGTTTTTTTCTGTTTTGTTGTAGTAGTAAAAAAACGGCGTATCATTATAACTATGTTTGATTTTTTTCCGGTCGTTAAGTTGCACACGTCATTTTTTCCATGGCCATGATTGCTGGATGCGAGGGAAAAAATCATCACAGTCGGTTAACTGTAATTTTCATCAACATTGTTGTAATCATATTACGCGCATAATTTTATGTTGCAATGATTACATCAAATTTTAACGTATTTATTGAAAATTTTGCAATTTTTCTGAAAATGATTTGATTCATCTTTTAAATTGTGCAAAAATTTTTCAACTTTTTGGAGCAAACTTTTTACAGACATCTATGTATGAAAAGCAAAACTTAAAATTTATTTTAGCAAATTTTCACACCAGTTTATTAAATTAATATTATTTTATGTTTATAAATTTTTTAGAATCATTTTAATTTTGTTTATATAATTTTATATAATTGTTTAAATATTTGTATTTTTTATATATATTTTTTAAATAAATAAGTGAATTTATTTAGTAATAAATTTGTGCGTATTTTCATAGATGTCGCTAATAAAACGTTTAAATTTATAAATAAAGCTTAGATTTTTGGTTAATAGAGTGATTAAAAATTTTATATACATATTTATATTTATTGTATAAATATAAATAATATCAACAATTTGTTTAAATATTTTTTTCGTTTTTACAGCACGACGATATCACAGCGTGCCTTCAATTCCTATCGGCGCAAAGGGTCCAGGGCTTGGAGCAAGTATCAGCTGGAGATCTTCGCCAGGGTCGCCTTCGGGCAATCCTTGCACTCTTCTTCGCCCTCAGCCGCCACAAGCAAGCCACAAAACAGCATCGAAACACCAACAATGCTCCTTGCGACAGCAACCCAAGCCTAGCAACACGCAACATGGTTGGAACCGTATGCGATGACTTCGGCCCCAACAATGTTCATAATCTCGGACCAAATCGGTAAGACACAAATAATATATAATACAAAAAGACTTTTAGCTAATAAGTTGACCTAATTTATGGAATGCTTCCGTGATGTTATACAGCTCCACCCATTTTATTAAGTACAACAAAAACATAAAAATAACAAACAACAAGGACAAAATGCTACATTATAGTATGACCCAATTAGTGTGGTATGTTTACAAACAAATTCGATTAGAATCGGATGACCCAAATTGAATGGGTAACTAGGCTCGTCCTTAATTTGAATGCACGAAACTTAGATGAAAATTCCGTTCCATTTATCCTAATTATCGTTAAGCCCAAACTTTACGGTTACATCGACAACGTCGAGTGTGCTTATTTAAAGAGCCGGGAAATTTATTCCTCAATTTGTAACCATACACCATCAAATATCCCGGATTCGTCTCACGTGCTCGTATAAATAACGAAACACTTTATTACGATCTCTCAAAGTGTCCACGAATCTACAATCGTCTACGGAGACCGTTCTTGGCAGATAGTTAAAGGCTTAACGACTTCGGCACGCGGACGCGCCTCGTTATAAATTAGAGGAATCGGAGTGCCCGATAAATTTTTGAGCCCCCGATGAGAGAGTCCCAAATCTGAAAAATTAGCCGCTCCTCACGCGAGGTCGTTAGACCCCGTTTTATGGTCGTTCTTACGGACCGTAAAAATGTCTTAGGTCAAAAGCGAGCTGTTAATTCGGTCCATAAATTACGTTTTTCCATTAGAAATGCGTCGGCGCAATAACTTTTAATTGACGCCTATGAAAAATTGATACGCCATAAAATGATACGTCTAACAAATTTGTTTATTTTTTGTCGATCAAAGAGCATATCTCAATGTTGAGGCATCAAAAGCGCCTTGTGTGATTTGTCATAAATCATCAGCGCATCAATGATGCCGCAACTTTTGATTTGATTGAAAATATTAATTATCGATGAAATAATTTCCTTTGATAAAATTGCATAAAAATGTACTCATCGTGCAATCATACAATCAACCCTTCGCGGTCTTAAAAAAAATCAGCAGGTTCTGTCTGCAATATTTACAAGATATTTGTTTTGGTTGTAAACTTTTGGATCAATTCATTAATAAAATCATTGAAAAAATTATAATGATTAGTACACGTTTGTGGAATTTGAGGTTCTACTGATTTTTAACCAATAGATCCAATAATCTCTACAAAATTATTTAAATGCCAATAGACACGTTATTTGCACCGACGTTATTTATGCATCAACCTAATATATTTGGGCTATAATCATCATTATTGGTAACATCTTTCCGTAATGGACTACTATTATCAATTGGGGAAGATTTATTTGAACTAAAATCCGATTCATCACTGCTGACATAAGCCCTAAAGCTTCGTCTTGCACTTCCATGGATCCAAATTTCTTCATCAGAATCAGAATCTAATACGAGGGCGATATTTGATGGCATGGTGATAGAGGCAAATTCATTTATATCATTGACTCTGTGGTACGTTTTGCATTATGTCTGCTTATATTTTATTCTATATATATGTACATACAATAGTTTCTTATACGAGTATTCATTACAAAGATCATATCAACGGACGAGACAGCGGATCGCTAAGACTTAACAGATAATTTGATAACTCAAGCGACATTTACAATAATACAATTGCAATTCATAAGGCTGAAGAGTCTTTGTACGATAGCTGAATTCCAAAGCAAATTTGAACACATCCCTCGTAATTTGACGTAATTGGACGAAGTCGCTTTGTTTCTGGTGACGTGAAAGGGATCGTCTACGTTGAACTGTTGCAATTTAACGAGGTAGTCGCTAACGAGTTTAATGTCAAACAATTTGAGCATTTGAATTGGCTGCTGAAGAGGCTGTTGAAACGCCAAGATATAATACATGAATTGATGTTGGATCTAATCAAAGAGAAGGTTCACGTTATTCGTCCGTTGAAAAGTGTTAGGCAACTACAACATTTTTTAATTTAATTTATTCCATAACCTTTATGACATAATTTCTAGTCGCCTTCATAAAAGATTTTATGTATTACAGCAGACCAGCGGTAATCCGGCAAACGTTTCGCAAAGCAGGATTTTTCAATTTGTCGGACTATAGAGTACTGCCCCGATCCCTTGTAGTCCGGTAGTTTTTGATAAGGCCAATTGATGAAAATTAAAAATATTAATTACGAATTAGGCGGTCCGGAATCACAATATTACATTGGGATGTCGGATTACGGATGTCGGAATTTGTGCAACAA
Source organism: Stenopsyche tienmushanensis (assembly GCA_008973525.1). Taxonomy (NCBI): domain Eukaryota; kingdom Metazoa; phylum Arthropoda; class Insecta; order Trichoptera; family Stenopsychidae; genus Stenopsyche; species Stenopsyche tienmushanensis. The sequence continues at coordinate 454,430 of WACJ01000135.1, forward strand.
AAGTGGACAGAACTTAACCGACAGTCGACATTTTTCTCACGTCCAATGCGTTTGGCGCCGTCTCTGAAATGACAGATTTGTCTGAAAACTTCCTGAAATAGCCACGATCACACTTTATTATTCCATACGTGTAATATAGCTGCAGGACGAACGCATGTAACAGAGATTGATAGGCCGGCGTGCGAAAGTGGTCTCCGCAGGATTATACCTTCGCGTCCTTATTCAACCCGCTATTTATAGCATCGCTCCTGTAAATATGAGCACCGCGAGGAAGATTTACGGGATGAATTATAAATAGACGCGTACAGATGTCAAAAGTGGTAATCCGAATCCGAAACGTTTTTCCATACGTCAGAAGTCATAAACCGCACCATGCCTCAACATCAAAAGAGGCCCGTTCTATTTCTTTGCCTTCCGGGAAATTGAAAAATTCGTAAATGCTAACAATTTCGACCACACCCGTGCATTACATGTGCCGGTTTAAGGGCGCTGTTATTTTAATGGTTTTCAAGTATAGGAGTTGAGGCCTAAAAATAGCCGCGTGAGTTAACCTCACAGTCGTTGCCCGAAGGATAATAACTCAACTTGCTTTTTGGCTTCGTTTGTCAGTGTATATTCTACTGCTGACTTATTTGACGGGTAGACAGATTTTGTATGCATAAATATAAAGCTTTAATAGAGTATGGTATTGCATGTTTTAAGGGACGACTGCGATAATGCACCACTCTGTTTGGCATCGTTTTTTTGCTCAACAACTTGCTTTGGCTGAATAAATTAACATTAAAAAATAACCACTGAACGTTCAATGGATGCAGAAGACCTTTCTTGGGGTATCCCAAAATTTAAAGCAACATAAAAGCATGCCAAATAAATAAAAATAACTGCCGCGTGCAATTAACTAAATAGGGAGCTTATGTTTTGAAATTGAGCTTGCTGATGACTCAATTCTGCGAAATTTCGCATATGAATGCTGATCGATTTAATTCATTAAGAATATGAGACGAGGAATAATTGTGCATAAAGTCTTCAACCAAAACATCTGCATAACCATATGGTCGCGCTCGTCTTTACTGGGAACGTGCACTATAGGCATGCATGGGAAAATTGACTTTCGTTTCAAAAATATTTCGTTTGCAAATCATGCTTTTGTATAGCGTATATTAAAATTATTGTTTATGAACTTGATACAATACATACGATAAGCTGATTTTTATATTTTACATAATATAGCGAACATCGTCATAGCATATTTGTATCAAACATGTGGTAAATGCCACATATAAAAATCTATATCATAAAGATCTATATTAAGGGACGTTTCTACCTTGTTGGTTAAAAACAATCTTTTTTTTCCTTAGTGTATCGGAAAGAACCAATGTTTAAGAATACGTTCAGTAAATTTCAAATCGATATAAGTTAAATTCACAAAGTTATAGGCCGATGAGGAAAAGCTTTAATCGCGTTTTCTCGATACTACTTTTTCCAAGCTCAAGGAAGTGCTCCCACACGCTCTAGATGAGCATTCTTTATGAAAATTTGCAGGCACGTGTATAATAAATGTATTCATCGTATAGACTACAATTATCTAAAAATATTCAAAAGTTTTTATTTAATTAACGAAAAACTATAAAATAAGTTGGTTAAAATACAAACTTTTTTTTGATCACCCACAATTTTTTTGTTTTCCAATATTTCTTCTTAATTGTAGTTTAAGCTATACATAATGTTATAAAAAGTAAAAATATATTTAATTTTTTTGCTGCAAATCACTCTTTCAAGACTTAGGACTTCCATGGTGAAGAATGTCATCGCTCGCGCACCCACATATGTGAATCCCCACTCTAACTGCTATACTTTGTCAGATTTAAAAAAAATTGTTGTTGTTATTGAATGCTAACAAAACTATGACCTGAGCAGGCTGCTAATTTTTCATGGCCACTCAACGCTCGAAATGATTAGTGAATTGTGCTTTTTAAGCAATCAAGTTCATTTCAAATTCTATAATATTATATATTGCTTTTTGTATGCAGTCTGTCTATATGTCATTTGTTCTTCTGTAGGAACGTTTGGATCAGATTTTTACCTTCTGAAATAAGGGCTGCGATCTATGTGCTGTTATTTTCTTTTTTGAGCCATGATCCCATATCAATTTTAAATTGTCTCAATTCTTGATCTAGTGAAAGACTATGACTCCAATCCTTCCAATTTTACTCTGCGCGCGCAAGTGACCGCCATTAATGCGGCGAATAAATCACGTGACATGCAAGATATTTTTTCTCCCAAGCAAATGCATGCAGTAAATGCAGAATTTTCACACTCAAACTATTTTTACTCGGCTTCTGGATTTTATTTATTAACACTCACCTGCGGGCCATTTGGATGAGCGTGTAGAATAAGGAATTCAAATAGTTTAAAATATTTATCAGCATTCCTTGGAAAACATTGAAAAACTATTGTTTTAAACAGCTGATTTAATTTATTTCAACTTACCCTTTTCTTGGAGGGCTCAATGTTTTATTATATTATTAGGAGGCCCCGAAAATAATTAAATATTAAATTTAAAAAAGTACAAATTTATTAATATTATTCACCATCGCTTTGGCAGTCCATTTTTTACTTTTTTGTAAAAACTTTCCGGCCTTAAGAAGCAAAAAACTATTTTAAATGCATTTCCACTTCAGCTGCATTTTCAATCGTTTTTCTCTCAGGCTGTACCCATGGACCTGAAAAGATGAAAATCCACCGAGGCGAGGTCTGGTGAATAAGAAGGATGCCATAACACTTCCCAGTTTAATTCCCGTATTTTTCCATGGTTGATTTTATCCAGTATCGTCTTCTTTCTATTGAATAAATAGGAACGTTTCTCTTTCAATTATTGATCCAAAACTTGTAATTGTCGACAATAAACTTGTATAGTTGTAGTTCCTCCCGGTTTCATTGATTTGCTTGTTTTTGTTGTATTCGGCGAAGACGTGCGGTATCCATCCTACCCCATAACACCCATCCTATTCGTTCTGTCGATGAATTTTAAATGTGTTCATAGGGATCCCAGTTTTTGCGCTAATTCCTCGATCGTTTGGATCATGGATCTGATTCAGTCACGCATGTCGGTGCGCGAGCGATGATATTCTTTATTACGGAAGTTTTAAGTCCTGAACAAATGATTTTCAGCAAAAAAATTAAGCATATTTTTATTTTATGTAATATTCTATATAACTTAGACTACAATTAAAAAGAAATATTAAAAAATAAAATAATAGTGAGCGATTAAAAAATAAATTGTGTTTTTAACAACATTTTTTAGAGTTTTTCGTTCATTAAATAAAAACTTTTTAATATTTTTGGATAATTATAGTCTACACGATGAAGACGTTTATTATACACATATCTGCCAAATTTGATAAAGAATGCTCATCTAGGGCGTGTGGGAGCACTTCCATGAGCTTGGAAAAAGTAGTGTCGAGAAAACGCGTTTAAAGCTTCTCCTCGTCGGCATATAACTTTGTGAATTTATTTTATATCGATTTGAAATTAACTGAAGGTATTCTTAAAGATTTGTTCTTTCCGATATACGAAGAAAATATAGATTTTTTGTAACGAACAAGGTATAAACGTCCCTTAACAATAAAAAATTCTGTTGCATAAAAATAATGTTTAACAATTGTTCTATAGTAACTGTATCTGGACACAAATTGAGCTCAAACATAAGGTGTCTAAATTTTTGGATCACCCTAACATTATGAGAATTTGTTTCTCGCTTATATGTTTTATATATTGTCATGTTAAGGCGTTTTGCAAATTATTTTATTTTCACATCTAAAATGTTATTTTACAACGGTCATTCAATCGCTCGAATACATATTTTCAACACTGTGTCCATAAACAGTATTGAATCTTCACCAAAGCAAACAGCATTTCTAGTATTTATGTATAGATAATAAAAATTACTTGGAATTTGCTCAAGGACTTGGTGATGTGTTAATACACGATGAAAATAATTTTCGCAATGTCTCCAGCAATAGAAGTTTTACAACGTACGATTTTTTTTTGTTTGTCGTTGATGAGCGATTTATATAATACGAGAGCGTTTCTTCATCATTGGGCTATTCATGTGGGGTCTTAATGACCCCGTCTTTATTTGCTTTGTGTAACAAATATGTGAATCATTCTCTATGTGAAGCATCACTTGGCTTTGTTCTAATAATATTTCAAGATCGCCCAAGGCGACAACTCGCCTCTTTTGATCTTCTTGTTTACGATTGCATAATTTAATTTTAATTTCGAATAAAGCCCGACTCATACAACGTAATACGGGCATAAGATCATGCGTTCGATGCTTGGAAATAAATGCAGATTTGCGGGAGAATTGAAGGACAGCGCGCTTTGTATCCCGGGGCAAGATGTTCAAAAAGCGTAAACTCGCTAAGCAAGGACATTAAAATCCTGCACGGCGAATGCTTAAAATTCCGCACAATTTCATTTGCTGCATCTTCTTGCAGGCAATTTGTCGCAAAATGTTCGCTCTGTATGAATTTATCAATTATTTTTATCCTGTCGCCGAATTCGACGGCAACTTAATAGCCCTGTATGCTTTCTGCGACATTTTCCGACGTCCCGACGCTCTAAAAAAAGCCCGCTTAATGATATGTATCTATTATTCGCCATACGTTTCCTGTTTTTGAAATACCTAACAGGAATGGCCGTGGATCTATCCATCATTTTTTCGGTCATGGAAAACATAAAAATAGAACCCAAATGACACATAACGATTTACTATCCACTTAACGTCCTTTTATAACGCACATATGTAGCATTCGAAGGAAAATTCCACGAATTTCAAGAGCTTTCGATATGAAAACAAAGCTCGCTTGTGTCTTTATAAAAATAAGATATTCCTGTGTTGGATCTTCACCTTTAACGAGCATCGAATGTCTCGCTTCATCGTCTTTTTTAACAGATTTATATAACAACGTGACGAATTATCATCGTCGGAGCTCAAATAAGACAAAGAAGATCCACAGTAGAAATTTCAAAAGGAATAAAGGAGGAAGGTGCACAGACCGGTATAGAAGGAGAGGCATTTCCGATTTGTTAAATGACTCATGGTCACAAATTCGCCTTCGTTTCAGGACGTCATGAAATGAAACCATTTGCTCACATACTGCTGCGTAAACACTTCTTATTTATGCCTTCAATGCATATCAAGCATTTCTTATAAATCCATCAAACAATACCGATTAACGTTGAATTGCATACAATTATTTTTCCTCAAGTCTAATAGAACTTCCCTCGTCTACGTTGTATTCTATTGAATTTTTCTTAACGCTACTGAAATAGCTCTTCATGAGGATGCCTGTGAGTTCTTCACACTAATTGGAGCAATGTCCATGACGTCTTTATAGCCCTCTTTTAAATTCTTCTAACAATATGCATTTAACAACCCAGGTTAATTCGAGACTGAAAATAGCAGAAACTCATAGCTTCTATGATTCTTTGTTATATCAATTATTCAATTCAATATCAACGAAAAGTTTAAATGATTCAGCTAACAATAACAAAGACAACAATATTTTCGATCGATTGTTTAAATTTCAACATCCCACCCGATCAGTCTTCTTCGAACAAATTCGTTTTGTAATGGGAGTTTGTAATCGTTCTGAAGACATATTCGGATATGGCATTCAAGCGCGAGGCACTCATTCGTCTAATCAGCGGTCCGAAAAATAGACCGATTGGACGTACAAACCTTATGGCGTAAATTCTGTCCTCTTTTAGCGCTCTTTGCGACATTTTCTATGATTTATATAAACACGGAAGCTCTCTCAAAGACTAACTTACATACTGTTCGTATTGGCAGCTCGTTTGCCCTTTTTTAAACTTTGCTACCCAACATCTTACTGTTATAAACGAGGAAGCAGACTCCCCAATAGTAGAATCTAGCTCGGATTTGATATTAGTTGGACTGAGACCTTTCAAATAAAAGCAGAGCCGTAACTAGAGTATAAGCTCCCGTGACAAGTATCTAACTTAAACCCCCCCCCCCCCCTCGTAAATCCAATTTATTTTTTAAGTTAAGTTAACTAATACTATTGGCGGTTACTGTTGTATAAAAATACTATTATAAAAAGATTCCACACGCTACGTTGCTTCCATGATCGAACAGATCATAGAAAATTCCGCAAAAAGCCCTAAAAGAGGACGTGTATCCAACCGGTCCACTTTTCGGACCGCTGACATGACGAATGAGCGCCTTGCGATCAACCGCATAAGCCAAACAAGTCTACACAAACGATTACGAACTCTCATTACAAAACGAAGTTGTCCGAAAAAAAAGTATTGGAATGAATATTTAAATTTTACAATCGGTCGAAAATATTGTTGTCTTTATTTTATTGCGAGCTTATGCCGGTTGGGTTGGCCCAATGAGAGAGAGAGATTAGACAAATAGACAAAGTCAATCAGTTTAGGTTCATGTAAAGTAGAATGGTCTAGTAAAATAAAAACAATGGACAACAAATACTAAACAACAGAGCGTCTCGAAACTTAAATTTTATAAGGCAGACACTTTCTATCATAGTATTTTTTTAAAACAGCAACCACCATCTATATGCTAGGTCGGGTACTTTTGGGACAATATTTGTATTACATACAAACAAATTCAGCATAATAATGATAAATATCAACACAAAAATAGGGCTTCGAACTGGAACGAAACAAAAAACCGATAAAACCGTTATTTTTTCCCGGAGCATAAGTCTCAACCGAATCGATATAAATGTTAGGAACGTAACTGAAACCAAAATGGAAAAGAAAAAGATAACTGGGCAAATGTACTTATTGAAATGCGGAAGGCGCTCTCAAGAGTGCGTCCAGTGAAGTCATGCGCCCAAATATAAAACATGATTTAATCAGGTCTTCCAAATATACATATATAATGCATGGCAAGATATCATTCACCTACTTAATCGATGGAAAACATTTTAATTGACTACCTAAAAAATAATATTCAAACAACTTCATATTGGACAATTCTTGACTCCGAAGTCTTTCAGTTGATGGTACAGGTCATTGGATTTGAGTTTCCGGTGCATTGTGTCCAAGTTCATTAGTTTCTCATTGTTCTAGAGGTAATCTATCTCTCATGTTCGCATATTTTCGGCTCGTAATTATCATATTCATGCATTAAAATTTTAATTCTACCAACAACATTTCTTGATATTATCATTGCGATAGCAATTTCCCGCTTATTCTTGACGCTTTTGTATGAAATGACCTTTGTAAGCGATCATATTTTTCCGGGGGGAAGACTGGAATTCTTTGGATGTTCAAAGCTTATAAATCAACTCATGATGTTCGCATAGTTGATAAGTTATTCATTAGATAGCTTTTGACGTTTAAGAAGTTTGTAGGCTTCAAATGGGCAACATTGTTATGGTATCCCTTAAATTATTCATGTCAAAGGTTGGAACGAGCCTTTAACCCTCATTAAAATATGGCGGGACTCTAATTCGGGTCATAAAATGTCATTTTAACAAATATGCCATTAAATATTTATGACCCTTCAGGTTTGATGAAATACGCTCCATAGCTCGTTTATGACGATCTGATTATTTTAATATATATATATTTGGTGATTGCACAATTAAGAAGAGCAAATGCGGATAACTAGTAAGGATTGTGCCCACTTATTTTATACAGCTTTTGGCTCTCGAGAGAGTTGAGAGCTTCCAATTAGTAGACGATCTTCAATTATAGCATCTCTGGATTCGTCTGATCCTTGTTGGAAAAAGTTTCTGTTGATATAATGCTTTCCGGTAGATGTTTGAATCGATTCTGCAAAAATGTGTATTGGTAAGAATTTGAACGGCGTTGCTTCTTTAGCTTTTTTATAAAGACGTCTAGACGAATTTAATGCTAAAAAACTATTTGTATACATGTCTAAATATTATTTTAATGGTAGCATAAATCTGTGATATGATATCCATTTTAAGATTGGGTTTTATAGCCATTAAAGCGCAGTAGAATCGAGCCATAATTGGATTTCTTTGTCATGTTGGATGCTAGAAATCGTCTTTATTCAAAGAAACTCACTCTCTAAAATTATTTTAGATTTTCTACCGAATCATCATGGTTTAAGGTTTAAGCCGTCGAAATGTGTCTGAGATGACCTTTTTTAATGGTTGACGTGTTATTTTAACTGCAAGACGTTAGAGATCTTTTAATTGGTCGACTGAATGCTTCTTTATGTCCAAGATTTTTAAACGTCCATTGTAAATGCCCTCGGGACGCCTTTAACGACACACAAATTGGAATTAAAATATCCCACATCGCCCGGTAGTATATCAAACAGGATAGATGATTCATATTTGTAACCTACCTTGGCGCCCAAATGAATCATAGCTCAAAGGAAAACTTCTTATAAATACCCAAGTGTTTGCAAATCAGTGGAACGCCACTTGAAATAATATTTATAATTATATGAAAACGCTGTTATTCAAATATCGGCGAAACCACTGCAAAATTCTGCATTGCAGAGTCTCCCCAAAGTCCCGGAGGAGCTTCATAGCACGTATCGTGAATAATCAGGTCACGGCAACGTAAATTCTGACACTTAACATCCCAAAAATCTCCAAATTCGCAATGCAGATAAATTTGAATGTTTACACATAAATTATGAATGAAGCCCTCAGTACATCCCCTAATTGAATTGATGCCCGCTTCGTGACTTTGCGCTAAGACAACGTAATTTTTCTGTAGTCTAGGACTTGCATTGCTCTTGCTTGTGCTATTATGTCATAAATATGAATAAATTAAGACCGCAATTCTAGCAAATATGAGTTTTTTATGCATCCCCCGAGTGAAAATTATTCTTAGTTATCTCGAATATTAAAATAGCCTACGACCCCTTTTGCGTGAATTATTATTAGCTTTCAAGATGTAATGCAGCTGTTAAAATAGAATTTATTCAACAAGGTCGCAATTTGGGGTCGTAAAGCTTAAGATTTTTAACTGGCGTGCTTCAGAAGAGCCATTCGAAATTGCATTAAGGCTCCGATCGTAAAGTAGTGTCGTTTTTATTTTTTTAATTTTTGCTGGAGATTTTTCCAGGCTCCTTTTGCAGCTTGATCTAATTCTCTAAAGTCTATATTTGAATGCAAAAATATGCTAAATATATATATGAATTATTTGTATATATATATTACCAAATATTACTATCCACTACAGCTATGTTTTGGCACTATTAACCTGTTTAGTGAGCAAAATGGCATACTCACGCTAATCTGCCGTTGATCTGTGCAGATTCAATTTGCCAGATCAATAGTAAAATCCCACTTCTTACACCAGTGTAATGTGGAGCGGGAGCACTCTCCGGCAGTCTCGGGACCGCTCCCCACTCCCATGTGGGTTTGTTCTTCTATCGGGCCGCGATAATGTGTCTCTCCTGGATTCTTCAGCTATTCAGTCTGAGGATCATTCCGTCTGCTCAGTGGAGGGGGGGGGGGGGCACCTGCACCACGCATTCCATGCCCTAGCATCCTTGAGTATTGAAGATATCATGTTGTTGGGCGAGAGCAAATTTGCTCCCAGCTCCTCGCTCTACGCTGGGCAGATGAATGCTATGTGTGCAGCATCATCATTGCTAGCTCTGCAGTGATGGCATTCCGGACTTGTTTCTTTTCCTATTCACTTGAGGTAGCTGCCAAAACAGCCATGCTCGGGGAGAATCTGAGTCAGGCGGTAACACATTTGCCTGTCCATCCACAATTCCAAGTTTGGCATTAGTTTATGTATCCACCGATATTTTGTGGAGCTGTTCCATCGATTGTAATACCGCCAAGGTAGTTTCTCCTTTTTATGCTGTCAGTCTCTATGGCAATCAGTACCAATATAGCAATGTAGCAGTACCGAATGAACAACTTTGTTGTAGAGTTTTCTTCTGCTAGTTTTTGGGCCTCCGATGTTAGGCATCAACCTGGTCAAGACCTCTGCATTGTTGGCCACCTTCACTGCCGCCTTCATGTGTTACAAAGCGGAGTTTTTCATCAATTTTCACCCCCAAGTATCGAATGGAGTTAGAGAATTTAATTTCATATCCATCCTCCATCCATCCATCATCAGGAGTGGAGGTGCAATTTTTCTGCTTCTTGCGAAGAAAAGCGCTTCCTTCTTCTGAACAGTCCACTGTAAATCCATTGATGAACGTTCCTACAGAAATATAAACGACAAATGTAATCACTATACATATCTTGTTTATGAATATCGTCCGTGCTTGATGTTATTTATATGGTTTATGGATATGATATAATATGAGCTTTCAAAGTGACATTATTCATCTTCTATAGTTACATGACTCTGGCCAGCATCCTTCATCCAATAGGTTTCACCATCGAAGATTTATCTATATAGAAACTGGTTTTAATTGACCAGATACTCCTTTTACGCAATGCCATCCTATTGACAGCATCAATCGGCATTCGACAGACGTCTTCTGTCGAAGATCGAGGGCTATGCGGAGCGGGCACGCATCGAAAAGATTGAGGACCACTGTCAACGTGCGCGAATTTCATTCAAATTCGTACAGTTCCTCTCTTTGATCAATGCTTTTAAAGTCGTTTTTAGCCTTGCCCGCCGTATGCATTATTCATCCTTGTTTTTATGTTGCGAGTTTTGCATGATATGAGCTTTTTTAGTATTTCTCAAGATTAAATCGCCGTATAAGACCGTATAATTCGAATACCCTGCGTTAAATAAGGGGGTGTTTTATATCGTGGAGCCTTATTTTATTAAAATTACACTTTCAAATGTGATTCTCCGAGAGACATGTCCAGATGTACCGTATGATGAAGAGGGTGTAATTATTAAAAATTCAGCGCTTGATTAATTACCCCCTATTTTTCTTCATATTCTGTTTCATCTGTGCAACAAAACTAAATTGTTATAGCCAAATAAGCCGTCTATATTAAAGCAGAACGTTCTTCTTCATTACTCATAATGTCATTACGTTAAACTCGGATGATATCCCGTAGGTACTCGTTATTACTTCATCATCATTATTAACGGCTCAGTGTCAACCAGTGCAGGACGAACATCTCTTCCGAAGATCCTTCAGTCCAAATTGCTCCAAGTCGTTACAGTTCGTTTATCTCGGCTTTCCGTTACGTGGCTCAACAATAAAACTTACACCAATTTCACGCCCATAATTCCTATAATCTTCAAGCAGTACTCCTTGTACTTTTTGCGTCGCAAAGTACGACATTGGTGTCAGATAAATTCTGTCCGTCTTTAAATGCCATTTAATTATTTACGAAGTAAAATACAATAAATTTTAAATTGCCAAAATAACACAAACCTTAAAAAAATAAGCAGATTTACTTCTTATATACATCGGACATTGTCTGCACCAACTAACAATTCCGCGTTCATATAGTTTATCAAAGCCCAATATATAATATATCTCAATATCAAAATAAAATCGCGACATTTACACATATAATGTACAAAGAGCATCTTATTTCAAAGGGACAGAACTTATCCGACAGTACTTAAAATTTGTCCATATTTCTCTTTTTGATTAGTTATGAACTCTTTCAATGTTTAAATCTTGTTTAAATAGTGCCATTGATGGCAGTTTGCTGATATATAACAGAAATAAAAATAATCTGGAATACTTACAGACCGATTTGAATTTTGCAAGGCTGCAATGTAGATCTTTTCGACCTTTCATCCTAATCATATTTTTTTTGGTTTAATCCAATCCATCAGCATAAAGTGAAACACATCGATCAAACACTGTCTCACGATGAATCATGAAATAGAACCGAAGACACGATTTCTATCATTTATTTTGTTCAATCTTATATGAAAACACCATGTCAATTTCATTATTCGTTTGATGTCAACTTGCCCCAGATAAATATATTCATCTACGTCTTTTGCTCGGGTAAAGATGGAAAGTAGACACTTTATATATCTATGTAGAGACTTTACTAATGCTCAAAAGATCGTCAATTGTTGGAGTGTTGGATATGACAAAAAAAAAATCTGATAAAAGAAACGATAGCTATTCTAAGATGAAAACTACTGCAAAAAATTGTTTTGAAGGAAGATGTTTTAGAACAATTATCTCATATGTTAGACTAGTTCTAAGAAAATCTATAAGGAAAGATTTTCTGTTTTTTTAAGATCTGAAGCAACTGATGAAAGATTTCTTTGCCAAAACATAATTTAAGCATAAAAATGAGATTCCAAACTTATAAGACAGCATTATTTTATCCAATTGTGTGCTCTTGGACTAAAAATATTGCCTCTGAATTTAAAAAAGCTTCTTGATCTCCCCAAACAAATTATTTTACTAGGAAGTGAACATCTAAATTTGCTTTTCGATTTACATCTTTAAGCTGCGAAAATAAGTCAAAGCGCTTCTGGAATTAATATGATTTGAGTTTTGGGATCACAGGAGTCCGCTCAAATGCCATCTTATTTGGTTGATTATTTCAAACGCAAAATATTAGTGTTCGTCTTAAGGAAAAAGAGATGAAGGCTTTTGAAAAGTTGGAAGCCTTCAAAGAAAAGTTATTGCTTTGGTGTCGGGGGATTTAAAGAAGCAATTTATCAAATGTTTCTTCACTTTTGTGGATGTTCGATAATTCCTAGCTCTTACAGTGCATGAAGATATTGCGCTTGAATTGGAAATGCTGTCAGACTCATTCGATAGCTGTTTTACCGCTGGCTATGAACCGATATTATAAATATTTTTTATAATAATTATTGCTAGTAATGTTCCAAAAAAATGTATATGAAATTATTGCTTTGACTTTGATGACCAAGGATTTTATAAAGGAGACTTTATTCCGCCGTCCTCGAGTTGAAAGGTTCATCATTGCTCAAATATTTCTCTGAATCCATACTTATAAAAATGAATATCTGTTTATAAGTTAATTTGTTTGTGGATTTGTTTGCGGACTATACATTCTTATACCATTCATCCGATTGCGATGAAACTTTGGTGAGTTATTGCGCGTGTATCCTAGGAAGTTTTTAAATTAGCACAGGCGTTTTTTGTGTGCGGAAATTGTTTTGCAAGACGTTTAACGGATGCACCATGTTGGCGCATCTTGGTCCGGCGAAATGAAGCGAAGCCGCGGGACGGAGAGAGAAAGGATACGCGCGTAATACGGTGGTTGAATGAGATCAATTAAAATGCATTTAAATAAATTCAGCTGTATTTTGAAGCAAGAATCTTATGCAAAATTTAGAAATTAATACAAAATTTTCAATCGATCTAAACCATTCTTAAATTTGAAGTTTATTTAGCTTTTTATGCTTTTTAAGCTTCATACACGCTGCGGCGGTCCTGACAGATAATTGTATTTGTATGGTTGATAACTGGCAAACAAGCAAATATAGCACCTATGTTTATGATAATTTTAAATTAGCTCAGGGTTCACCTCTAAATATTGTTAATATTTTTTGTGCTAAATAATTATATTTAATCTAGATTTAGTAAACTATCTTTGTTAAAATTCTATAAAAACATATTAGTTTTAATGCATAAATAAAATACATGCTAAAAATTCAGGCTGGAATCACGTCTCGTAGAATTTGGCCCGAGTTTATAAAATTCTTAATTAACACATTACTTACGGGTGCGATATCAACATCATTCGTTGCCGCTCAATGACTGCAGCAGAAGGTGATACGTTATTGTGTTTTATACAGTAATCTATTTAATTGGATGTATCCCTCTTGGTACTGGACGCCGAAATGCTTGCACAAAGTGTCAACGGCGATAAATCGCCGCGTATGCGATTGTTCATTTCAATCTTTTTTTGTGCGGTAGATGTGTTCCGCGGAAAATCGCACAAAAAAGCTATGACTAACATAGAAAAAGTGAAGATGCGTTCCATAGGTTTTAAAAACCGCATAACTTTGAAACAGCTATTTAAAATATATCCAAAATCGCATAAAAAAAGTTAATAAAAAAACTGGAAAAAGAAAGAGCAATTAAAAAATAACATTTTTGGTAACATTTAAAGTACGTATTGCATCATTGATACAATTTCAAGAATGACAAAATGTCGACTGTTCTGTCATTTTTTGGTCTTATTTTGTCATACGTTTAGTTTTTTTTTAAATAGTTTAAAAAAATTGACATATAGATCTGGTTGGAATAATAAAGGGTTATATAGAAACGATTTGTATCCAGTTAGAAGTAAATTAATTAATTAAAACTTGAGATATGATGTCAACCGTGTTGAAAAAACTAGTTTCGGGAAAAACGCGTTAAAAGATTTTATTATTGTAGGATCGGCCAAGTTGCCGAGTCACTAAAATAGCTTTTTGGAAAATTTTATCCAAAATATCTCGATACATACTCTTTATGACATAGAAAAAATTGCTTTAAAAAAACTGCATAACTTCGAAATCGCACAAAAAAAAAGTCGCACAAAAAGAGGTTTGAGTGTATTGATTTTATGATTAAAAACGGGTTAAAAATGAAAATTGATTTATCCAATTCTTCTAACGATTATCAATTGATAGTGTTAAAACAATAGTGTTTGGAGATGGGACAGGACTTATCCGACAGCCCGTTTTGTCGCGGTATATATAACTTTTTGTCGCAAGAGACTTCTTTTTATGGCGTTGTTTATTGTCATTGCGGCTGAGGCTGTTTCAACATCCGCGATTTTTTCGAAGCGACCACAACGCCGAGCATATTGGCGCGCCGTTCCGCAAGAAGTGTCTGCGGACGTTGCAGCAGCCGCAGCCACCAGCTCGGGCCGGTGCTGGCGTCGGTACTGGTGATGGTACTAGTGATGATGGTGATGCCGACCAAAGTGCATTCGCCCCCTGAACAGCCAGCACGAATGCGCAGCCTGCAGTCGCGTGCCGCAAGCCGCATGGGCCTCACGTGCCGACTTGGCACTCGCGCGCGTTGTAAACAAAGCTTTCGACCGTCACGTGTGATTGCGCTTCCGAATTGTTTAGTTTAAATCGCCAGAACTCAATCTGTGCATCTCGCCGAAGTCCGAAAATACATAATAAATAATTTTAATAATACAAGTGTGTATGTCAGTACGATAGTTTATCTGGTCCGTTGCATCGGATCCGACGAGAGAATCGTGTTTATAAATCTGTGTTTTTAAGCGTCGTTTTGAAAGATTGGATATGATTTTTGGCGAATATATCACGCCCGATACCTAAACGATATTTAATACTAGTCTTTGTGTAACATATATTTAGGCATTCGTCTCAAAAACGGATTAGTTCAACGATCGGCGTTAATATTTTTATAGTGATTGTTATGTACGCGATTGCGTCAAAAGGCATTTATCAAAGTAAATACGCATTATTTTCAGCATGTGAGAGATTTCCCTAAATGGTATTGATATGGCAACCTGTTTTCTCGTATATGGACATGGAGGCATTAAAAGCTTTATTGTCCGATTGAAAGTTTCAAACGCTGGTATCTTTCGATTAGTGCTTCGAAAGCGGTTGAAGAATTTAAAATTTAAGTCTGTTCGTTGTTGAGTTTCCAACAACTCGGAGGATTTAATGTGTGTGGTTGTCGATGTCGATTTAATGTCTGCAAGGCGTCAATTGAAATAAACCAAATCGAGTGCCCCTTCGTGAGTTTTAACATTTGACTCCCAATCACACAGTACCATATAAGAACACTTATTTGTCTTATTTGCGACTTATCGGCTCCATAATTGGATTTATCCAAATACATTTTTCATGTAGTGATATCCCATTTGTGTTCCATGTGAATTTCATGCTTAACATCCAGGACAAAACCATAATTGATACAATCAATTCATCTTGGATTTTGCGACTGAACATCATAAAATAGAGATGGCCCTACCTTTAAGCTGATAATAGCAACAAAATACCTCGCATGCTTGAATACAAGAATTTATCATCGGCCCATTGACATAAAATCGGATTACAAACATATCATAATAAAGTATTCGCCATTCGTTCGAGGAATGCTACAAATATCCAATGAACAAACTAAATTCGGAAGACTTTGGATAAAATGGAAGAAATATCGCATGATTTCCCATTATTTGTTTGGCTCACAGAAAATGGGGTGATTTCCTCCGTTTTGTAGGATTTGTACCCGAAACCATAGCGCCCCATTTAATGTCCGATTGCTTTTGTGATGCGCCATTAGACCGCGATTGAAATTCAAATTTCCATCTGAAGGTGAACTTTTTTTTTTTTTTTGGGAAAAAATTCCATCATCCTTCGATTTTATTTTGCGGTGTTTAATTCCAAATAAAAATTGCACGCGGCGCGTGCCATGCGATTGTAAACGCATCGTGGATACACAATGCGTTGACCGCGTCATATGTCATTTCTCGCCGATTAGGTCGGGCGAAAATAAACTTTGACTCCGTTTAAATTTCGGACTAAATCATATCCGAAATCGAATGAACGATAAGGACTCATTTGCTTTGCTCTTGTTGTATCAAATTGTTACCGAAGAAACACAATATCCCTTTATGCAGTCACACCCCTCGTTATAAACCTTTTTGTTTACACAATTTACATCATTACGCTACATCCTTCTTCCTGCGGATTTCGGAATTAATTTTTTCGTTCTAAATTATTATAACATCCTGTCCATGGATGCAATTATGAAATAATAATTTAATGGGAAAATGTTATTCCATTTGATTGAACAGACGCATTATAAAGACCCTGAAGAGAAAAAAAAAGATATATTTTTACATATTTACAAGAGATTACAGCTACTTAATTATCATTAACCTTTTGAAGAGTGAGCAAATTTAAAATCGATGAAGTCGTTGATGCTATAATTACACTGATTATTTTCTGTCAGCTCCTATCAGCATAAGACAATCTTCAATTCGAGGCAAAATCAATTGTAAATAAGCACTGTTGATAGCATACAAGACCACGTCTTTTTTTTTGCATAAACAATACACAAAAAATCAATTCATTTGTTCCTGCTTTACAGATAAATGATAATCAGGCAAAGACTCATTCAACAAGCGGCGACGAACAAGAAGCAATTAAATAGATAAATACTGTCCCATAGCACACAATATTCGATCATTTCTTTGCGTAAACAAATAACAAATTTGAAATTGAAATCATTATTAGTCTATAAATTTGATCTATACAATCGTGCGTTGTAAGCGCGGAAGCTCTCCGTCTCTGTCTCCCGAACTGCGCTACGTTCTCTATCTGTCTCTGTCTGTCTCCGAGCTCAATGTGTAAGAGTGCTCTTCCGAATAAGTGGAGGGGGGCTCCCAGGCCCTGGGATAGTACTCCTTTAGGGGTTAATTTCATGATGCATATTTGTATTTGATTTAATATCACATTGATGCCCCTAATGTTCTTATAAACATCAAATTAGACTCATTTGTCGATGCAAATCATCATTATCAATCGGCAATATTTCATTTTGAATTATATATTCAAATCACAAATCAGAGTTTTGCATGAATATGTACTATGAATATAAAGTCAAAATGAAACTCGGACGGCTAGAATTTTTTTTTTATATTCCTTGATTTAATGAATTAATATCTGGTAATTATCTTGAATCATTTGTATTGGGTGTATTGAAAAGTCTTTGCCGATTGTTTAACAATGAAAAAATTCATTTAATTTTTTCCATTTTTATTTACAAAATATAATTTCCTCTATTACTACCTATTATTTCCCACTGGTTTTCGCGGTTTTTTTTTTATTTTTCTTTTGAATCTGGTGAATATGGAGGGTGTGGAAGTTTTTCCCATTTTAATTCCCTTATTTTTTAGTCGTATTTTTCACCTTGTAGGGTCGCCGTGTATTGTCACGAATCACTAAATTCTTCTTAATTAATTCTCGACGTTTGACTCTCAATTTTTGTTCACCCTTTTCAATTTCTGACAATACACATCTGCAGTTATTGTTTCGCCAGGTTTCATAAATTCATAATGAATAATTCCTTGAATATCCCACCAAACACACAAAATAATCTTTTTATTCGTCAATTCAGGCTTCGGAGTCAGAAATGGATTAAGTTTTATCCTCCCAAATTATCTCGGTCATAATTTGGTACTAAAAGGGTCTTGTCTTATGAACTTTTGTCTTGATAATAAAACTTTGAAAGTGTTTCGTCGCTCTCCTTTCTTATCATCAGACTCTACTTTAATTTATTAATACTTGATGATATTTGAATCGGCCCCATTAATCGTTGTCCCAATTAAGCGGAATTCACGCTTATACAATCGTAGTATCGGTATTTTAAATCGTTTGGATGAAAAATGCATTAAGAAATGACATGGCAATTCAATCCGGATATTGAATTGTCTCCGCATTGTGCGAAATAAATATAAAGAAAAGCGATTATGGAAATTTGTCGAGCCCCATCCTATATTTTTTTCACTTTTCTTCTTCGGTAAGAAATTCAATAAATTCATGCATTTTTTGGAGATTTAAGAGTTTTAGAAAGCCCCTCGCCCTTTTTTGTTACGAGTTATCGGCGCTATATTTCGTGCCTCCTCTTCTGCTCTTGGAATATCACTGGACTCGATTACAGCTTCTTTCCTCAATTTTGCAGAAGGCATTGATAGGGGGGCGGGCCTTATCTCCTCTGCTTGCGTTTTTTATGGTGTAATGCAGCTAGTGTAGTGGTTTTATTTTTCAATTTTCCCATTTCAACAAAGATGCTGACACAGCTTGGCGTGTTTTCTTTGGATCTTTCTGAGACGTTGCATTGTTCTATGATTTACTTTCACCAATATACCGAGTGCACACGAATTTAATGTTGAACGGATCTGCATCCTGGAAGCACACAGTCTCTCCACAGATAGGTTTATTGCAAGATCGTGATGTTTATTTAATGTACACCGTTACTCTCATCTTGCAACTCGACACCCGGAGCCATGTGTTGCATTTGAAGGAGGTGGAAAATGGAATAGAGATAGGCGAGTTACCGTCAATGTTGCCGACATTAGACCAGTGGTCGTATTAAAAAACAAATAAATCAATCGCGAGTCGACGGTTAACGACACCTGTCATGTGTTGGGGAAAATCCGGATTATGCCGTTCGGTTCACCAGTTGAAAAAATGTCGGAATCTGCTCTGGTGGAAATGAAAGACGAGTCATGGACTTAACGCGGTCGGCTCGTCATTCCGACGGAAAAAAATCGGTCTGGAAAAAGTGGGAATGCGTCCTATAATCTAAAATAAACATGTTTTCATAAAATAAACCGGGATCATAGGATAAGGGAAGTCAAATTCGAGTATATGCTAATGTCGAACTTTGTCGAGATGGAGGCTTATGATAATTTTAACGCTCATCCCTTCTTGTCGACTCAGACTCGAAAGTAAATAAACAGCATAGGAAAATATTAAGCCAAATAATACCCAATACCATATATGATATCCGACTATACAAATACTTCTTTAGAATCACAAAAAAACCTACTTATTTACATGCATAATGTATACGACGCCCACTCCATTGCCATTGAATAATTGCCTTTGTTGCCACACATGAGCGATCTAAATCAGTTTCTTAATAAAAAATGTCATCTATGACATGTATACTATTTTTTACATCAACATAAATTAATATAGAAAGTAATATGATTGCAATTTTTGATGTTAACCCTTTTGGGTCCGCTAATTTTTCATAAAAACGTAGAAGTAGAAAAAACTCACCATACTAACAAATTTTGAAGAATCCAAACTAACCCTAATTTCCTAGGGAATTAAGATACTAGGACGATTAATAAAGTTCATTTATGAGTGACAATTTTGCCACTCACTCATAGATAAAAAAAATGACCGGGACATCGAACCTGAATTAAACTGAAAACCGATAAAACCGTTATTTTTGTCGGAACGAAAACCAAAACTGAACCAAAAGAAGTCCAATAAATAATGTTTACTTGATTTTTGAGTTGATACATGTGATCTTCATCATTTTTATGCAGAATTTGTTAGGTTGTATTCATTGGATAATACTGGATGAGACCCAATATTTTGGTTTTTTTAAAAGGACTTAATCCTACCATGAAAATTGATAAAGGTTTGGGACCTGATCTGTATCGAAAACCAGTAAAATCATTATTTCTTCTAGAACGAAAATCCGTCTAGAAATCATCATAAACATAGATGCTATATTTGCATATCCACCACTTATCTCTCAGGACCGTCGCAGCGTGATTGAAGCTTGTACATAAATAAATAAACACTTTCGATAGCACACAATATTCGATCATTTCTACAAGTAAACATAAACAATACACCTGAAATCAATTCATTATATCATTATTAGTCGATACATTTGATTTAATGATTTATCCAATCGTATTATGTACGCAAACTACTCTTTCCGTCTCTATCTCTCATTTAAAATCGCCATCTCTTCTCTGTCTCTAAGCTCAAAGGTTAAAAGTATTAAATGCACCGCATAATGTTATAGAATCATATGAATGCCATATCTAGTTGATTCAATGTAAATCTGATTCAATGCATTGAAGTACATACGAAATCTCCCCTAAAAAAATATTTAATGAAATTTTATTATGGGTATCTCTGGGTCGCAAAGGGTTAATAGACTTATATTTAAAAAAATATATCATTTAAATTCATCAACTACTTATTTATTATTTAAAAAATCTAATACAAAATGTTTATATAGCAATCTGCCAAATGAGTAATTTGATATATCACTATGTCTATGGTTACATACATGGTCTATGCTAATTTGACATTTTAAAAACGTAATATATTAACTTTTGAAACGGTTGTCAATAAATTCCATATTAGATTTGTATAGCAATCAATAATTCTTATCAAAATGTCATTTAATCCCTTCAATTCAAAACTCGGTTTGTTATGTGAAAATTTGAATCATAGCCTTTGAGTCCCGTATTTTCAGAAAATTTAATAAAATTGCCGAAAGCCAAAGAATGAAAGACATTTATGGCACTCGTGTATGAAATCTATCCTCTTCGCTAATGGAATACAATCTCCTAATGCGATCTTTAATCGATCAAGTTGATGCTAATAGTAGTACTCTACTATGACAGACAAATTTAGTGATATCATCTGAAAGTGGATAATACATCAGCCATTTCATATCATCTATCATAATACGAATGTGTAAAAATAATATCAATCAAATATACCATAAGCAAACGGAGAAAGCGTTTTAAGGTCAGCATAACAGTTACGTAGCATTTTAGAATTTATAATATCGCTTTTGCATCCCTAGCGCTGTTGCACATTAGATAAATTATATTTTAAGGCTTTCATTCGCAATTGTATGCATTCGGAGCGTTGCATCCCCGACTTGCGATTTTCAGGCGCAAAAACGACACATTCGGATGCATTTATTCAATCTGTCCGAACAAAACGGCTCTTGTAAATTTAATCATGAATGATATGACAGCCATCAAAACTGTGTACGGCGTCGATGCAAATTTAAAACGGAGCCCTCGCAATTTGTGCCGGATTAATTTTATAACGCAAACCGGTCATAAAAGCACACAAAGAGGATTGAAAAATTTGATACGCCGGAAAACGCAGATTTTTTCATCCCCCAAATTGTGCGAGCGCTTTTAATTTATTGCCTATTAAATGATAAGCCCGCAGCTTTTGGGTAATTCAATTGAGTTCGATTTAAAAACGCAGCGCAAATGTGCTCTACATCCGTGTATGTAATTCAAAAATGTATTACGTATTTGATTCACATTCCATCATAATCCGCAATTGCTTGCCTTTAAGAGCATTAGAAAGTATTAACTTCGTTACATAACGAACCTTTAACCTTTTCGATGGCGCTGTTAACATCTCAAAGATGCGATAAAGTCAAATATAAATATATTGCCGTGCGAACGTTTAACATGTTGTAGTTCAAAATCGACCTCATTACGAAGTATGTGTGTCATATCGTGCGCTACTGGGGTAGCGTTTCGGGGGATGAAGCACCCCTTCATCTCAATAATGTAAATAGGAGTGCTGATTATTGATTTTCTCTATTAAAAAAGGGGGAGAAACGTTTGTGTGCATATAAGCGCGTATTCCTGTTTAGCAGTTTGCTCAAAACGTACATCATAATAATGTAGCAATCACTCAGAGCATTGTGGAGTCTGGATGGGGTGCAAAATGGCTCATCTCGTCAACGAACGATGTGCAAATACTCCTCGAGATGATGGACATTTCTTATAATAGATTTCATGCAAGACTTCCAAAATGCGACATCCCCTATTCAAATTTGGTCGCCGTGTGTTGAGTTGATTACGACTGTTTCGCATTGTGCGGATTCGAATTAAGAAAACGTATCCCGGGCATGATCATCCTGATGAGAGCGTCTGGAGTGTAATTTCGACATTCGAGGGTGGATTGTAGGCTTTTTTCTTATTGTCAAGAAAATGCTTTTCTTTTGGCTGCTTATTCGCACGAGGGATGTTGAAATTCCCAACCTTTTTCGTTGAAATCCGACGAAAATAAACCAATTCCGCACGAGTACATGCGGCATTCTTATCTATTAGATGTTGCTCAAAAGGCACATCATTTTGACGACTGTCACCAATTCAAGTGACCTCTTAATAATCGATCATTTATAATTGATCATCAGAATGCTATTTGGTGAAGCTTCATATTGGACGACATCAAAATATTCTCGCTTTTATATGCCATGCAATGAATCGCAGATGGTCTAAAATATTCAATATGCAATAAGGGGAGAGTTCATTTAGCCTGCACGCAACACAGTTTAGCACCATCATTAGATTATCCATGAATTTACATCCAATGTTTAATCTATTCATCAAACAATCGATGATTGTACATAGCTTCATTAATGAAATAATTCGGATCAAACTACCTGCTTAAAACATCATAAATCCTATTTAATTTCCCCCAATTAATATCATTTTAACTAGACTTTTAAGCTTTCATGCAGTGAAAAATGCATAATTAAATTGAATAATGTAAAAATTTTAAGTTGAAATCGTACAAAAAAGGTCGCACAAAAAAAGTCGCACAAATAGAGGTTTGAGTGTACTATCCAAATATTTATGGAACATGACATTCTTAGAACAACATACGGCTTAGAAGATTAATGAGAAATGGATGATCTTTTACAATGTCAAAATATAACCATGAATGATTGAATCGATTTAGATCGCTGTATAAAAGATACATCCAATCTCACTTATACCCTCGTACTGATCCCATTAAAATGCGTTTCTGCGTGCTTTTAGTGGATTGCTGCTTAGCATTCAAGTAATTTTTTAACGTCAGCTAGCCCCATTTCATATATAGTTTATCTTCATACATCACCTTCAGCTAGTTCTTGCAGCTATGATGTGGTCTTCCATCAGATCATCCCCCTGCTATAAGTCTCGGGAGCGCTCGCGTGGGGTTCTTTTTCGTAGGTAATAATCCACTTAGAGTCGTTATTCTTCAATCTGATACACGACAACACGAACTTTTATACTTCAACAGGTATGATCGAATTGCCTTTTGCTAATTTTTCGAGCAACGAATCGAACATATGCGCGTTTTAATTGGATAAGTCGTGTCCGAAATTGAACGTGTTCGGCGTTAGTATTGCAACATTGTTTAATTTATATGTCGAACACTCTCCATTCTCTTTCATTCAATATTAAGTATAACCTTGACTCTCTCGTTTTACTAATGATTATCGCACTCCATGTAAAAATGAACGAATAGTCTTTCCATTGGGTTTGAAAACGTGAGCTTTTGTACACAGACATAAGATATCCCTGGACTCGGGTAAAAGATCATGGTATGGTGTTTCAACGTTGACACTCTACAATAGAAGGGCTTTGCACAATGTGAGGCTGATTTTTTTTCCTCCCCTGATTAGAAAGTAGGGGGAGCTAAAAAGTATACAACCAACCCCACAGCATTTACCGTAGCTATGTACATTCACGGGCATTATCTAGAATCACTTTCCGGGGGGGTGGTTTGGTGATATACAGCAGTAGGGATGTATTATTGTTTTGTATTTATTCCATGATGGTCTAGAGCTCTTTTTGAGAGATGTAGCTTGACCATGAAATGATTAAAGAATGCGTTTCTGATGTTTCAAAGAAGTTTAAGACCATTTATGGTAACATAATATTGTGGCGTTTAATCGTATACTATTAAATTTAATGTTGTAGTTTAATAACACTAATTATCTCTCTGGCATATTGTTAACACTTACGAGCTATAAACATATTAAATGTATTAGGGTGTACCATATGAACGTTCGGAATTCATAAATAAACGTTAAAATGCCATACATTTTATAAAATATTAGTTTCTATAGTATTTTATCAACGAAAAACTAAATTATTGATACCATTAGCTTTGTTAAGGCATTGAAAGCTTTGGCGAATGAATTGAAGATACATCGGCGTTCAATCAATGTCCAAATTCATGTAAAAATGGGAATTTGATATGATTTTTTTGTATCATTTTTGAATTATTATCTCACAAAATGATCCTTCTCTAAAAATTTTTTTTGTTGACGTCATCTTGTTAAAAGCCGTTAAAATAATAGAAATAGCAGCAAATACTCTGTTTTTTTAAAGACAATTGAAAATTATAGTACATTTAACAATTTTAAATAGTCAAACTTGTAAAATATTGCACAGAATCTTTCTCAATCTTGGTCGATCGTTAATTAATTGAAATTCCGAATCTTCATGTGATACTGTGTATTACTACGTTTTAATAGTGTCTATTTATTTAAATATGTTTTAGAACATATAATTAAATGAAAATAATGTGCAATGTGATACAAAATGGCGGGACCGCTTAAATGCAGCCAGTGTTGCCAGTCGTAAATCGTGCCCCCCGCGGCCAAACAATGTGATCTAATCTACCGCTGTCCCCTTTTACTATATTTTTGCGTGAAACGGTTTTCGTTAATGGTGATAATGTTGAACGGGAGGACACAATCGGACACGAATGTACCTCATTGGTGAACGGCACCGGAGCCCTTTTCTTGTATTATGGGCAACACTCACGGAGGAACAGCCAACGGCAGCAGCTACAAGGATGGAAGCAAAGCGAGGAGGGCAAGGAGTTTGCCCACCTCCCCGGAAGTTCGAAGGTATAACCGTAAATTGATTGTTTTGAGTCATTCGACACCGCCTTATAAAATTAATCGATTATCTCTTCCGTAGCCGTGAGTGCATTCACTTTGCGGCCAGGTCGTTAAAACGGATTAATTGCACGACATCTATCAAACCTGCAATAAATCAATCATTTATTATGCATGCTCTATAGACAAAGCGAAACGAAAATTCTTTATATGGATATGAATGATTGTATGAAAGCCAAATCAATGGTACATTAAATAAAATATTTTAATATTGGGTTCATTTTGGAACCATGGAAAAATGTACTTTCCTGGATATAAGAAAGTAAGCACTTGAATGATAAATTAAGCTGGACAAACCCTACTATAAAATATTGATTTACAATAAGGAGTAGAATATCATTTAAAAATAATGAATCCACCCATAGATCCCTTTCTGCATAAAACTACTAATCAAATTATATTATACTAATAACTAAAAATTAACCCAGTAAACGAAAAAAGCAAATTAACCCCTATAAATACCGTGCGCACAAATCTGTGCGTTTTATCATTTCAACTTTATACACACGAAAAAACATATTAAAATATATTTTTACTCAAACGTATCTCTTCAAAATTTTGTATATAGATATCGACAATATTATATTTTATTAAATATATTTAAATTTATAGCCATCTTCATATTTTGAAGGATCAAAACTTGCACCAAAAAAAAATCCATTTTCGAGTCAAGATGTTCGTTTAAAATTTGTATACATACATTTTTCCATGCGAATAATTTTGGGATCATTTTGTGCATACACATGTCAGCCTGTCTGAAATAGCCCTTTTTTTTAAAGGGTCCTTTTTTGATTACCCGTTATTCTAATTTATTTCCATCGATCGACTTTCGCATGCATATTAATAATTATGTCTAGAGTAAACGGGTAAAATATGGGATAATTTATATACAGTTAGTGTCTCGAATCGTATCTTTTGTTATTGAAAATGAACCCTTTGAGTGGTGAGCTAATTTAAAATCATCATTTGTATGTCCGCCTTATCTTCTCATCTGTACAAATCCACTTATCTGTCGGGACCGTCGCAGCGTGTATGAACCTTGTACATAAATAGAACACGATATACGGTCAATTCATTGTGTAAACATAAAAAATTGCTTTAAAAAATCGCATAACTTCGAAATCGCACAAAAAGAGGTTTGAGTGAATACAAAAAATGATACTAACTGAGCAACGACCCGATACCAAAGAGTTAATAAGGGGTTTTTAACAATTTCAGTATAGAAAAAATATGATCACCATTTTTTTTAAATTACATCTTTCTCAATAAGACTGTTCGTATCCAATATACTTTTTTTGAAGGAACAATAAAACTGGGAATTTCTACCTAGAAAAAAATCTTATGACATTGATCCAATTATTGCAATGAAGATATAATTTATATTAATCGCCCTGATGATCTAATAGCCAAGATATCTCCACTTGGCATTCAGTAATTGATATTATGTATTTACCGAGCGTTCCCATGGAAATTTTTCATTAACCCATTGAGAAGTGAGCTAATTTAAAATCTTCATAATCTTAGATACTATATTTGCTTGTCCGCCACTTATCATCCGTATAAATCCACTTATTTGTCAGGGCCGTTGCAGCGTGTATAAAACTTGTACACAAATATATAAACACTCTTATTTGAAATCGATTAATTATATCATTAACATATCACTATTAGTCGATAAATTTGGGTTAACGATCTATCCAATCGTACAATGTACGCAAGATACTCTCTCCGTTTCTGTCTGTCTTCGAGCTCAACGTGTAAAAATGATCTTTCCGAATCACTAGAATTCGGACACAGCTCTATGTCTTAACTCTTTAAAGGGCTATAAATGTTCATAACCAAAAAAATAGGCTTACTGTAAATAATACATATTTTATTGATAATTTAATAAATATATACCTTCGCTTTTATACGTTTAATAATTATATACCTTCGCTTTTATACGATACGTGAGCCACAGTTTGATTTTCACTAATTTTACCATTATAAGCTCTCAAATCAAAATACATTTCAAATTTGGCTTAATTTTGTTGCCTCGAGATTTCTTCAAAAATAAGCAGAATCATATTTAATTTCATCAAATAGCTTGATATATATGATTGGACTTGATTTTGCTAGCATGACTACTAATAAATCACGTTTATAGCGAGCAATTGTAGAAGATGCGTCGTCGTGCTTCTTATACAGAGATCTTAGACAATGCGAAAATATTTTATTTGTATCCGATCTTATCTTCCATATTTTTGGATGTTCTTTACTTAGTTACTCACACAATACAGTACCAATAATATTAATAAAGGATCGTTTTTAAAACAACATTTCACGCTTATAACGAGCACTATTGCTATTTTATCGAGCAAAATTCATAGATTATCTAAAATAAATAAGGCAAACAATGCATTAAAATGATCATTGTTGCTTGTTATAATCGAAATACTCTCCTAATATATCCTTCCACAATAATAAATAGATATTGACTTTGATTGCGCATAATATCATAGTGAATGCTTTATGTGGGATCTTTAAGGTTATTTTCGGCATGTGACATCAATTATTTTATGGGAAACCTTTGATGTCGAAGATTGCGTTTTAAAACCCACAGAAAACGGTTTGATGTTAGTTTTATTTGCTTTGCTTTCTTGCCTTTCCATTTTAATAGTCTAGTGTTAACGGACTGGCACTACAGTATTTCATGCGAATATTTATAGAGCTATAACGTCTACATTGGAGCAATACGTATCTGGTGAACAACCACACTTGCTTATCGGTGTTTCTCAATCAGTGATGCTGTAGAATTTATTTCATAATAAAAATTATTGTGAATTGCGTGTTCAATTCGAACTGGAACATTTCTTCCGTCTGAATTTAATCCCGAGCATTAGATTGCAAATGTCTGCATTAACATGGAATTTTGCCGAACATTTAGCACCAGAGGCTTTCAAGCTGGGCCGTTAATCAGTGGCTTATTATCGCGTTGCAAAACCCGTCCGCCCTCGCCCTGGACGGGAACAAGGGACCTCTGGCAAATCCGGTTTTCCGATGCAGCAATAAAACCAAATCTGCCTTAATACGACCACGCCTTAAGCTGTTGCATTTAATCTTTCGGATCATTCTGAAAATGGCGACAGATTCCTTTACATTCGTAACGTTTATTTAACCGACCTCTTGAACAAACGAGACCCCGATCCTCGTTGTGGATGGAAGTAAATTATCTCCAACCAAAATGAGATCGTAAACGAAGCATTCTTTCGTAGATGTTAGCTGAATCCCCAAGCAGTTGTGTGGGAGTGTTACAAACCATTAATCTACTATTTCCAAGTTGTAAATGCCACCCGTTGCATATTGCACGCTCTGACCTTAGAATATTAACTTGTTTCAACATATAACAATTTGTATTTATATTGTTTTCAATAAAAAAACACGATCCTATCTCAAATTGCTTGTTTTGAATGGTCAGTCTATTATAATTAAGTCAATTCCAAATGCCAAAGCGAATCAACGCCAAAACAAATCAAGAATTGAATGAATCAGTTGAAGGCGAACATCCTAATGATGAGTGTAATTTTGTTTATACCAAGGCTTTGAACCGGAACGAAACCGAAAACCGTTAAACAGTAAAAGCGTCATTTTTTCCTGGAACAAACAGTAACCCAAATGAAAAAATAACGGTTCTAAACCCTGGTTTATACGGTTTTATCACGCAGTGTATCCGCAAGATTTAATGATAGCTTTTTATGCGCATGCGTAGATAAAATATGACACTGGTGCGTCGTGCTCAAAATAGAAGGGATGTAGTCATTCTTCCTGGTTGAAGGGAACAAGCTCTGCCGGGAAGGAATGGGGGAGCGTTAGATCTGACACCTTCAAGATCGATAGAATGAGCCAGTCTAAATGATACAGGACATATTTTGTTCTTCGCCGAACGATCGTCTTTCACCCTATGAGTGTTTTCACCATCCAGATTTAAAGCGTCAGTGGACAGATCGAAGTCTAAGGGTGATAATCGCCCTTGAGGACTACACTCTTACAAGTAAGTGGACAGTGCTCGGGGCTTAAAACCAGAGATGAACATTTGCTGGAACAAAAACCGGAGCTGAACCAATTAATGAAAATATCGGTTTTTTTCGGTTCGTAGCCTTACGTTACACGTCTTGTTTAGCTAAACTCATCTTATTTATTTGCTATGTACTCATACTGGGACTCTCAGATTTAAATTGTTTACTAGTGTTACCTAGGACCATCTTAGGACTCTCAAACTTCCAATCAATAAGCGTCAAATCAATATTTTATCCTTCTTAATATTATATATTCAATGAATTATAAGTTCATAGCCGTGGGCGATTTTACATCTCCACGCAATAGCGCTGTTGGTCTGAGCAGATTTAATTCTCCAGATTAACAGTGACATCTTCCATCTCTCTTCAGGTGCAATGTGTTATATTAACAGCGCCATCTCTTGTGACCCTATGGAAACATTGCACCTGCATACCGACCGATCGCTACTTGTGCGTGCGCCGTTGCAGGTTGGGGAGTGACGCGCAGGAGGCAGGAGGCGGGAGAGTGGTCGGTTAGCCTTGGCTGTCGCTCCCGCAGCCAGATCTTTCTCTCTCTCTCTCGCGTAGAATAAATAGTTATTTAAAGAGAGTTTTTCTATTAGACGCCCGTCTATTCCCATTCATTCGTCCAGTAAGATCACAGCCCGATAAAAGAACGGACCGGTGCGCTAGCGCAACCATCCCGACGAGCACGTGGGGGCGGGGAGCTGCCCGAGGACTCTGCCCCCGCCTCAATGTTACAGAATCATTAAAAATCAAAGAGAGTAAATTCGACAATATTATTTATGCCGAAAACTATAAAAACCGTTATTTTCCAACCAATTGTTCTCGGAACGAAACCGCAACTGAACCGATATAAATATTTGGAACTGAGCCTCTGAGTTCAAACGATAAATGCGGATAATATTTTTTTACACGCAAAAAACATGGAATTGTATAGAATAGACCAGGGGTCGGCAACCAGCGGCTCGCGAGCCACATGCGGCTCTTTGGATGTGAAGCTGCGGCTCTTTAGTTCCATACGCAAATAACGAAACTTTCTTCTTGAATAACCATGCAAAACCATCGCTCCCATTGAATTTGTTTGCTCAATTGTTTGTTATTGAAGTACAAGTTAGTGTTGTAAGTAAATGTTAAATTGTTTCAATTTTTTACTTAAATAATAAGTGATTATCTTCTTTTTTTTCTGTGGGAGGGGAATCTTCGCAAGACACCCATTCTATGGGATTAACGATTAACTCACTAAACCCCTCCCTTGTCCTTCTCTGGCCCCCTGGTATTGTTTTACACATTACTTCAAGAGGTCAGGTAGTTTGGCCTATTCTATTGTCGGAGAGGCGCTCTGCGTCTCTCTCTCACTGCCCTCTTTGACGCTCAGAATCTCTTCTACGTAGTTGCGCCAAAGGTTCCAGTTCTTCTTGCTTCCTATCATGCTGTGTACCATGTTGTCGACGTTGAGCCCGGCTACTCCGAGTGCTTGTTTCAGCAGTTTTCTCTGGGATGCCCAAGCCTCACAGCCAATGATGGTGTGCTCTGCGTCGTCGACCTCCGCTTAGCAGTGTTGGCACGTTGCGGATGGTTCTTTGCCAATCCGCTTCAGGTACGCACTGAAGCATCCGTACCCAATGAGCACCTGTATCAAGTGGTAGGTTATTTTACCGTGTTCCCGGGCCTTCCACCGACTTATGACCAGGATAAGTCGATGGATTCATCTTCCCTTGCTGGACTGATCCCATCTCCGTTGCCAGGCTTCCCTCAGTTTCTGGTTGCGATTTTTAGGATTTTCGTAGTCCAAGGCCCTCTTCTTTGCTTGGAGGTCCAGAGGGGACATTCCAGCGATCACCAGTCCGCGTTTTCGGACACTGTCCTGTACGCTGCGGTGACTCGGAGTGCTCCCTGTCGCTGGACCCTGGCGAGCTTCTTTCTGTTAGTGTTGCGTCTGAGCGACTCGTGCCATATCGGGGCTCCGTACAGAAGGATCGAGTGTATTACCTTGTTTATGGTACGTCTTCTGCACGGCTTTGGCCCTCCAATGTTGGACATGAGCCGTCCAAGCTCGCTGGCCTTCTGCGCCTTCTGTGCAGTTTCTTCTATGTGTTTGATAAAAATCAGCTTGTTATCCATGAGGATCCCGAAGTATCTCAGTGTTTTGCTGTATTCCACATCGTGTCCTCCAATAACAAGCTGCTCAACCCTCGGTCTTCTCCGTCTGCTGCATATCATTGCCTCCGTTTTCTCGGCCGCCAACTGCAGGCGATTATCCCGCATCCACGCTCGAATTCTGGCGAGGGCTTCGTTGCCCGTCGCCTCCATTTCCCATGGATGTCGAGTGGTCAACAGCAGCGCGACGTCGTCCGCAAAGGCAATGAGTTCTGCTCCTGCAGGTAGTGCCATGTTTAGGACACCGTTGTAGAGTATGTTCCAGAAGGTTGGTCCCAAAACTGGGATGCCCATCTTCAGTCTTCTCGTCAGGTCCGTTTCATTGTGATGGACATATCGGTCTTTAAAATAATCGCTTACGAGGTCGACTGCATACTGTGAAACTTCAAATTTTTCCTCCAGGGCTCCCACGATTAGTTTGCGCTATTGAAAGTGTTTTTGATGTCCACCATCACAACATCATTACTTTGTTTAACCGAGCTTTTCCACGCTTTTCGGATGATATCAGTTACACGTTTTATTGCTCCAAGCGTGGATCGCCCCGGTCTAAAGCCATACTGCCTGTCTGACAGTTTTCATTCAATTCCTGGCTGGATTCTCTTCAACAACATTGTTTCGTGGAGTTTTCCAAGACCGTCCAGCAATTAATTGATTATCTAATAATACCACATATATATTATCTAATTTGTTGTTAAAAAATACTACTTATATATGAATAAATAGATTAGTTATTTTTTCAAAAAACTTTATTTATGCGAGTACTATTTATTGTTGGCAAGAAAATTTTTTGTGGCTCTTTAAACACTTTTAAATTCGTAAATTTTAATTTTTGGCTCTTCTGACTCAAAAGGTTGCCGACCCCTGGAATAGACGTATACTAACATAAATTAAGAATCCAACAGCGTAGAAATTCTCTCTTATCAAATTACACTGCACATTATGCCAGGAATAGCTTTCGGTGCATAATTTTTGCATTTCCCAGATGCCAAATATCGACCAGATCCCTCATTAAAGCATTAATTGCTCCCGATGGTCTTGGCTATATTAAATAGCCATTACAAGGGAGCCTGGTGAGCCAGAATAACGACTTTGAATCGGGATGCATCGAAATTGAACAGCTCAGACGAACTACGACCACATCCAACACGATCCGGTTACACGAAAAGATCAGATATTTTTTTATATGCGAATTTGATAACGCTTCGTTCTGAGATATAATAAAATGTCACGAATGAAACACGACTGCGCCGTAATAAATATGCTTTTTATGCTGGAGTAAATTTCACGCTTTTTACGCCCATCGTAAAAGTTTACGCCAAAAATATGCTGATTTTTTGTGATGAAAACGATCCACAGATTGAGCATCGCTGATTTATATATCTGTATAAATACGACTGGGTTTGTGTATATTACAAATATGGCATAACAAACATTCATTTGTGTGAAACATATGTTGATTGTTAGGCGCTCTTGATATTTTTTTTTTAGAATAGGAAATGCGCTATTGAATTAAAGCCTTTCATTGAAAATGAAAAAAAAAATGTTTACAATTGGGGAACATCGTTACAAAGATTTTTTTTTAGGGGAAGAAAAACGGATTATGGATATCTTCAAAGGATATTGTCATGGAAATTTTAAGCTAATAATGAAGCTTCGTACATCAAAAGAATATATTTTTTGAAACTCAAATGAAATATTAATTACATTTTTTTCATCTTATTTTTAATATATAGATGGCAACATTTAAATGTCATATTTTAAAAACATATACAGGTGTTTGGCACATGGACCGACAATTGCCTTTTGCTATGTTTTAAACATAGACCCTATGTCCATTTTATTTTTGTTTTATTTATTATTAAATTTCCTCTTTGTTATGGTTTTTCATTTTTGCGTTGCATTTTTGAAAATAAATTTGGTACAACACTCTTTGAAAAAATCGATGTCTCAAACGGTTGAGACATAGGACCCAGCGGGAAAAAATCGATGTCTCAAATGGGCGAGACACAGGACCGGAAAATCAAATTTTTCGCATAAATTATATTTATTGTTTGCTTGATTACCAACGGTGTATGAGTGTTGATTGAAAAATTACGAGCACGTGTAAATTGCCAAGAGATATGTAGCTTAATAATTCACGCCTGCATTTAATTATTATCACCCAGCAGGGTTGTATATTAAAAGCTATATATCAACCGGTAATATATGCGATACATGAATGATACGAGAAAATTAATAAAGCTTTCTCCTTGTCCACAGGCAAGCAAGCAAAGCTGCCGTTGCCGCAGCAGGTACCGCCATCCCACTTCCGAGGAGAACCAGACCATTGCCACCCACACCAGGTGAGAAATGTTAAACTAAAATCGAATAAATTTATCAATGAGAATTCTACATCTCCACTCCTCAATGGAGATAAGCATAAACCGGTCAGCTGGCTTAATGTCGAATTCATTCAGCTTTTTGTTGTGCATAAATTGGAATATCAACGATTTTTTTGCGATGGTTAAATTAACTTTTTTACAAGATACACAGTAAGACCCCGCTTAACACCGTTTCAGTATGATCTTGGACCACTATTATTTTCTATGATTGGTTTATCTAATATTTTTGTCCCATTTTTATTAAATTCTACTGCGAATTAAAAAAAAAACTAAAATCAAACGTTTTGATTGATAATACTCCAAGCCAACCAACACATTTGTCTGAAATAACAACATACGTTCGAATAAAAGTGTTTTTTTAAATGCGTTAATCCAACGCATTTTCGAGTACTTATTTCGTTGCGTTCGCCGCTGCAACGGCTCCCCGACTGATACTTTATTCAGTCGCGGAGACCGCACCGGGAGGTCATTCGAAATACTCTTATCCTCGACGATGATCCCGGCGCTGATGAACGTTGGACACATCACCTCTCGAAGAAGAAGGGCCTGGTTCTCTCTATCATCGACGGCGATCCGTCTTTCCAAGGCGACGTCATAAAGGAAGACTTAATAGATGGAAAACTATAACCTAATCGATTCAACGGCTCTATCGGCCAATCTGAGTCTTTACACAAAAAATATGACCAGCTTTATGCAAAGCAAACTGTAAACGGCGACATACTTTAATCCATGCAAAACTACAATATCATGGATGCTGTAGACCAGAAGTGTCAAATTTGCGGCCCGTGGGCCGTATGCGGCCCGCAACGAATATTTTTGCGACCCAGCCAACAAAACGAACACAATGCTAAAAAGTGTAGTGATATGCGAATAATGACGCCACTTCTGAACAGAACATGAGGCATTATATAAACACCGGTCAATATTAAGTCAAGGTCCATATAAAACCATTTTTCTCTCAAGACCGCGCAGCGTGAGTGAAGGTTGTATATCATTAAATTAACTATTAAACATAAACAATGTGTGTCTTCACTTTAAGCAACAACAAGCGTTGATACATGCGACGGACACGAATACGCTACAAACGATTTTCCCTCTCTTTCCGATCAACTATCGGTTGTAGTTTCACTTTTCGTGACGTTCAAGCCAACTTTCCCTACCGCGCCTACGCAAGTTTCACTTTTAAAAAAATAATAAATATTCTTATTCTCTATTATATTTTACTTATCCCCATTATTTACGTTTAAGATGAGCTCGTTTAACGCTGTTTTGTTTAGCGCTGCAACTACTGTACATCAATGTTTGATATTGACTCCCTCATGCGCAACATTATTATGCATGCTTATCAATCTTGGCACATTTGTTTGTATATAAATGTCAGTGTTTGGTTTCGGTGTTTTTATGAGTCAGCATTCTGGTGAAAAGGTTTTCAATCATGAACGCTTGTACACAAGAAGACATTACTCCCGAGACATGGATCTTCAAACTTTTGCTCAAAATACTTGAGGTAATAGTACTGAACGACGTTAATATAAACGATTTTAAGTCGAAAAAAAAACGAATACAAAACACTTCCAAGATGTAACTTTCACAGGCAATTTTTGCATAAAGCTCGCAGATAAAGTTTTGTAAGAAAATTCCCTCGAGTCTTCCATATATGTTATAATAATTCCAATTTTCTGTACAAAGTTTGTTAAGAAAATACACATGCAAATGTACAGAAACCAATTATATTTTGTTTCGAAGACTTAACAGATAAATTCTATAACAACAGGAGGTCTGCGTGACTAAAATTGAACCATATTGACCTACTCCAAGTCAGCCATCAATAAATGTCAGAAAAGTTTTAAGCGTCGAGTCGAGTTGAACTTCATTTGAAAAGTTTTTCAATTACCCTCTTATCCGATATTATATTTTACAGCATGATATTGAAATATAAAGATCAATCTCGTTTTATAAAAACTTAATCCTGAAATTTCAGCGATAGATGGCGAAAATCGCTTATATAACAACATTCCGTATAAGCAACGAGCGCTTATTACTTTATTGAGGTATCTTTAAATCTCCAGGGCGCCATTCCTAAATTAATTCATTCCATCTTTCGAGCTACCTTATATTATAGTTATGTGACTTGCCCAACTTTAATGGTAGTCCCTTATATGCACTATGTTGCCCCTTCTCACATAACATGGTAATTTTGATTCAAATTTGTGCTAAATATGTATCGTTTTTATAATAATGTTTTTAATTAAGTTTTTGTAATTACAGACCAACATAAGAAACATTTTAAAAGCAGTGTCAGATTGTCGAATTTGTCGGATTATAAAGTGCTGCCCCCGACCCCTTGTAATCCGAAAAAATATGAAAATGATGAGATATACATAGATAATACATATTATAGAATTAACATCATAAACAATAAACACAAAGTTTTTGTATCATAAATTGTGGATCGACCTACGCTGTACTCAATTGCCACAATTTACAAAAAAACATTACGATTAAGAAATTCCAGGATTACACTTTCACATTTTTTACATTGACAAAGCTTTACCGTACATATGTAATATAATTGTTTTGTAATGTCGGACTACAGGGAGCTTCGGGTTGGACCGGGTCCGGATTACCGCGGGTCTGCCGCATATGGAATTTCTGATCACTCTAACATGATTTCAATGAGTATTTCTGCCTATTCTGGCAATTCACAGTCAGATCATGTAGCTTCAAATCCAACCAATATTGTAGATTAGATGATTATAGATCATTATAGATCCTAACAATTTTATAATAAATTTGTTATAAGAACTGACTTTATAAATAAATTATTGATTTTTAATCTTCTTAATGCTAGACAGCGACATATCGTCAGCAGACAACACATACGCAAAGTGCCAACGACGATATATCGCTGTGCATATTTGCTGCGTGTACCTCAAATTAATTATCAAACTATGACCAAACATTCATTATTAAATAAAATCGATTTGTCCAATTTTTTTAGTAATTTCCAATCAATTTCATATGTATGATTTTTAACAAATGTTGGAATGTGGTTAGCATTACAGCAGACCTGCGGTAATGCGGCCCCAGCCTAATCCGTCACCCCATGTAGTCCGACATTCAAATGTCAGTATAGTGCATATGTACAGTAAAGCTTCGTTAATGTAAAAGTTTGATTCTGAACCGCCTAAATTCTATAATATTAAACCTTATTTTGTTGTATATCTCACCATGTTTCCGGATTACAAGGGGGCAGTACTCTATAGTTCGACAAATATATTTGTCGGATTACTGCGGGTCTGCTGTAATTTATTCTGCTTCTATTTATATGGATTAATTCTGTTGTACAAAATTATTTTTGACTCCTTTCCTGCCAATATTTTCTATAAACTGTTTCTTACTTGAAGTTCCCTATTATTTCCTTTACATTGCTGCCACCCACTAGTTTTAATGGCTGTACATGTTTTCTTGCTTGTGACTAAAATAGCAAAGGATGCATTTTCTGCACATGTTGGACATGGGTCATCAACACCACATTATCGAGATCATTTTTGCGTCCTTTATTTTTAGCTTCCGCGAAGGAGCTTTTATATTGGACAAAGACATTGGTGAACCGAATGAATTATCTGATGATTCTTGTGTAACTTCCTGCTTCATAGCATTTATCATGTTCAATATTTTTTGTTGGAATTGAGTCAGGATTCCATATACGGAGACCGCCAGTCGCGAAGGACACTTTCAAAGCCGGCTTTCGATTATAGCATCCTCTCATTATTTGGACTTGGAGAAAAAAGCCTTCGTCGGCATCCCACGTGCCGTCTATTTCCGAGCGTCCTTCAAGCTATAAGGAATTGGAATCACGTCGATTTGCAATCAACACGGATGTTAGCAAACGGACATTGTCCGATTACATGATCGTCCTACTCCCGCTCTTCCAGTCTTCAATTTTATCGCATTAATATACGTGGATGTATGAATGTGTCTGTTCGATTGTTGCAGTCCGTTCTGATTTGCATGACAATCACTGCCAATTGTCTGACAGGATAAATCGCGATTGACCTCATGCAGTCAGTGGTCAACTGCCATCGCTGCAGAACGCTCGCGATTTAATCGTCTTCAAGATAATTCGGTGCTTATCAAATTTGAGGTCATTATGTGATACGATTGTTTGAGAGTAATTGTTTGGAAGTATTGCTCGGAGTGCTCAATCAGGCAGTATTGGACATCCATCACCATTAGCTGGAGCGTCCCCATTATTGAATTTGTCTCCCCTCGGTCATCCTTCCAAGTCTTGCACGTGCCTCTACTAATTTACAGAAGTAATCCCAGCCTATCTTATCTCTCACCCCTAAATATTATTATGTGTCATGCTTTCGTGGATCCATTTTTAATTTCAAACACAAGCAACGACATAGCTGTAAACTGACACTCTGATTTAATATTATTCGGATCATTAAAATATCTAAACTGGGGCAATGATCCTGTCAAGCCAGTCTTGACACGCCAGCATCTGATTGATCTGAAGACGCCGCTATCAGCTTCAAGTGTTGAACCATACATACTATGTTATCGATACAGTTATGGTAATATTTGAGGAAGAGTGTCAGATCGTCTCAAATCTTCGAAGGCGTCAGTTGTGAAAATTTTTTTCAAGTTGCCGGACAAAGTTCACATCCATAATTTTACATATTACATTATTTAACAGCCAGATTACAATGGAATATTTACGTAATTTTTTTTATTATCGTTTTGGGCTAGGGAAATGTTCATTCCATTGTGCAAAACCTGCCTAATTATGACACGCCTATCTTATTCTCATGCTTCAAATTTACGCACCAAAGACATCCAAACATTGTATGCATAATTTCTGAATATTTAACCATTTGGCATCGGATCGAAGCTTTTGCGACGATCGAATTCGGTGCGAAAAAAGCGGACGTATTTGACCTGCACCGGTATCTGCTTTCTTATGGCGACTCGCTGCTTGTTTGAAGTACTTCATCTTTCAACAACTCATAATGTCATCCATTTATTGAGTCAATGATATAGCTTTAAAACATTTTATTTAAATACATTTATTTAAGCCCATTTACAAAAGAAATATAACATTTAATGTTATGAGTATTTGAGCCACATCAATAACACTTATCTTGGCGCTCTTAATTCTATTAATAAATAACTCAAGCGAATGAATATTATGCCTATTTATACACAAATAGATATCATTATCATGATTGTTTTGAATGTTTCTTTGCCAAAATTCAATCGCAAAAGCATTCCATCGCCATTCAAACGATAAAAGTTCACTTCTTTGACCCGAAATTTGAGCGTTTAAATCAACATAATTTGGTTTTTTTAAATTTTATCCAGCATCACACGTATATATCATATTATAAACTGGATCCGATTCAATCTCTTCGCTCATGCCGCAACCCTTATCTCGCAAAAGAGATGCTATTCGATATTTTATCATGCAATTTGATATGACATCGTATCTTTTGCGAGGATCTTTGACGGGGGTTTTTATGGCGACCTCACACGTTTGTGATTTGTCGTCGAATCTTTTGACGCTTGAATTAGCCCTTGAAGGGACAACATTTCAGAGGAATCAAATCATGCATTAAAAATTGATTCGCCGATGTGTATACATTTCATTTACAGCATAAAATCGAAAGTATTCACGAATTAACATTGTATAAAAATGCATAGATTATAAGCACACAATGGTAAACAATAGTAATAAAAAGACAATGGGACTAAACTTGTCCACTTGGCATCTGTCCATTGATATTTCCGGTGCTCCATCATCGTGCTGAATTAATAACGAACAGTATGAGTTTAAACTGTGTCCTAGAATTTTTTGTATTATTAAAATATATTTATTTTTTGAATTAATAATTTATAGGGAGCAAAGGTGGCAGTACCATATCTGGAAGTTCGAGTCGTTCCAGCAGTCCTATCGGCCAACAACAGCCGGTAATATCAACTCCTAGAGGGCCTGTTGGACAACATCAAGCCCTAGTCAACAATCATGGGTATGTCAAATTTGCATTTGCTAATGTGAGCGTGTTTGCTTTAAATATTTTAAGTATTGTATACGAGTGCTTTGTATTTAAATTTTGCAGATCACGCCCGAATTCATCGCTTTTAGCACCGGGTAGTAAAATACCCTCCAGCCCTTATTGTGGACAACCGGCCTCCCCTGGAGCACCACCACCGCCACCTCATCAGGCACAAACTGCTCCCACTAAGCACTCCATGTTAGATAAGTTAAAGCTATTCAAAGACAAATCATCCAGCGATCGCCAAAAGAATAATCCAACCATATCAAAGAGGACCAGCTCATCCAGTGGTTTTTCGTCAGCTAAGAGCGAAAGATCAGATTCGAGTCTCAGTCTGAACGAAAGCCACAATATCACCAATTCACATATCAAAGGACCAAATAACATAGGAAAGGTAGCCCAAACGGACATATCACAATCGAAAGACAATCAAAAGCAATCTAACAAAAGCATCAAATCCAAATTAGTTACGTCCAAGCAGAAGGATTCGTCCATGATCAATAAGCCGCAGAAGAATGAAAAATCTTCCAAAAACAGTCCAAAGCTGCAGGTCAAAGATAAAGAATCAAAAATTGCACCCCCTAAAACAGCAATCAACGCAAAGCCACTCCATGTGGACGATAGCTTAAAACAAAGTAAGATTTCCGTCAAGCAAGATACAAAAATATCCAAACTATCTGGAAGTCAAATGAAATTATGTGGCGATCAAAAGAACATCACCAACGATGGACA
The DNA here is from genome assembly GCA_008973525.1 of Stenopsyche tienmushanensis. Lineage (NCBI taxonomy): Eukaryota > Metazoa > Arthropoda > Insecta > Trichoptera > Stenopsychidae > Stenopsyche > Stenopsyche tienmushanensis. The sequence goes on from WACJ01000135.1 coordinate 494,976, forward strand.
CGCCAACAAAATGTCACCGACTGATCCAAAAATTACTCAAACTAGCATCCAACCGCCCAAAATAAATACTTCCTGCAACGGCCTTACGAATTCTAATTCCAACTCATCATTTGCTTCGAATAACAACATGTCGCAATGTCAAAACTCAACAGGGATACCAAAACCGACAGCAGCTGTTAAGGGCACATCTAAAATACCCAAAGATGACAAAACGAGCGTCTCATTAGTCAAATCTAACAGCAATGCATCCCAGATGAGTCCGAGCCAAAGCAACTCAACCCTCATGACCAATTCAACGGGATCGACGACGACCACGCTTCCTTTCAACAGGGAGCTGTCGAGCTTGACGAAAGAAAACTGTCAAAAGCAAACGCTGATCGTATCACCGATGCCGAATGCCAATTCAGATCCGCAAACGGCACCCACGACAATTTTAACACAGATCATATCCTCGCAGATGTCCGAGAGCTCCAATTCCAATTCCACGCATAGCGCTTCCACCGGTCCACATTCCAATTCCAGCGATGGAAGTGTGATATATAGACCGTCGAGCGAATCTGGTTCAGAAATGTCAAAATTGCGACACAATCCATTAATACCCAATAGAAAAATAGACGTAACGGCCCAATTCATCACCGATATAATTCCTGAGAGTCAATTATTAGAGAAGAGCGAAGCGAAGAAGAAGCTGATGCACGAGATCGAGGTCAAGAAAGAATTGATGAACAAAGAACCGACTGATAAAAAATTAGATAACGTAAGAATCTGTGATAGTCCGAATCATACCAGAGATAATTCCCTGGGCGATGAAGATAACCCTTCGATGAACGTACTGCCGATGCGCCCATTGTTGAGAGGATATAACAGCCATTTAACATTACCTGCCAGGTCATCGGGCTCCATGTCGTCGAAGAACGGACTGGCCCCTGGTTATCCACATCATGCCAACACGGTAAAAGCCAATTTCGGTCGAGAAAATATGAACATGAGTCCCGGTTATGGCATGCGAGACAGAAACGGGGCACAATATATGCCCGTCGGCTTTCCAGGCTCCGAATACTGCGATCTAGATATAGCGGCCGGCTACATGTCCGAGGGTGACTGCATGCGAAGAATGGGAGTCAACGATGTGGAAAGAGAACGGTCCAGAGCGAGAGTCGGAGACATCCTGGACGGCTACATGTCCGAAGGTGGTGCATCATTGTATGCGCGCAGGATGCACAACTATCAAAACGGGCCGACGATCCAACAATACGACGACAGGTAAGATTTCCATAGCGATAATTTATTTTTATTAAATAGAGGTATTTTGGTACCAAAGCAATAAACCATCCCATACGCTCCCCTTATTGTAGAAAGAGTCGTGCCCTTGAATAGTAATATCGAATTACTGAAGGGAAAATGCCTTTTGAACGACATCAAATACACCCAACCACCCTCGCAGCCCCCATTTTGTAAAGACGGTCTATCAGGCGTGGTAAAAAATGATCTCTGCTTACCATAAATAATAAAATTTTCATACGTGGAAAGACATGCACCGGAAGCGATTTGATGGATTCTAAAATCCGAAGTTTTATCTTCCTCGATCGTTAGAAGTCGTCGTGATAAACGATTCGACCCTCAAGGTAAGGAATGCCATGTTGCATGTCACCTGTCAAGATCCCTACTTCCTTCGCCTGGGGATTGACTAGGATTTGATAGGAGCTATATTGACTTTTGAGCTTGATATATCGTCACAATGCTGCGGTTCAATAAGACGAATTACGAGAAAGTAATGGCTTTCCAGCATCAAAGAGGATATCCAACTTTCCAACCTGACCCTTGCAACTCGTTGCATTCGGATCATATCGCAATATAGATATAAAAGGTATGCTCAATGGCCATCGGAATGCCTTTTCTCCTCCAAAAAGTATCTAATCTTAAAAAGAACACCAAAGAAACATCCAAAAATATCCATTGGATGTACATATTTAAATCATATCGTATTATTAACAAAATTTATCTAACTGGTATAAAATCAAAATATTATATAGATGTAATGCAAATCTGTATATTATATTCTGCTTGAATCATTCAAATCCATAAGACTATCAAAAATTTATTAAAAACTATATATGTACATGTGTCAAATTTAGGCAATAACTAAATCATAAAATCGTTCAATTTACATTTAATTGGTCTCATTTAAATAAAGATTTTTTTGAAAATATTCAACCTTTTTAGTGCCGTACAACGATATATCATCGTTGGCAACACTTGCGTAAAGAGCCAACGACGATTTATCGTTGTGTATGCGATTGTACCCTAATATTCGCATTGCGAAAACACACTAAATATAACTTTATATTAAATTGTACAATCTATCAATGACTCGATGATACTTTTTGCTCTAAAATAATTTAGATTTGGTATTAATTTACGAGGGTGGAAAAAATAAGGATTTGGATATGAATAAATGGATATGTTCTTAGCTTAGGTATAGTTTTTTCGGTTGACAATAAATGGGTTAAGCATGCAATTTGATTGCATAAAATTAATATGAGGTTGATATAAAACAATTAGAATATAAATTAGCAATAAACATGATCTGCTTCTTGCATATAAACATCTACAGTGACTACAGACTCAAAGTTTGGGTATTGATTTAATGTATCTAATTGAAGCCCAATAAGCTATATACATAGCTTTATACCCCTCAACATTAATTATGCTACTCTCGCTTGCCTTCAGTTTTACAGCCATTGTACTATATATTATAGAATATATTGCTTTCAAGCTCGACTATAAATCATCTACTGCATTGTGTTAAAATTTTAAAAATATTTTTGATGCGACTGTAAAATCTCTGCATTTCATCCGGTAAGACTCGTAAAATATTTTTTTCTTTCTAATATACACAATTCTACTTAAGCATGCAGACAGAACGCTACATGGTTTAATCCATCCGATTCTTTCCCCACGGGGAGGATGATAGAATTATAGATTTCATCCTCGTAAATCTTCAGGCACGTGCTGGTTCGTTTCCAATGTCAAAATACATCCCATATATCAAAGGCTTGCAATGTTATCCGAATGCATTATAAATATGCATTTTTTTCAACTGCGGGATAAATTACAATGCTGTGCAATCCATGCAAAAAATATACATTTCGCAGCCCTGATATTATTGTAATTGAAAGATGAATAATAAGACGGGAAGAAAAAGGGAGAAGCATTAAATGCAACTGCGACCTATTTTATTCGCTATAGTTATGGAGGACGTGTCGCTTGGTTCTAACGGTTTGCGATTTAGCAGGGTGGCACGTGAAACCATTGGTCTGTGATCCAGACAGCACTTTAAAATAGATTTGCTTTTGGCTTTGGTAATTGGACGTGTTTAAATTATCAGATCGCTATTGCTTCATAGATGACTTCAAAATGTTCAAATACGAGCATATAAAAAAATCGCATAAAAAATACTTGAAATGCATTACATTTAAAAACCGCATAACTTCAAATCAATGTGATAGAATGTACCAAAAATCGCATAAAAAAGTTTATATATTTTTTTTATAAATAAAAACACAATACATATTTATCTTAGAATCTATTTTACTCGATAATCGTAGAAATGCAATTCTTAAGCTTTTGAGAAGAGTTTCCAGAATTAAAAACAATTTCGATCGCCCATCGCCCTATACAAACTCACATTATAATGGTCGTAACTTGCACTAGTGCTAATTTTAGATTTTTTTATGCGCATTCGCATAAAAAAAGCTTCGTTCTCTATAGAAAAATGATGGATAGGTTCCATTATTTTTAAAAACCGCATAACTTCTAATTCGCATAAAAAAGATCCGCATAAAAACAGACCCAAGTGTACACTGTAGCATCAGTAAGTTCATGATACTTATATTATGAGTCTAACTAAAAAACTATATTCTGAATTCATTATCTCATATAAATAATGAATTAATCATCAATCTCAAAGATATTTGGTTACGCGATTATAAAATAAAAGACGACTTTGAAGGTAAATCCTATTAACCCTTTGCACTCGAGATTCTTTTACGCGCGGCGAATCAGCAACTCGAGACGTTTCGCAGTACACTTGGCGAATTTTTACCACTAACTTAAAATCGTTACACACATACATTTATGTATAAAACTTTTATGCTTTTAGCTGTGCTTAAATGCATGCCTGGCTTGTTGAAGCAAGTATTACAATAATATATGGTTTGATGTCTTTCCTGGTTTTAATTCTTTGAGAAAACACTTTGCAATTCTTCCTAACTCCTGATAGAATAATATGCATGGTTACGGACTAATTTCAGATATGAAAATATTTTAGCTATTTGAAGGGGTGTCATGTTACACTGCATAAGATTATATTGAAGAGCGTAGGGACTCGCTTTAAAAGAACTTAACGTTAGCAGTCGAGTGGTGAGCGAGAGTCACCTCTCGAGTGCAAAGTGTTAATTATTATCTAATGACTGTGCACAATTTTACTCCGGATTGATAGTCAATAAATCTCTTCTTTCGGGATTTAATGGAGTACTCCAATCGCCCAGATGACGATGCATTTCTTACGTCTCAATATCATCCGCAACTTGATATGCTTTGCAAACATAAATGTTAATAAAATTTCATATTTACGAGGGATGTTATATATTTATGGGGTGTCGGAATTCCCCCAGAGATCGGATTTATATATATAGTATCGATACACGGGGCATATTTTTGGCGTGCCTAAATTCTCATAGGATTTCAAGAAGACTCTCTCCGCAATTGTTGATCTCTATTCCAATTCAATGCATAACTTCAGCTCGAGGAGTTCCATCTGCGTATCCGTAATGCGGAAATCTTTTTCTGCATTACCGCGTTCCTACGCTTAAGCAATATTTCGTCCTTCTCCCCGCATGTTTTCATCTCGTTCCCTGACTTGTATTTATCCCCAATCTGCCCTTCATCCTCAATGGTCCATCTTCATACGGCGCGAGGGGGAGCGAAATCGATTTAAACATCCCTTGCCAACACTAAAGAAAAGGACGCGTAGTGCCTTGTTGAGGAGTCCTCGACCATATTTCGTGGTGTTTTCGCCTAAACGCATTTAATGCATACATGCACCCCTAATCCCGGACAGGATTTCAGTAATTTTGAAATAGCACCGCACTTTCGGCGTATGTGCTGCCCAACTTTGCTTTCATTTGAAAATTTACGGTTAATGAAGCAGAATCTACGACTTGGCCACTTAGCTGGCTGTTGTCGCTGCAGCCTAAAGGTTAGTTAGTAGCAAGCAACAAAAACACCTCTCGTAATTTCCAAGCCCAGGACAAAGTAATTTTATGTGTGAGACGATAAAACTGCACCCTGGGGGAAATTGTCATTTTACTGCTCGCAGGTACTCTAAAATTTTATCAAGTCCTCCCTCTACAGTCGAGGACAGTTATTTTAATAAGATGTAGATTTTTGTGACAAAAGAGGCGTTTTTATCACTCCTTTTATCTACGATATTTTTTTCATGCATAAATTAGTAGTACACACTAGATATAAAATCAACATAGAAGTAACTTCATATATAAACATTTTCAGCATCCAACAATTAAAATGGGAGACAGCGACCAAAATTTTGCATCCATTTCTACAAAGCTAATTTTTGTTTCAGTCATTGTTTATAAAATGTAAATTATCAAAAAATTACAGTCTATCAATCTTTCAACATTGCAGACATTAATAACAGTTTTCAAAATCTGAATCATTGTATTTACTGGCATTAAATTAAAATCTACAAAGCTGCTTTTTTGTCTATAAGTAGTTTATGTTAGTTTTCGTTAAATACATCTCGTCAACTTGCGATACAAAGTGGTTAAGGCTTCGATAGATGTGGCTAAAGTTGTAATGCGGGAAATTGATAGAAGTATTGCAAATTTCAAAGCATTGCAATATTAAGTACATATAATATTTATTATAAGCAGTTCCTCGCAATCCCGCTTCACTTCACCAGACCAATATGCGCCAACATGGTGCATCCGCTAAACGTCTCACAAAACAAATTCCACACACAAACAATACTTGTGCTAATTTAAAAACTTCCTAGGATACACGCGTAATAACTCACCAAAGTTTCATCGCAATCGAGTGAATGGAATAGGAATGTATAGCCCGCAAACAAATTCAATAATATATTAACTTATAAACAGACGATCATTTTTATCAAATTTATGCATGTCTCAAAAATTGTTATAAATGACGGCAACAACATAATTGCGATAGACAGTCGTTTTCTTTACTTACAGTATCAAAACAACACAATGAGAAAGTATCACCTTTGTAGGAATATTTACTTAAATAATTTCACTGGGTGGCTATATCGAACCATAAGATCAAATTCATAAAAATTAGATATTTTTTAGTAGTATTTGACAAATATTAAAAATTAACAAATCTCTTGCAAACCACAGAAAATATTTATATATAAGATCTAATTTAAGTTAATTGTACTATATGCATATTATTTGAGAAAGTACAAACAATAAGTTGGCAAACGTTTAATTGCAATCGAATGAACGGTATGGCAGCGCATAAAAAACAAACAAACATTTTTTTTTATTTTTGTATATTAGACTAGGTCTATGTTACTCGCGTAATTTTTAGCAATACGCGGATGAAGTTTTATCGCGTTCTAATGAACGCTATGGCAGCGCATAAAATACGAACAAAAAAGATTCATTTTTATGTATCAGATATGAACAAGAATTCTAAATACGACTATCATGAAAAAACTAATATTTTTCGTGAAATAAATTATATTAAATGTTTGCTTAGTTAATAAATCTAAAATTCTATAATTTCGTATAAAATCCTAGAAAATCGTAGAATCTCGAAAAAAGTTGATTTTGTTAATACATAGGAAATTCTTGACCTCTACGGTAGAAATAAAAATAGAATATAATACATAAATCAAGGAATCATCAATAATTGAAGAGAGTAAATTCATCAATATTATTCATGTATTTCTTACAAAAGACGAAAATAATTGTTCTAAATTATTATTTTTTAATAAAAGCCTTTAAAAGATTCACAAATTAATCACTTGAAGCTGAACCGTAAACCGCAACCAAACCGATATATATTATTTTGATTGAACCGAAACGAAAAAAAAATGGTTTGAATCTTTGATAAAAAGTTCGTTGAAATTATTAATTTCTAGAAAAAATCTTAAAGCGATTAAAAGTGCTTTAATTAATAATACGTGTGAGTAGACATTAATAATAGTGAAATAAAATAAGAAAAACATAAATCATATTTTTTTCTAGTGAAAAGATAATCAGCAATCATCGTATTATTACCAAAGTGTGTCGTAAATTTAAAAAAAACACTCGAATACAAAACAAATGAATTGCGATAATTAAAAATATTTATTTAAATAATCATAGACACAATAAAAGTGTCTTCGTTAAAATTAATGAGTTCAAGCGAGGCGAAAAAGTCCTCATTAAAATAATTCATGGTCGCTATCGCACATATGTCTTGAATCATAGAAACGAATGCAAAATGCATATTCGCGCCATGACATGTTGAAGAGCTCTTCCGAATCCGTACTTAACACTCAAATCGGTGTGCATTTCGTTCTAACGAACGTAATTTACGAGAACAGATGTGCGACGTACGTCGCAGCGCGGTTCATGCGCACATCTTTACTCCCTTATTCGATAACATTACACCCTGCCATGAAAATGATTTTACTTCTCTTTTACGCGTATACGTGCGTCCTTTTCTTGGAACTATACGCAAGTCGGTGATAATCGTCTACATTTACAACCGTTATAAAGCACGACGCCTTCCGTATCGGAATATTTTTTCAGCGATTAATTTCAATCGGATTCTCACAAGAATTTGTATTAAATAATTATTTCAATGTCAAAAAACAGTTGTCATTTTTAAAATTACCTCAACATGTTTTTAAATCACGCGTTTTTAATAATCATCCGTTCATTGGTGCAGCTTTTATCATTTTTATTGACCCCGCGTTGATTTTTTTCCTTGTTATAAAATAATTGCCTTAGTCACACTCGTTATTGAATCATGTAACAATTTTTATTAATTTGATGACCCATGTTGAACTTAATAATAAAATATATTGCAAGAGAAATAGTTCGATAAGCGAAAATACTGTAACACTATAAGGATCATTCGAAATTAATGTCTAAAATAACTTAAAATCTAAAACACACTAAAAATTCTCAAATAGCAGTTTTATGGCTTCCGATGGAAACAATTTTCTTCCTGTATTTTTATGTTCTACGATCTGGTTATAAACGGCATGATAAATATACTTCTTATTGCAATTCCACAGATTCATTAAAATTGGTTCTTTGAACAAATCTGTCACAAAACTGGATTATCTAGTTCAAATATTCAAATTTGAAGAGATTATTGCTTGCTGGTTTGAAATATTCAAAATATCATTTCTTTTTCTTTTAGAGGTGTCATTTAACAATCACTCAAATCACGAGGGTTTTCATAGCGAATATATATTTTTAAAATGTGGTCGCCAGCCACATCACCTGTACATTTAAACCCGTGACGATTGAGTTACTAGTCCGACTACTTAACCGTGTGAATTATATGAATCATCCTTTTTTGTATGAATTCTTAAATATTCAAATATGAAGCCATTCGACTGCTTCAAATGCCTTTAATAAAGATCATAAATGTGTTAAACATTTTTCAAATTAAACTATGTTTAGTTACTCCATATATATGCATATGATGCTGATCCATTTCATATTAATTGATACATTTATATTTCGACGAAGTTGAATCACGCTAAAAGCTGTATTTACGCTTTAAAATTTAATCTGGATTTATATACTATATATAGAATCTAGTGTTCTTAATACATAAAGTTTGTCGATAACTGTCAAATAATCCGTTACAAGCACGCTTTAACGGATTATTTTTTAGCTTTTGCGAATAAATAGGACCTTTTTAAAAGTATTGACAGTTAACTTTTGCATGAAAACAGCTTCTAGACAAAGATAAAAAATACAGTAGACCTGCGGTAATCCAAAAAACGTTTTGCAAGGTATCAGATAGTCTCATTTGTCACATTTTACCATAATCAAGTATGATGATTGATGATTGGTTATTTTTGATGATTACATGATGATTTTTGAAGCATTTTAACTATCCCTTGCTAGCTACAAAATCTTTTTTTTTTTTTTTTGTTATATCCTTATAAAACAATTTTTTTTCATGGCCAATATGTGCTCCAAAAGAAGACATATATACAAAGCCTACTTCACCACTGGATATTTAGCTTTCCTCAAAGTTTTCTTATACCTTAATACACTTACTTTGAAAACTTAGTTAAAAAAATTATGTAACCTTATTGTGGTGACGGGCGCACTTGAAATTTAGGAGAAGAGGGACGGGCGCATGCCGGATTTTAAAAAAAAGATTTGCACTTGCATTTGATTTTAAAAATATTTAAAAAAAAATAGTATATGTTTATGTATGCTTTTTATGGTCAGCTTAATTTGAAATGTTTTCAGTCGGGCCGTTCAATTATAAGATTATATCATTTTGTATATCTAAAATTTCTTCTTCAATTTTTGGTGTATCTTTTTGAAGAATTTTTGCTTTGGAATTAGCAATTTTAGCAGTATAAAAGGGTTTAAAAAAATATGTTTTCGATTATGGAAAATTGCTGTAATCTATTTTCAAATTGCTCTAACAGTGTCTTCAGATGAGTAATAAATAATGTTACGTCTAAAATATTTTCACCGCTCACTTTTTCCATCCTTGGAAAATGTTCAAGAGATTTTTTCGAAAATTTATTATTGACGAAGCTTTACCGTAAATATGTACTATAATTGTATTGGGATGTCGGATTACAGTGGGTGCCGGATTAGACTGGGGTCGGATTACTGCGGGTCTATTGTAATTTCATTTCATTCTTCATTGATGTTTCTGTTAGCTTTCATAATATAAAAATGTATTCGCAAAAGTCACATTGAATTATTTTTAGATCATCTGATAATTTTATTAATTAGATGGATGCTATAAGATTATAAATTCGGAGAAACCAGTGACATTTGATGAAATCCGGAATTTGAATAAAAACAACAGATATTGGATTCAAAATAGAAATTGTCTTATGTGTTTCCAACTGGACTGTATGTGATTTTGTTATGACACGTTTGTATATAATTTATTATGAAAACGTGTTCGATATGAATATTGAATTGAGCTACATAATATGCAATAGTGGAGTAGTGATATGTTATTGTGTTGAAAGCGTGCGCCGTAATGCGAGCTTTAGAATCTCACCCTCAGTAGTACGGGGGGGTATTTGAACCTAACCTAACATTTCGCGAATTCTGACTAAGCGCGATGTCTGGCCAAATGTCCGCGCTCGAAAAAGAATACATTTCGACCAAAAGCCGGCCTCAGATGGACCCCAAACCGATCATGGTCCATTAGAGAAGCCCGCTTCGACGGAATCTCGTAACGAACAAGTGAAAAGTGCCCTAAAACCATGTGAAAATACGTAGTAAACATCCGATCGATACTGTACGAATATTTTCTAATATCGTGACACTGTGTCGTAAAATTCCGTGCTTTTACGAAACTCAATCAGAAATGAGACATTCTGGCCGGCCCGATTATTTTTCTACTCATAAATTTGTGATTTTATATTTTATAAATATTTTATACCCGCTCGCGGGATCGGGTGACGAATCTAGGGGTGGTAACGTGATTTTTACGAGTGCATAAAAATAAAAATGTTTTATACTTAAATTTAAACAAGCTGCTTGTCGATGTCGCTTTGTACATGTATATAATGCTTCAATAGCACAAATATTAAAAATAAACAAATATATTGCCTTTGCTTTGTGTCTTATATATTTTATATAAATATTTATCATGTCAAAAAAGTGCTTTTTAATAATAACAATAAATATATTTATGCTTCTTTCGTACCAATGAGCGTCTTCCATAAACGTTGCTTTCGGTTGTTGATTAAAATTCATTGCCGTTAATTATTTTTTTTAAAATCGATGCTTGGCCATTGTAATTTGCGACGGCGAAAACGTGGCGCAAAGTAACCCTGTGGTAATTTTTTCGTCGTTTACATAATCGTTTTTAATTCGCACGCAAATTTAATTCAGAATTAAAACAATATTGCTTCATTGATTTTTATATTTTGCTTGGTGTGCATAAAAAAAATATTATTCCCCCCCAAAATTTTATTAATACAAAAACGTCATTCAAATCAGCTGATTTTTTTAAAAAAAATATTTTTACATTGAATCCATCTTTAAAAAAATATTTTGTGCTAAATTCGATCAATTAGCCGATTATTTTAAGTATGCCCGGGTTAATTATTTGCGAAAGAGGAGATCATTTTTCAATCCGCTCTTGTGGGTTTCCCCGCCCCCAAAATGTCATGACTCGAAGAAAACGCTTTCGTCATGTCGCTTCCCGCCTATGTTGGTTAATTTCCTCATTTTTCAGTTATTCCGAGCGATCCATCTTCATTACCCACAGGACACCTCGGTAATTATCCCTTTGTACCGCCAGTGGGTTCTGCTCTGAAACTTCTCAACAGAAACAATGACCCAGGTAGACCAGACGTGGCACCCTCACCATGTTCGACCACATTAATCACTCCCCCTGCTTACATTTCGAAGTTCTTCAACCCCATGTTATCCAGATACTTCCATCGGTATTATTCGTCTCACCTTTCTTTTGTGTGTCTACACGGATTTTCATTTATTTAGCCCCGTCTTCACTTCAACATTATCTTTATAATGATGAACATCAAAACAACATCACAAAAAAACAACATATTTTGTCATTAAATACAGAATCCACCCCAATATTAGCTTATTAATCCAGCAACCTGTTGGGCTTAAAAACTAATCCATTTGATTGCTACAGGAAACCACATTTTACCCCTTTTCCTCGTGTGAATTTGACTTCCACCCTACAAATATACAGTATTTGTCCAATAAATATTCATTAAAGGATTGCAACTTGTGGTCTGCAATTGGATGCTGAATCTGAAAGGGCGAATTAAAACCGAATTTATGATCATTGCATCGTATAATCTCCATGCATACCTAATTTAAATTGTTTCCATAAATATTTTCAGAGGGAGAACTGTTGCAGTTCCTAATGGCATAAACAGAGGACCAGAAGTCGTTATAAACAATCCTTCAGGAAGACAAATCACAATGGAGCAGCAGCATCAAGCGTCACCCGTATACAAATTGACGCCCTCGAGGGGCAAAAAAACTGATTCTTCCCAGCAAACGGACACATCAAACTACAAGGTTGACAATCACATCAATAAAATATCCATTTACGAATCATAAATCCAAATCAATAACATTTTAATCGTCATGATTTCAGATTCTGAGTTCTAACGGACACGGTTCTAAAAATGGTGATAGCCAATGGAAAAAATATACTGATTCACCGGGTGTCGGAAGTCCTGTACAGGTAAAATTTAATTTATCCATACAATATTGCATTTAAAATCATGTTTATAACGATGTAAATTATGATTTCAGCAAACTGGTACTCCGACGAGCCCTATCGGAGCCAGACGAAGGGGTACGAGTAATACACAAAGTGCTGGACAACGCACAAAACAACCTGAAAGACTTACAGCCGCACAACAATTAGGTGCAACTGCACCGCCTCCTCATCAGGTCTTAATTAAATTCAATAATACATCGTTTAATTATAAATGTTTATCCAAATGTGACTCCGATACTACTAACGGTATCGTTAAACATTCACATTAAGAGAATCTGCTCAAAATACACACCAAACAGTAACTTTTTTTGAGTATAGACATCTTTCCTGAATAACACAAGGTTTTTAATCATCCTAGATATGACAATTTTGCTTATTGACGAATCAAAACGCGTTGTTGCAACTTAAATCTGTCTGATTACGCTATATGTGACGATTATAAATTATATGCTTTCAGATGCATTTCGGTTCGTTGAGTTCCGGACAACATTCTAACAAATCCGGTGGACAAGTACGTACTAAATCCTAATTTTATAACCGCGTTACAATATTTAGGCACGTTTAAACAATTAATTTACTTTTCCAGTTGCAATCACCCGGTAGCGTATCATCGCAGTCTTCGAATAGATCCAGCATAGGAAACTCCACCAATAACCACATGGTGCCAAGCCCTAATAACATGGTGCCTGGATCGGGTAGTGGCGGTCGCGTAAAAGGCGTCCCTCAAAGTTTCGGCTATGTAAAACGACCCGGCGGTCAAGCGAATAACACAAACGGACAGACTGTACATCAAAACGTGAATATGGCACAAATGCAAGGTATGGTTTAATTCACCTCCGATTATATTTGCTCATATTTATATACAATCTTAAAATGTAAGTTTATTTACAGCCGGTGGAAGAACAGCACAAGTATCGGCTGTGCCTCGCACAAAAGTTAAAGTATCCGGAGGCACACAAACGTGCACGCAAGATCTTCAAATTCATAGTACGCTAAAAAGCCTCGAGCAACACGTTTAATTTATCAACATATTTTATAGACGGTGATGTACTATACGATATTTTTTTCAGAAGGAGGTAGCGGCGTAAAAAGTTTTTCTTTGAGCGGAAGCGCAGCGTCGCAATTATCGCAATCCGTACGAGAACGACTCATGCTCGGTTCACAAAGTCTGCCAAAACCAGGATCGCATGATTTTGCCGTTCTATTCCAACATCATAGGTACATTTTTTAAATTTATACTCAAACAACTAACCCAAAGGAATGTCGATGTTTTTTTGTTCATGCTAACATAGCACATCAGTAATAAATGTGTTGTTTTAGGGTACCTCCACGAGGTGGCATGAAAATTAGTGACGGTAGTTTATCTGATACGCAAACATATTCAGACGTTAAATCTGATTATGGAAGTCCTTATACGTCTTGGCTGAGGCATAGGTAAATTTCATATAAAACTACTATAAATTCATTGGTAAATCATTTATATTGTGGAAAAAGACTCTTTTTTATGTCGTATTTATAATTATTTTACTAACATTATGTTATAATTTTGAGATTATATTTTATTTAATGTTTGTGGTTTATAATGAAATTTCTTATTTCAGTAATACGTATTCCGCGAGCGGTAGATTGTCGGAATGCGACTCAATGGAATCGCTGCAATCTCTTCAGCCGACTGGAAGTGCTCGCGTTCCGGCACCTCCGCGTCTCTTACACCAAACACCACCGTCGAGACTAAATAGAAGCAATAGCATCAGGTATGTTCCGCATCATTCGAACGTTCGTTTTATATATTGGGTCATTGAAACCGTTCATTTCCGATGATGGAACATGTTTGATTAATTATAATGGAACTGTATTATTTAAATGTAATATATTAATACTATCAATATACTCATAAATATTTGTTATAAATCTTATAGCTTTCTACGTGACAGGACTTTTCCAAGGTATTTTAAGCGGATTTCATAAAACTATTTATGCTTAAGCCATTGTCACGTTAAATGTTTTGCTTAAGATGTTTTAACACTCTGTCTATGTTGATGTATCCTAAAAATCATTTATCGAGACATCGTTCAGTCCAAAAGTTTTAGATTTTATGGTGATAAATTGTGTTTGTATACTATTATTTTGATGATGATACCTTCGCATGCGATTGTAATGAAACGTCTGTTATACACCGTGTAGAAATGATCGTTATAAGAATCACCTTATATCTCATATTTTAACACGTGCCTGTTTAATGTCCATGATCATAGAATGTACAACATGGTATTTTATAGATATTGTGTCTATTTATTATTTATAAATGTATCACACACGAACTCTTCTATTTGTATTAGAGATTTTATTTCTTCATTACATCATAAAAAATAATTTCCCATATGATTTAAAAAGTAATGTTCTTCCTTTTAATATAAATTTAAGATTACGAACTACCATATATAACCATATGCTTCATTGAATATCATATATAATCCATTATAATATATCACAAATCTGGAGCTAATTTAATATTACAACCCTTATATCCAAAATATAAAGAAACATCCAAATGTGATACCGATATCGCTGACGGAATCGCTAAGCATTCACGGTAAAAGCATTTCCAGCACTATTTTTGAAGAAATGTACCTCAATGAACTTATCGTTAAACAATTTTTTGCTTGAAAACAAAGGATCTTTCATTCTGTTCATTCACAGTTGAAATTGTACTACCTTTTACTAAAACAAGACAGCTTACATCATTTGAAAAGACATAACGTGTAAACATTATACAGTGCTAATATCTAAGCGTCACATTTGGATCAATCTTTATATAGAACTCCTATTGGCATATTTATTACAAATGTAATTTCTAACGATACAAAACTATATAAAGTACGAACTCATCAATATTTATTGACATATTTTAAAATTACATTGCCGTAAGATTATTTAATTTAATAGAAATTATGTATTTCTAATAATTGCTAAGTGCCAAATTATCGCTTTTAACTTATGCAATTTAAGACTATGACATAGATATGATAGCATAAACACTACCCAAACAACCATCTATTGACTGCCTATTTTATGGATAATAATTTTTATCTTTCTGAGATTTTGAAAGTAAAATTCAAACAGCAAAACGTTTTAATCATCAAATAAAGAAACTATTGTAGCATCATTCGTTGATGTTTAATATTTAATATGAAATAATACTATTAATTATTATATAAATTAATTACATTAATGTGACGCTATCAATGTTACGTTGTATATGGATACGGCAATGATTTAAACGTGATCTACAAAATATAACGTCGATCATTGTGCCAATATGTTGATACATGCTAAATATATTTGAAGAAAGGTAGGAAAACATATTCATGCTTCGTCGTATTCCGAAGCATTTTTGCTTTTGTCGAGTGATTTGTATCGTTGTCGCTTTCGCACAAATATATCACATTTATGTACTAGCACTACAGCACTGTCTTGTGGTCGTTAATAATTTTAATATTGTTTATACTAAATTTATGTAAAACGTCCGTATTAAAAAAATTAAGGACGTACTCGAGAAAAACTTAATTTATTTGCTTCTAAATAACAACAGATTTAATTCTATATAATGCAAATCCTATTTGTGAATAATCGAAGTGCATTTAAATAGCAAAATTATGTGTGTCCTAAATAAAAACGTTCCTATTTTTACTCGAACCATATGTACAAAATATACGGTAACTACAGAGCATCTGCGCAAACATGATTGTATATAAAAATTATTTATTGCAACATTTCCGTTACTCGCTTTTATGATATATTTAGACCTCTGAAAATATCTACGATATTCACTAAAATATAAAAACTTTGCAAAAGGAAACGATTTTAAATTGTATGCTTATAATACGAAATATTACAGGATTACAGCCGTGAAAATCGAGTGTATTTATTGATGCTTTATAAATCGTACGTATTTAAAAACATGCGTTATTTTCTTTAAGGTCGACTAAATCTGAAAAACTTTACCCGTCAATGTTGCAACGCTCGTCCGAAGGTGATTACGAACCGTACTACTGTTTACCCGTCAACTATGTAGACGGCCCAGGTAAATATGACCAATTAAGCACATTTTTATAGATGTTCAAATTTCGCTTTGTCTGTTTGTATACGCATTGTTTTTATGTATCCAATATGTAGACGTAACGCACGCAATTATTTCTAGGGCTTGCTTACGGAACATCTGAGCCCCCTTCACCTTCACCTCGATCGGCCATGAGTCCACCTCCGCATGGTCACCCTCATAGTAGTGGAGTTCCACCTCATCCATTATTATTACCATCTGCCCATCATTCTGTTAGACACTCCCACCATTACAAAAAGAATGATGATGGTACATATTTATTATTTTATTTTTTATAATCCATTATCATTCATTACGATGGAATCGCATTCGGATCAATTGTGACTGTGTCGATAATATGATTTGATTAAATGCCTCGGTTGTTCTACAGCTCACGGTTCTACTGCGAGTCTTGTATCAACTGCATCATCGTTGCATAGCTCCGCCGAAGAGAGACAAGCGCACGAAGCGAGAAAACTCCGACGTGAATTAGCCGATGCCCGAGAAAAAGTGCATACGCTGACCACCCAATTGACAACGAATGTAAGTTTTTATCATGCTATTTTACATTCTTAACAGACTTGAAAATTTATTCTAATGATTAATTCAATCAATTATTGCCATTATAAATTTAAATATTCAAAATAAACCACGTCAATTTACATAACTGGATTTTAATAGCCGCTAAGTATCTTGGTGTTTGTTCAAATTTTAACGTATCATTGATATGCAGAAAATTTTCCAAGGAATGATATGATGTTTGCCGTTTTATAATTTAATGCTGATGATCATACTCAAAACTTTTAATTAAGAGTTGTATAAAAAAATAAGATAGACGTCATATCTTTTGTTATAAGTCTATTTCATCCGGGATATATTATTGATATTAATTATGGATACATGGCAACGATTAAAAAAATGCATATTTATGCAATTGTTGCATGCATACGTTGAAATGAGATTAGCAAATTGAAGTCACCTACAATGGGACATAACGAAACATTATCTAAAACTTTTTTTATTTTGCTATCATTGTATTTTATATTTGACATACATATTTTTAAAAAGGTATATTTATATAATAGTTCATAATGTTTTTATTATAGTTTCTAAATTATATATTGAAAATATTTAACTGAAGATTTTCTGGTGTTGTTCCGATGAGTTTTATGTTCAGCATTAATTGATATATTTATATTTGGCATAGATTTTGATCGTTTTGAGTGCTATGCCAAATATGTGCAAATTCTTACTGAAAACGTAATTTGTGATTATTTCAACGTCTATATATCGCCATGCCGCACTTTTGCCGAAAATTTCTCACAAGTAGGGAATTCAATTCCGGGATCAAATTCATCGTCAAATCTATGTATACATATATACAGTATATATATGTTTTTCAAATTCTTGTATTAACCTTTCCCTACCGGTGATGTATTCACTATACCTCGACTCTGATAATGGGAATATCGATATGAAATATAATAGATACGAGGCTCAGAATTTTTGTATTCCTCCGTAATATAATTACGAATCACATCAAAGTATTAAAGTATATAAGTATTCAACTGCAGCGACGGAAATAAATAATTTGTCGGGAAATCGGGAATTTTGCGAGTTTTAATCCGTGTCTCAGCAGAAAGGAATTTTATCAGTCACATTGATGGTGTTATACGAAAATGGGGGCTCACGCGGTCATCAACTCGAACTAGCATTTAAATATCTGAAGACGATACCTCCAACTTTTTCGTTCGTTTGGCTAATAACAGAGTAATCGGTGACGGTCCGACTATCAAATTTGGGCCCAGTGAGAAACAACACCGATTCAGGCTGTGCGACGAGAGTGTTAAGTTAAGCCATTTAATTAAAACTTTTTTTAAAACCACAA
The DNA here is from genome assembly GCA_008973525.1 of Stenopsyche tienmushanensis. NCBI lineage: Eukaryota > Metazoa > Arthropoda > Insecta > Trichoptera > Stenopsychidae > Stenopsyche > Stenopsyche tienmushanensis. The sequence continues at coordinate 513,494 of WACJ01000135.1, forward strand.
AGGGTTAATATGCGCTTTGGGATTCGACATCAAAATGAATTTCAACAAATCTAAATTTGTTGGAATGTTAATGATTCCTTTGGGTATAATTAAAAACGTCCTTCATTGATCTGAAGTATTTTTTATTGTGTTGTACCAGGTAAATGTTGGAGAAACTTCTGTCTTTTATTCTTTGTCCTTGTTTCTAGGACACGTTTCTATTAACGGTAACTTTATACAACTAAAACAACGAATCGTTTTTTGCGACAATATGCTAAAGATAAATAAAGTGCATTCTGACAATAAGAAACATATTTTTTGTGTTCGAAAGCAACAATTATTTTACAGTAAGACATATTTTGTCTCGGGTCATTGAGAAAGACGTATCATGCGTTTCCATCATATATCACCATTAGAGAAGACTGGTAAAAGATGATGTATTGAGGTGGATATGGGTCCACGTACGATTCTGTGGCAGACACGAACCTGGAACTGTTAGTATTCAGACGTGTGCGTCGACAAGTAATCGATAGAAAAACCAGGTTGCGAAGCGGAACCGCATATCTTCGTCAATGCGACCTGTTCCGACAAAGACAAAGGAATGTTATCTTGCCAACAGGAGAACTCGTTTGAGACTTATCATAGAAAATGCATTGTTCAGACTGAAATGTTTTGGAACCGTTGACATCCCTCATATGGCCAGCAGGAGCTTTCTGCTGGCTGATCCTATTGTTTGCTTATGTTCTCATCCGTATTTGCTCTTTGAAGATCTAGGCTGTAATGGGGCCATTATTGTTCTTTTTACATTCAGCTGCAATCCAATAGATCAGGTTTTCATTGCGTAAATAAAATCTTCCGTTTTAATGATTCTCAGAATTCGATATATCCTCAGAGCTGCGGAAGAAATGCAGTTATATTACAGTTTCTTAATAAAAGTATCAACAGTGAACTTATATCACGAACAAAGTCTAAATCCGGAGATAATCTCTTCAGCTTGTTTACACCTGTAAAGTAGTAAATAGTCCCACGATTATGCGGTTGGACTAGTAATTTAATCGTCGTGAGTTCAAATCTATAGAAGGTATGGCTGGCGATCACATTTTTTAACCATATATTCGCTATGAAAAACCATGTCAAAATGGTTGACAAAAGTCTCATAAAATGGGTTGCTAAAAGCCACTCAAGTCAAGTCAGTCAATCAATATGCTTCAAACCAATATCCTGGACATATTAGTCTCCAAATACTTTTAACGGGGAAGTCTATAGGAATCAGATATCAAAATGAAACATGCAATAGCGCTGTTAATCTGGCAGATTTAATTCTTCAAACTAGCAGCAACATCTTCCGTCTCTTTTTAGGTGCAATGTGCTATTTTGACAGTTGTGCCATCTTCTGTGGCGCTGCGGGGACATTGCACCTGCAATTACCGACCGATTGCTTCTTGCGCGCATATCATTGAGTCAGCGGTTGGCCTTGGCTGCGGAAGGACGTCCTTTCCGCAGCCAAATCCCTCTCTCTCTCGTGCCGAATAAAAATTTACATAGAGAAGAGAGTCTTTTCGTTCGACGCATGTTTACTCCCATTCATCTGTCTGTACAGGTCCTTGCTTTCTTGTGGTCACTGTTTGTTTCAAATTGTGAATGATCCTTTTCAGCGCCTTTGCTTTCATAATCCGTACTTTCCTATGTTTGTCTGTGAGATCAGCGCTTTGATAGCCTAAATAGAGTGACATTGGAAAAATGTATTCAGGTCGACCTGAATATGCCCAAAGCCTTCGCCATCGCGACGAAAAGTCCGCGGCATGCGCACGCTCTTACACTTTCCTCCTAAGACAAAGCCTTAATCTTAACACCGTGTTCAATCAACTGGTTTATGGTTTTGTTACAAATTATGGTTATATTCAACCTACTTGTCTTACGACATATCGAGACCAGACATAATGCAGCACTATCGTGGGCGATAAGCATGTACATGGCGACTAAAAGCGCTCATAAAGCACCATGTCCTTAATCTTATTCAATGATCCGAAGATTTAAACGCCATTGAATGCTCAAAAAACAACGAAAATGCGTTAAAAAATTAGACATTATTTTTTGATTGGCGTTTTGGTGCATCCACATATTTGAAGATCTTATCTTTTCTTGAACATATTGGGGATGAAAATTGGGTGTATTATACGACAACGTTATTTTAGCGTAAATGTGACCAAATTGATACTTGATAAAATTATTGAATTTATGTAGAAGGTATTATAATATCCTCCAAATCATTCTATTTTCGATTGCCAATCATTAACATCTATGCAATAATACTTTTTGATGAATGTAAATGAATCAATATGTAGGAAAAAGGCTTTGTATGAAATTATATTGTTAATGAATCTTTTTATCGAAAAAACGACATTCAAAATGGGACGACCCTAATAATACAAAGGTGAATTGCATCAATAGTCCCATCTCATAAGGAATGCCGAAATACGAATTATGTTAGGTATTATAATTAGCATGGATCAATTGAATATTCAAATATTTCGGTTGAAAAGCATATTTACATATGTTTTTAAAGGTCATTGTTGCAATTTGAATTAATGCCATCGCTAAGGATGCGCTCAATTCAACTTCATACATTTACATGCATCCACATACCTGAATGCAATTTAAATGCATGCACTTTTCGATATCCTCCATTAGCTTATGAAAATAAATAAAGACGCTCCAAAGGCAACAAATAAAGAAAATATACAATGTTTGTATAGGCACCCCTGTCTTTTTTATGACAAAATTCTATTTACTTTTCCATGCAACGCTTTGGAGGCGATTTCTATGACCGGAAGAAGTAATCATAAATCAATGTTAAGCTTTAAATAGCATCGTAAGATCACAAGAATGAAGTCTTCACGAAGATAATCCAGGTATGCAGGTAAAATCATATTTACCTCCAAATAACCATGGTTATTATCTTCGACGCCGTCCCAACACCTTTTGTCGTATTGTAGATAATCCCATAAAAAAACGTCAAAGACAAGAAAGATTAGACTCCTTTATGGAGAAAGGTTGCATATTCAAGATGTGCTAGTCATTTGGATCTTGTTCCTATAAATATCCGGTCAAAAAACTGCTTTCTGAAAATATCGCATGGATGTCTGGTTCTGTTTTTGTTAAAATGCAGATAAACGAGGCCTGCTTGAAAAATCCAAAAATACACGGATAAGGCAAATGAACCTGAAAAACGTGCCATCGAATAAAAACATGATGCTTGTAACACATTGCAAAATATATATATAATATAGAGAGAGGTTGAATCACAACAGGATTTAGCATCAATGCCAAAACAACTCGGAATAATAAATTTATCCTAAGTAGACTGTAAATGATAACCTCTCATAGTCCGGGCGTTGTGCCATTATGTAATTATAATAACGAATAAGTATCTACTAGGAATTAATACCCGACTTAATAAATAAAACACAAACAAATCGAAAAAATGACGCTTCATTGTTGGCAAATCTTTTATCACCGAGTCAATTTTTCAGGTTTGGAAAAAGAAAATAGTTCGAGGGGGCTAAATCTGGCGAATAGGGTGCATAAGGAAGCAATTTGAATTCATTGATTTTTGTTATCTCGATATCGGATGTATGAATTATGGAATTGTTTTGACTGTTCCTTTGATCTAACGTATAGAGAGCGGTTATTGCTTTTAACAAATACTATGATAGAAAGTGTCTAGACGCTACGTTGCTTCCGCTATGGTACAGATCATAGAAAATGCCGCAAAAAGCCCTAAAAGAGGACGGAATTTACGCCATAAGGTTTGTATGTCCAATCGGTCCGCTTTTCGGACCGCTGACATGACGAATGAGCGCCTCGCGTTCGGATGCCATACTTGATGCCATGTCTATAGAACGATTACAAATTCTTATTATGAAGTTGTCCGAAGAAGGCCGATCAGGTGGGTTAAGATATTTATTTATTCAAAGAATCAAAAGTGTACAATATATAAACATAACAATTTATAAATCACAGATATTAACACTCTGTTTTTTTTTTTTTTTTTTTTTTTTTTTTTTCTTTGAAAACGTGCATTCCCCAGGTTGAGATTCAACCTATAACAGCAACTCGCTATATTACCAGACTCAACTTGTGAAATACGCAGGTGAAAAGTAAGTAAAAAAAAAAAAAAATAATAATAATAAAAATAATCATAAATAGAACATAGAACAACATAGAATAAAAATAATAAATAATAATAATAATACTAAAAAAAATATAATAATAAATAAACAAATAAATAAATAAATAAAAAATAAAATAATAATAATAAATAAAATTAATAATAAATAATAATAATAGAATTAAAATAAAGTAAAATATATATAAATAATAAAATAAATAGATAAATTTCAAACAAAAACAATAATAAATAAATAAATAAAGTAAATAAATAAAAACCCAAAAAGGCAATAATAATAAATAAATAAAGTAAATAAATAATACAAATAAATAATAGTAAGATTTAAAATTAATAATAGTAAAATAAACATCAATATATAAATAGATAGACTAATTAATTAAATAAGTAAATGACTGACAAACAAATGAGCAAATAAATTAAATAAGTAAAAATTGAATACATAAAATAGGTAAATAAATAAATAAATAAGATAACTCAATAATTGATAATAGATAAATAAAATAATTCAATAATTGATGATAGATAAATAAAATAGTTCAATAACTTAAATAGATAAATAACAAAAATAAAATAAATAAATCAATTTAATCAATTCAAAGAGGGAAATGGAGGCAAACGCACGGCCACTGTGTGGGTTACGAGAGTGAAAGTGGGTTGTTTAAATTTTAACAATCGGTCGAAAATATTGTTGTCTTTATTTTATTGCGGACTTATGCCGGCTGTTGGTCAATCAGTGATGGTTCATGTAACGTAGAACGGTCGAGTGAAATAAAAACCATGTGCAATTCTCGACCGGGTCGGTATTCTGCGTTTTGCGCCCCAAGCCTGTTTGTGCCCGTGGCATCTGCTTTGCCACGCCCTTGTCATACATGGTTATGACACAAAAGCTCTATTGCTGTGAAACATTTCGATTGAAACAACCTCATGACGCTGTTTTTGTTCCATTGTGAGCAAACGCGGCACCTATCTCGCGCACAGCTTTCTTATGTGCAAACTTTCATTCAATATGTAATGTACAGCACTTTTTTAAATGCTTAATATATCTGATAGCTAGTGCATTTGCAGTCGACGCTCATCTAATACCAATTTGTACCATTTCTAGCGTGGTCAACTCATTTGGTCGATCATTGCGATGTTTGTCGTGACATCTCGTACGGCCTCGTTTAAACTCTGCCACCCAATATTTTACTGTTGTAAACGAAGGAGCACACTCCCCCAGTGTAAAAGTATTGTATCACATAACGGTGATTTCATTATAATGTTTACATTTGTTTAACCATGATTGCTATCAGATATTTCATCAGAACAATAATAGTGAAATGGCGGTTAAACCCCTTAAGACACAGAGTTGTGTCCGAATTCTAATGAATCGATTTCAAGGGTATTGTTTATACTTACGCGAAGAAATTTTAGTGTTTATTTATTTATGTACAAGCTTCATACACACTGCGATGGTCCTGACAGATAAGTGGATTTTTATGGATGATAATTGGCGGACATACAAATATAGCATCTATGTTTATGATGATTTAAAATTAACGCATTACTCAAAGGGTTAAATCCGCTACAAGAACTTTAGATCTCAATACAATCTCTAAACAACCTCGAACACAATTCGAACTAACGCCCTCTGACTGTCCGAATGTTTGCTTTACTGTTGGATATTCTTCTAAAATTGGCCAAGGGATTAATGCTAATTCGCTGCTATAAACTTCCCAAAAAGGAGGAGGCAGTCCTATAAATAACATTAGTGTCATCAATAGAATTTCTCCAAGCATAAGTATTATCAGGGACTTCATTAGAACAAGAACGGTTAAAAATCTTTTAGTGGTTTATTTCCGATAAAGGGCCCTCGACTTTCAAAAGATCATAATGCATCAGATACTAGAACATTAGGAGTCTATTTATGTTATGGGCTTAGGGTCTGTTTCCTGTCGTTCTGTTCAGCTTTAAATTAGATACCACCGACGAACTTGAGGAACCGAAGAATTTTTATGTTGCGACTTAAGTATTGGGAAATACTGGAATACTATGACTTCACCCAGAAGATGAGATTATAGATCTGGGTCTAAGGTTAAATATACGCGCTTAATTATATAATAAGATAGTAATAAATATCACGCCATAATAAAAAAAATATATAAATACGTACATGGCAATGTAAAATTTGTAAATATTTACAGCTGGTGTTTAAAAGTCGAGCACGCGTCCCGCATGTGGTCACCCTGCTGGTAAGGATCTTGGTTGATTCATATAAAAATACCAGGAAATTCCACATCAATTTAAAACGAGTGTTATATAAAAAAAAGTTATTGTGAAATTGAGGAAAATATTAGCCAGATTTAACACATTTCTATCGAAGAACCGTCAGCGGGAAATAATACAACTCCTTTAATTTGCACCCTTATACATCTATTATTACAGTCATGATATATTGCAGAAAGCTTATTTATAACAAATAAAACTCTTTTTATTGTTGATCACACAAACTCCACATGATCCATTCAAACATAAAGATCCCTTTAAAAAAGAGGGTGAGGGAAATCGATACATAATAACCAGCTATGAAATATCTCAAACATTGATGTCAAATTTCAATTCTATAATTACAACTTGACATTAGTTATCCAAAGAACGGACTAATAGTAACGTATATGTTGACCAAAATTGTACACCACTATTATGGAATAGTATTTCCATTTTAGGCACTATTTGTTGAAAACGCAGACTTCTATCCTAAGCATACATTTGGGGGGGAAGGGTGAAAGAATTCCCCCTTTACTTCTTGGGAAGCAAACAATTTAAATTTGAATCATTAATGTTTCATTTGTAACTCGATCTCGAAAATAGGGGCTACGCCATGAATATTTTATTTTGCTATATGAGCATTTGAGACTTGCTTAAAGTGCTCGATAAATAGACTTTCATTGCAATCGTTGTTATAACGAACAATCTTGCAAAGATGCATTTCAATTTGCGTATTTCACGTTTATAACGATCAAAACGTTGTGCTTGAAATAAATCACATAGTTCTGCCGACATTCAAAAGTTCAGGCATCCTAATATACACTTAATACCCGATCTACGTTACGGCCCTACATGTATCATAGACAAGCTACGCGCATGCGCCGCATCTACTCTGTTTAGACCAAAAGCAAGCATATTTTATTATATTGTACACAAACACAGGTTCATATTTTAGCTAACAATTTCTGTTGAAAAACGGAAAAAAGGAATGTATAAAATCAGATATTTTTATTGTCTTTGAAACTGTTTCGGTTGCATACAGTCATGTGTATCGATCTATTTATCCTCTTTATATCAAAGTTATCATATATAGCCGATTCGCGATAATCCGACAAACGTTTTGCAAAGTGGACCCCTGACTCCTTAGAACTCGGAACTTTTTTTACTTGTAATCCGAATAATTTAAAAATGGAGAGATATACATGGACAATGCAAGATTTCATATTATAGAAGTAACGTCATAAACATAATGGCCATAGCAGTTACGAAATATAAAAACATTTTATCGCCGTATTCCATGATGGTTTTTGAAGCGTTTTAACTATCCCTTGCTAGCTACAAGTCTTCTTTTTTTGTTACATTGTTGTAAAACAACTTTGCTTTCATGGCCAATATGGGCCCATAAATAGATGTATGCCTGTTTATTTCCTGAAGAAACCACATATACAAAGCCTTTTCTACATCTGGATGTTTTTTGCCTGCAAGTTGAAAGTTTGTCTCTTTTGAATTGTGGGTCGTCCTAATCCTCACTTGCCAATTAACAAAAAGATTCATTACGATTTAAGCGGTTCAGAATCACACTTTTGCATTGTTTTTTACATTGACGAAGCTTTATCGTACATATATTTGTATTGGGATGTTGGACTACAGGGGGCGCCGGATTAGACTGGGTCTACTGTATATTGATTTGATACCCAAACACGTGTTATATAAACTAAATACGTTTTATATTTTTTAAAAAAGTGTTCAAATAATCTATGTCAAACTGATCAAAATTCCATCGTGGTCAAGAATCTCTATGGTTGCGCTTTATTTATTTTCCTTGTTAAATTGAGATATCATCATCATCCGCATCTTTCAACGAGCAAACAAATTACTTCATAACGTCAAAGCAAAATTTATGGATCTGATTTGATGTTGATAAACACCACTATCTCGGTATTAGATTTGAAGTTGAGAGCTCAAATGGTGAAAACAAACATTCTTTATGATTCATCATCGGCATATAAATCGATTCCCCCGATTAACCCCGAGCGCTTATATACACAAGCCTTAGAACAATAAACAGTCCGTTAACGCCCTGATTCAGTAGTGCGAATACGATATTTCAGCGCGCGTAAATAATAAAATAAAAGCGTATTTATTTAATGGGCCCGCATGTTGACAGCACCTGACGCACAATAGTACGCGCTCAAGTGTACAGATAAATCAGTCAGCTGAAAGCTCCGCTCGCGTCGTGTAGTGTGCGTTAAGTGCGCGCGGAGTTAAGGCGCGAACCGACTTTTTCACAAAGTGCGTGCTCCGAACATTCGAATATTTACCGCGCAAATTTTACGCGTCCTCCTTAATTGATCGGTAATGCCAACGCAAAGTAAAGCGGCGCCCGTAATTACACGCATTGGGCACGATTCAATGAATTCCTACTATTATACGCTTAAAAAACACCATTTCGTGGCCGTTGCTTATCGAGTGATTTTCGCATGTGAAGTGATTTAATTAAATATGTGATTGTATTCTATATATTATAAGATTTATATCCGAAATGCTATTGCATTTCAATAACGGCAAGCAACAAACAAGCAATTAATTGAGCAGCGAATAAATATGCTACAATATTGCCATCATCGAAATAACACTTGACCCATCGACTCCGGAAGAATTCTAACACGTAAGACGGCACCCAATCGAATAGATTTATACGCATCCAATTAAAAACGAATTTATCAAATTTGAATCCAAGAACCGGCGTTTTTACCAGCTGCTATTTTTGCATATAAACGGTTAAATTCCTACGAAGGCTATTATAATTAACCCCCGTCGTTTGTACCAATTGAGTACTGTTTGAATATTTTTCTCGAAGTTATTATCGATCAAAAACGTCATTAAATCTAAAACATTCAACTGATAATTTTCGATCCATGCCAAAATCAATTAGACTTGTGCACTTTATCAGATCTGTTACATTATCTGAAAGATCAGCGAAATCAGCTCAGTTTTTATATAGATTGCGTCCTGTAAATTTCTCTGTATAATCTAAAATTATTTGTGAAAATCCCCCCTTTTTTAATCTATTTGTTTATATATTCATAATGCAGCTCTCTAATTTTAAAATAATTGAATCGATAATGTCGTTAGCCCTCTGGATTTTGATAGAGACGGATAGTGTCTTGCGTATATCGTACGATTTTATAGATCAATAACCCAAATTTATAGACTAATAATAACCCAAATCAATCAATTTCAACAGTGTTTATTCTATTATATTATGTGTCGACAGTCTTTATTTATGTATATACAAGCTTCATACACGCTGCAGCGGTCCTGACAGATAAATGGATTTGTTCGTGACGATAAGTGTTTAACCTAAAAGAGATCGGTTTTTTAACATTTTTTTATGCGAAAAGTATTGAATATAGAATATTGATATTTAGTACGTTAACTAGGCGATCTTTATTAAAGATAAAAATATTTTTTTAAATTTGACAAAGTATAGTAGTGGGAGAGCCACGTATGTCGATCAACGAGCGATGAGTCTAAGTCTAAGTCCTGGACAGGTGATTTGCGGCAAAAAATTTAAACATATTTTTACTTTGTATAATACCGTGTATCGTATAGACTATAATTAGGAATAAATATTAAGAAATTAAAAAATAGTGAGCAATTGAAGAAAAAATTGTCTTTTTACTTACTTTTTTTGTAGTTTTTTGTTCATTAAAAATAAACGGTTGAAGATTTTTGGATGATTGTAGTCTATACGATGAAGACGTTTATTATACATGTGTCTGCCAAATTTCATAAAGAATGCTCATCTAGCGTTTATGGGAGCACTTCCATGAGCTTAGAAAAAGTAGTTAAAAGTATAACTTTGCGAATTTAATTTACATCGACTTGAAATTTACTGAACGTATTCTTATACATTGGTTTTTTCCGATACACGAAGAAAAACAAGTATTTTTTGAACCAACAAGATAGAAACGTCTCTTATGTCATGTATAATAGCTAAAGTCGCACAGGTGCGTCTCCCGCGTCTAACGATGACACCTAAAAGGCGCATATAAGCGTAACCCGATGGGAATGTGTTAACTATATGAAACTCTTCAAAATGCTTTATACTACATGTTCTATATCAAAATACGGTTTTTTAAAAAATCCCCAATTTTTGTAATGATTTTCATTGTCAATAATTTATTCTCACTTTATTTTGTATTTGTCTAAAAATGAATGCATTTATTTTTAAATTGAATGTTTCAACCCTGATTTAAAATAAGGTTCAATTGTAGTGTCTCATTTACTATTTTTATGGGAGATTTTGCCATCTTTTCATCGTGATTCCATTTTATGTTTGGATGTACATATAAAATTGGGTAGCAAATATAACTCTGGAAAAAAATTGTCTTCTTTTCTACCACAAATAACTTCCCTCCTATAGAATTGCCGAGATTGTCATTCGATGTGTAGCAATTCATCACGTCAAAGAACACAATGCCACGAGCGAAAAAAGTTTGTCTACCACTGTGCTTGTTGGACAAAAGATCTACTGTTAGGAAGAAACGGCATGTTTTAGAAACTTGGTGCTTTACAAAGTCCCATTCCGTTTATTGTACATACATATTTCTTTTCGGGGTTAATAAATGCCACAATGCCATACAGATTTACAGTATTTGAATTGCCATACGTACACCATATTTTTATGGTGTTTAGTATGCCTTTTGAACACATGTGGTTCTTATTTAAATAAGGCGGAACACAATGGTGTCAGACTCCGTGACAACTTACATCACTATTGGAGCAAATCAACGGTCGTCCACCAAAGTGAGGATGATAACCGAGAGCTTTCGATGTTGTCTTATTTTGATCCAATAACAATTTTGCGGTTGCGGTTTTATTACCATCCGGGTCCATCAACATTCGATTTCATCTCCACAACATGCCAAAAGCAACCCAAGGGTCAAACAATTTCATAAACAACAATTGTATAAAAGTCACCAAAGCGTACCTTTGTCCGTCTGGAACATAATTTGTTGTCCCAAATTGTAATTTTTTTAAACATGGACTGTGTCGTAATTCGAACTGAATTGTTGATTTATGATGCCATAGGTCAAATGTCTTCTCAGATTGTGGTCTTCCTATGAATTCATCGGCATCCATTCATCCTGTTTAGGCGACGATTAGCCATGATCCGTTTGTCTAATTATTTTCACATTGTCGATGAATCGATCTTCGCGTTCGATATTCAAATAAGGCCTAATTGATGCTGTGAAAAAATCTCGATCCAAAACCGGTAATCCGATCAAAGTAGCACTCGTGCGTTTTCCGTTCGAGATACCGCCGATTCGAACATCCGACCTGTCATAACATTTCGACGCAATTCCCAAAATCATCTTGGAAGTGCCCCGGTGTAATAGGGGTCACATAATGTGATAATTATCGGCACATGAATGCTCCGCGTCCGCCATGGATGCTGACGACTTTACGATTAATAAAAATGAAGTTATTTGTTTTCGTTCTTTTTAGGAACTTGTAATTTTACGGTTAGTACGTAGCGTGTTTTCACAGATGTTTTTTTAATGGTCCCTTCGCGATGTAGTCGTCGTCGAGAACCCAATCCCATTGCCGTCGTGATATTTAACGAGGAGTCATTCAAAAATACGTTTCGGAAAAGATTGTCTTCCCAAATGCCACCCCTCAAATCGAATAGTAATTTATTACCACAAATGGGGGACCCTTATCGTTGTGCGTTCGAATTAAATGTCGCGCTGTTGCGTTCGAGTGTTGCCATTGCGGAAAAATGCGATTAAATACTCCCCCTTTTGTGTTATCGAAATTTATTGCGCGGGAAGGCTTTATTTATATCGCACTCTATTTTATTTATAGGATGAAGTATTTTTGCATAACCACATTATTATTGCGTGTTTTTTATGATGCCCGGAAAATATTTTAGTGGCTGTTTCCTAGAATTTGAAGTTTTGTAATGATTAACAACACTAAAGCCTGTTTCTACAAGATATGAAATAGGGAAACGTATCAATAAATTGAATATCATTTTCCACATATTCGAATATAATAGAGAAGTGTTTTTATTTTGTAATAGGTTTTCATATCCACCACTAAAAGTTCTTCTTGGAAAGTTGTACCAACATCATCAATATTTGTAGCAAAAGGATTTTTCATTCAGCTATACACCTTCAAGTTCAAACTATCTTCTACTATCAGATTCTTACTGACTAAACCTCTTCCTTGCCCTTCTCTTTCCCGCCCACCCAGTATTGTTTATCACATTGCTTCGGAGGAACAGGTAGTCTGGTCCTGTGTTTGACTTTATTTTAGAATTGGAGAGCCGTTCTGCATCTCTCTCACTGCCCTCTCTGGCGCTCATGATTTCTTCAACGTAATCTCGCCAAAGGTCTCAGTTCTTCTTGCTCACCATCATGCTGTGGACCATGTTCCCGACGTTGAGCTCGGCTACCCCGAGTGCTTGTTTTAGCGTGTTCTTCTGGGATGTCCAAGCCTCACAATCATCGATGGTGAGTTTCACATCATCGACCTCCCCTTGACTATGGTGGCACGTCGCAAATGTTTCCTTGCCGATCGTCTTCAAGTACTCACCGAAACATCCATCCATCCGGACCGGGATAAGTAGGTGGGTCCATCTTCCCTTGCTGGACTGATCCCATCTCTGTTACCAAACTTCCCGCAGTAGTCCAAAGCCTTCTTTTTACATCTTCAGATACTCTTCTATATGCCGTTGGACTCGGCAGGGAGTCAGATTCTTTCTAAAGCTCTCATGTCTGAGCGACTCATGCCATATCGGGACTCCGTACAGAAGGATTGAATGTATAACCTCGTTTATGGTTCTTCTGCACGGCTTTGGTCCTCCAATATTGGGCAAGAGCCATCCGAGCTCGCTGGCTACCTTCTGCGTCTTCTGCGCGAGTGTTTCTATGTGTTTGCTAAAGGTCAGCTTGATGTCCATGAGGATTGTGAGGTATCGTTCAATCTCCTCTGGAGTTATATTATCTTTCATAGATGTAGCAACATAACAAATCCCTTACTGTCCACTAGGAAAGCTTGAGTGGTGGGCGATAGGGACCAGCTTGATTATTACTGCAGTATAGGATCTATAAATGAGATGCGATTTTTTTAAATTATACTTACATTATTGTTGCAAATTCAATAATTTAAAGGTAGCCCAACAACCCTACCCAACCACGATTTTAACCCTTTGAGGAGTTCAGTCGCGTATTTGTGATCGAATTCCAGTGATTCAGAAAGAGCATTCTTACACGTTGAGCTTACAATTTCAAATGTATTTTTTAAATTTAAGCGAAGAAAATAACGAATATTATGTACTATCGATAGTGCTTATTTATTTATATACATGCTTCATACACGCTGCGTGGTCTTGACAGATAAATGGATTTTTATGACAATAAGTGGCGGACAAGCAAATATAGCAACTAAGATTATAAATTAGCTCACTACTCAAATGGTTAAATCCAAACCGACGAAAATACATATGGATGAGATCGAAAATATTTGAATAAAAATAAGATTCGATCATATGATACGGGTGTAGGACATTCGTGTCCTTTAATTCGCATTTAATACAGAAGGGTTTGATAATAAATTTGGGGCTTAATTATCGAATATCGCCGATAATAGCAACCCACGTCGAATAATCTTTATATGTAATGCTCATTGCTTAAACTTAATGCTGAGATTGTCATCGAGGCTTTGCAAACTTATGCAAAAAAAAAAATGATACAGTACGACTGCGTTATGTGCATCATTGGATAAAAATTTGAAGCCTTCCGAGAAATACCGCACAAATACAATTTTTTGATTCATTTGGCTGGTTTATTTAATTTTTAAGGTTTTAAAAACGTTTGAGTTAATCCCTTGTTATTGTAGTTGTAAGTTTATCTGCCAAATCTCATCAAATTAGCTTTCTAAACATAACGATTTAAGGTTCATAGCTTTTCTTTCGATGTAACCGTTTGAAGAACGCGTAGCACCACCACAAATCGAACAGTAATTGCATCGTTGGCTCGAGACAAATATTTTTCTAGTCTTAATGGCCACCGAAGTGCACTCGAAGTATAAACCAACATTTACCGACACGAGACGGTTTTACAGGTCTCTGAATGGAAAGGCAATTTCTCGGAAAGTGTCCACCTTTCAACATATCGTACACGACAACTCCCACTTGCCGCATCACTCTAACTCCCATTTATCTCAATTTACCACCCGAGCACTATATTAAGGATCTTCTCTCGTTCTATATCCGGTTTTGTAGTCGCACCAAACGGGCCCACATCCAAATACTGGTTTCGTAATAATCGTCCTAGTGGCATCGCGATCGATCCTCAATTAAGTCGAAGAACTTGCGTCCCGATCCCTGAATGCTTTTGACCCCTCGAGGATACCGTAGCGGGAATTTTAATGCCTATATTTAGAAGTCAATGAACGTCTCATTCGTCCTTATGCGTTTTTAAATCCTTGAAATAGATTCACTTTCAACGTACATGTCGATCAATCAAAATACTTGTCAGTGCTGAGATGGCATTGTCAACTCGAATTGTTACTCATTAAACCTTTAATATGGTGCAGGCGTTTCGCCCATTCGTATTCTGTCAATTCGAAGAACAGCGAATCTCAATCTTTTTGTCCTTTATTGAAGCTCAATCATCATCATCATAGGGCAACCGCACGCACTGCATGACTATCCAAAGAAAGGAGTCCCATTGCAAATATATGGAGAAACGGAACAAATACGTGCCGTTTTACAACCAGACGTGTTACATTATCTGAAATATTGGCGAAATCAGCTCAAATACTATATAGATTGCGTACTATAAATCAATACCGGAATTTTCATTATAAATCATCAAAATCTTATGAAATTTGGGAGTATGAATTGGCTTAGATTAAAATTTTGGAAGTTCATGGGATCCTATTAATTTGTGGGATTTTATTTGCGAGCCGTCTTTGCGGGTCTCGCGCATCATTAGCTTATACCAATTGAGAGTTTAAATCCAGACTTAAAATTAATATAATATTCGATTGTATTAAATATTAAGTAGTGAGCTAATTTAAAATCATCAAAATCTTAGATGCTATATTTGCTTGTCCGCCATTTATCGTCCGTACAAATCCATTTATCCATCAGGACCGCGCAGCTTGTATGAAGCTTGTATATAAATAAATAAATACTGTCGATAACACACAATATTCGGCCATTTCTTCGAATGAACTGCTCAAAAGGTTCCATATTATAAAATGAGTCTCTTGACTATAATCCATCGTTGACGGAATTTGACTAGCAAAAAATGATTTTAATGAGTGGTGCGTGTCATAATTTGATGATGAGTGTATTTGTATTTATTTAACATAAATCATACCACAAACGGACAAAAAACGACCAATTTTGTGTTGTTACAGAAAAAACAAGGACGTTCCAAAACAGTCATTGCACTCGCGTTATTTACGCCCGGTTCTACGACAACCCGCAATTAAATCTGTTTTTGTCCACAATTACTCTGTAATTTTTTCAACGTAATTTATGTAATTCTTTCAGGCTTAATTTTCGACAATTTGTCTATTAAAACATCGATTAAAGATCAATGATATCGCATAAAACGCTGTTGTGTTTTCGAGCATGCAAGAAATTCGTTCTTATCTGAAATTTCTTAATTTTGAGATAATATTTTATGTCGTTCGTTATCGAAGACTATTTTTTACTATGACAGTTTTAGGCCAATCTATAAATACATTTAATGATGTTTAAACATAATAAAAGACGCTTCAAAGTGACGATGTATGCTTGTGAAACATGATGATTGCATGTTAAATATAGGCATTGAACGAAAAGCGCGTAAAAAAAGACTTCTACTATGATATATTGTTTTACTTCTTTCGATGAAAGGATATTAACCCTTTGTCCGCCACTTATCACGCATACAAATCCACTTATCTGTCAAGACCGTCGATAATTTCTTTGCGTAAACATAAACAAAACACTTAAAATCGATTAATTTGGGTTATTATTAGTCGATAAATTTGGGTTAATGATCTATACTTTGGTCTATAAATTGGTCAACAAAGGACATATATGTATTTATTTATGCTTTTTATGCTACAGTATTTAACACTTTCATCGTTTACATCTGTATATCCTCATTTCCAAAGTCAAATTTACTTCAGCAGTCTCTTCTTCCGCCATTTATCCAGCATTCATTCAATGTTGACGGCATAACAGGAAGAACACGTGTTATATGGGGGTTGTCAGTATATTAGGACAACCTCGTGGAAAATATTTGAGAATCTCAAGTCGCTTATTGATTCTAACAAGACTAAATTGAGGTTAATTTATACGAACACTTGCATTTCATAAGCATATATAGTCTTTGTTTACTTCCCCTCCCCATGACATTTATTTACTATTTTACATAACAATCACAAGTCATATTTTAACATACGCATTTTCGAATTTGTTCCGCGTTAATTGATTCATACTCCATTTCCTCGTTCTGAGCTGTTCGATCGTTTTTCAACGTTTTTTACAGCACAAATCCATATATAGCAAGTCGTAAATATTGCACTATAAAAACGGGCATAACATTGGCGTCCTTGCATCGTAACCACACAATGGATCAATGAATGGATACATTTTTTAATATTAACGATTTTTTTGCATTCGTCCTTTTAATTGAAATCGTGATTGTACACATTTGGATCATATGATTGCGTAGATCGCGTCCCAAATGAGTCTATCTTATGACTTTTCTTCCAAGCTAATCGAGTCGTCCTTATATGGATGATGATACACTTCCGACGATATCCCACGGATTAAAAAATATTCCATAATCGTCCGATAAGATAGAGGTGATGATGCACCAATTGCTTAAAAATATATATGTATATGCAATGCACGTAATTTCTAGACAGTTTAATTCGAGGAAAAAATAAATATATTCAAGTGATCTCATCGCATAGGCTTCTAATAACGTATGTGATATATATCGCATGAATTATGCTAATAATGTATTTTATTACATATCATTATAATGTATTACAGAATTATTGAAGATAAATTATAGTCTTGGGGATGCATTAATGATTGTCGAAACGTTCAATTGATTCAAATGTATAAATATAAAATTAATTTTGATGATATTCACATGGTAAACGCTTAAATACGTTTGTGTGTCAATTGTGGTTATGTGGGAACGTGCAGTACCCATCCTACCCCATAAAACCCATCCTATTCGTTTTTCCCGTGAGTTTTAAATGTGTTTGCAAAGTGGTCCATGAGGATTCCAGTCATTGCGATAACTACTTAATTGTTTGCCGTGATTCTGACTCAATTAGGGATTATATCTAAAGTGCATCGTTATCATAAGTCAATTTAAGCTTCTATTGCCCGATTTAAATGTCTGGAACCAATATTGGCATCTGCGGACTATTACCACTTAACCATAAACATCTTTGAGTGTTTTACTGGCTTTTGTGGCATTCCAGCCCTAATCAAAAGAGAAGCAGCATACAATGCCGAATGTGAACTTCGTTAGTTTCGGATCTGGACATTTTGCCCTAAACCCTTTGAGTAGGGAGCTAATTTTAAATCATCATAAACTTAGATGCTATATATGCATGTCCGCCACTTATCATCTGTACAAATCCACTTATCTGTCAGGAACGTCTCAGCGTGTATGAAGCTTGTACACGAATAAATAAACACTGTCGATAACACAAACGTTCAAACTCAGCGTGTAAGAATGCTCTTTCTGTGTCACTGAAATTAGGACACAACACTGTGTCTTACCTATTTAAGGGATTAATAATAAAGAAATACTGTTGCACAAAAATAATGTTTAATAATAGTTGTATGAAAAAATTGCTTACCGTCAATGTGTCCGCACACAAATTGGGCTCAAACTTAAGGTCTCAAAATACGCGAATACTTTTTGGTCCACCTAATATTTCAGATTGATTGTCTCAAAATACAGCAGACCCGCGCTAATCCGACAAACGTTTTACAAGGCAGTGTCGGATTGTCCAATTTGTCGGACTATAGAGTACTGCCCCCGACCCGTTGTAGTCCGGAACATTTTGGAAAGGAGTACATGTAATCCAAAAAGGATATATATATATATACAATAATATGAATTTACATCTGATAATTTTATTGTCGTTAAAGCTATTGTTTCTAATATTTTCTTGTTATTAATTATAATTTAGCATGTACTCATAGAATACAGCCACGTGTATCGGTCTGTGTATCCTCGTTATAACCGAGTTGGCATATACAGTCAACCCGCGATAATCCGACAGACTTTTTGCAAAGCGGCGTCGGATTGTTTAATTTGTCGGATTGTGGGGTACTGCCCTCGATCCCTTGTAATTAGAAACATTTTTGTAAAGGATTATTCGTAATCTGAAAAATTATGTGTGATATACTTAGATAATACAAGATTTCTTTTATAGAATTGACGTAATAAACACAATGGCCATGGCAGGCAAAAATAAAAACCTGTTATCGTCATAAAACGTATTCCATGACGATTTTTGAAGCGTTCCAATCATCCCTTGCTCTTCTTTTAGTCTTTAAGTCTTCTGTTTAGTTTTCTTAAAAGTTTGCTTTTTGTATAGCCGTACTCGCTTGCCATCTTACAAAAAGATTAAACGATTACGATTTAGACGGTTCAGAATCATACTTTTGCATTTTTTACATTGACGAAATGTATTACTATGTCGGACTACAAGGGGTGCCGGATTAGACTGGGGCCGGATTACCGAGGGTCTGCTTTAATATATATCCTGTATCCCTGCTTTTGTAAAAGCAAATACTGAGACGACAAATAAAATCGATCAAAGACAATGGGGAAACACCATATAAACATGATCAGGACCGCAGATCGTCCCGGCTGCTAAAGAACGTTGACGTATGGAGTCTAAAATGCGTATGGGTTTAATTTCGAAATAACGACCAAAGTATCCCCGATTTAAAACCAGTGCTCTAGGTATTAAATATGATAAATGATTAAAGGAATTCAAGTACACATCCATAATCGTACCATCCCCAAATTTATGGCCTTAAATTATAATATTCCCTCATCAATCACTTAAATAGAGATATAATCACAGGGTAGCCGTTTCAAATTTATTTTAATTTATTAATGCGTTTTTAACAATGCCTTCACTGTATTTCAATAATTACTAATTGTATTAATTAGACCTAGGCGGCCATTTTTGTTGGTTGAAATTCCGCCGCTCTCCGTCAATGTCGCTGTGGCGCCCGAGTTCGCTATTATTTAGATTTAACGGCCGTCCGTAGATATTCATCGATTTTGATTTAATATTATTATTTTCCGTCGTCGTTTCATAATTCCGTCCGAATATTTATATGATACGTGCATTAATTTATGGCCGAATCCCGAGGCTAAATCGGCTCGCAAGCATTTTAATAGGTTTCGCTGCAACAGCCGAATGTCTCCTCCGTTTGGATCGCCGGTCCAAATTTGCTTTTTTCTACGCACCCAATTGTGAATGTACGATGCTTTTCAAAGGCGCAATTCCGAGATGAGAACTCATCCAGTTTTTATTTATTTTGAGACCTCGAATGATTTACAGGTGGGTGACTTTTGTGCTGGATCATTCAGTGATGGAAGCTGTCAGCTCGCATCAAATTTAGTGCTCCCATCTAATAATCTGGTAGCAATTGATCTTCTTGTGCCGTCATCTCGGACGCTTCCATAAATTCCTAGCGAGCAAGTAAAATTGGTCAATAATTTGTGGCTTCGAGGCGAGACTTTTCTATGGAAACTGTGTCCGTTCAATGGGTTTAATTGATGTCGAATCCGAAGAAAAAATTGTGCGGAGAAAATCCAATAAACTTTTTTTTAATATGAGGCTTTGACTTTAACGATCTGGTAGTCTTATGGTAGAAAATACCTCTTGAATTGATACCGGATTGAGGCTAATAAAAGCTGATTGAATTATAAGTACGTCATTATGAACAAATATTTTTTCATGGATTAACGAGCCGTATTATAAAAATTACATTAAAATGCCAACACACTTATTATCCAACTACATAAATCAAATACAGACTGTTTCAATTGGCACAATCGCGCAAATACTTCAGAAGCACTCAAAATCTAATACATTCGTGTTATCTGATGATCTATCAGATAATCTATCGAAAGCGTCGATTCTTATAAAATTGTACTCTGAATACAAATGGGCACCCCGGGCAATCGTCCAGAATTCAAGCCCTATCAAAGTTATTTGACCCTTTATGATCTAATGCAATAACAGATCATACACGTGTGTTTATATTACGAGGGTCATCCAGAACGTAAGATTACAACAGTTATGTATGATCAAAAAAATATTAAACTATTAAATCCTGTATATCCAGAAAAAATCCTCCTCTGCAAAACAGACTGCTAACAGAAATCGTACACCTCACCAGCACGATAAAGGCTACTAAATCGAGACATTCCCGCCGAAATCTGGACGCTTGGAAACAGTGGCGTAACTACGAATTGGCGAGCTTAGGCGACGTCTAGGGGCAGTAACTATCTAATCTATGTACACATATATAGAGTATATGTTTTTCAAATTGTTATATTGACCTTTTACGGTGATGTATTTACTACACGTCGACTCTTATAATGGGAATATCGATATGAAATATAATAGATACGGGATTCAAAATTTTTGTATACCTCCATAATATAATCACAAATCACATCAAAATATTATAATATGTAAGTATTCGTTTGCAGCGACGGAAATAAATAATTTGTCGGGAATTTTGCGAGTTTTAGTCCGTATCTCGGCATATAGCCTTTTGAAAATGACCGTTCATATTTGGAATACCACAATGCTTATTTCTAATTCTAGATTTGCATGAAAATAAATGCTTACTTCAAAGCATACTTCAAATTTTAGAGCGCAGAACATAAATGGTGCCATTGGGGAGATAAAAGCTCACTTGGTTAGCTTAACTTTTACTTAAGTCATTTATGTCATTATGATTCCATATTTTCATTGGCATTTTTACAGCATCTAAGACATTGTTTCTCATTGAATTGTCACGAATAGTTCTCCTCGAATCTCCAAAATCTCCCAAAAATAGAACAAGTGTCCATCTACATTTTTTTTTGGATTTGAAGCCGTAATCAAAGATCAATTAATACCCAAATATTGCCACAGATTATCAATTATCAAATTCACCTGACATGAGATTCAAACTTGATATTATTCCTTTTATTGCCACATTCAACGGCCGTTTTATTGATTTACGACTCGAGACTATTCGCGACTCGATTTAGTCTACGGCCATAAAAAGGCGCAGAGGACCGACTCAATAAAAGCAATCTTTACAGTTAAACAAATCAGAGCGGTTTCTTTCTATTTGTCTATTCCAATCAGCGTGTTTAGATTGTTTTTTGAGCTGTGCGTGGGCGGCCATGCTGTTTTGTAATCAGTTGTTGCCCTGGGCGGCCATGTTTGTAGTTACATCAGGAGGAATCCACTCTTGCGTGATATCGCATCATGTTATTAACACCCGGAGCACTGAATCGGTCCTCATTATCGCCGCACGCGGTAGGTGGAAAGAAAGAGATTAAGATGGCCGGATTTCTGGAGATTCACCATCTTTCTTCCATCATCAATCAAGCGATTGTTCGCTCTCATCCGGAGGACCGCAACGGAAGCACGACTCCCATGAAAAGCTCATAAAGAGCTCGTGGGTCTGCCCAGGGATTAATTTAGCAGAAGAAGATGCTTTTAATATTATTTTAGCTGCGGGATGATTGATCACCGGTACGCTATATTGTTCAACCCTTCTACTGAAACGCCTGAAGGAAGCATTGTATCCCCTTTTATATTATTTTTTGAGCGTGAATGAAATACAAAAATAGAACGCGTAGGCTCGCCTATCAAAAAGCAAGCCATAACTTCCTTTCGCTACTAATCCCGTTATTAAGGGTGCGGTGTACAAAAACATCCCTTGCTTTTTAAACGCGATCGTAACATTTTTTGCTGTTAGAAGAAACACACTATATTTCATACCTTTAACGTATATTTTTATCTCTCATAAATAATTCTGTCTACATTTTTTTTAATATAAAATGTTACATCAAGTATAAGTTTGTACAAAAAGTTGATTTATTGATACGGGATTGAGAAAAAAAATTTTTTTCAATAAATAGTTCATCAACTTATTGAATAGACGAAATTAGAAAGCCTTTCGAAGTGAACTAACTTTTTTGACATCAAATTAAATATGAAGAAGTTTATTTTGTGGAGAAAGTTGAGCTCGTTCACGATCAATAATATGGCCACAATGTCTGCTGATTGTCATTCTCCGAGATTTCGTCTTTGATTAAATCGTCTATAAAAATGAATCTCTCTTTTTTCGTATGTATATATAAAAATCAATGTATGTTTGTCCGTATTTAATGCGCTTCTTAAAACTTTGTTAACTTACTGTTTACAATATCGGGAATAACATAGGCGTAGTAAACATAATGTATGGGTGCACCATGTTGGCGCATATTGATCTGGTGAAATGTAGATGTCAGCTTTTCGGCACGCGCTACACGTGACCTGAGAGCAATAAACCACGTACTGCCTTTCTTTTCAAATAATTATTAAAAGCTTATGGCATTGCAACGCTTGTCGGGTATTCGCTAGTTCAAAATAAATTCAATCCAATAAGGCACAATGAAGGATGTGCGCATGCGCATTCGCTGTTCATTAGTGCCATTCAACGTCGCCAACTATAAACTTCATCTGCGCGCAGCCACATGATAATTTGGCCCTAAATATAATTAATTAATCATGTTGCAACCCATGTTGCCTCTTTTCTTGTCTAATCTTCTCTCGCTCCTGTCAAAGATTACATGAAAAAATGTCAATCATCCAGCTTCATAATTTTGGGCTCTGGCCTCTCGTCCAGCGCGAGTTCATTAAACGCAGTGTCTGTACAGCAAATTGATACATATTCCTGACATTCAACATTAAAACTGAAGGGCTCTGATACTCCACGAGCACATACGCGAATGATTAATGAGCACGTAACGTGAACACATGTGGAATCCAAACGCCCTAGAATTACGTAATGTACCAATGCCATAAGACCGTCCTAGAATGCTCTTCGTTTGTGACCCAAAGAACAAAGCATTAAGATTAATCAACCGCTTTAATTATGCCCTCCATATTCACGAGGCTCCTAGCCGTTGGGCACTCTTCTCAAAGCTAGATTTGAACGCATCCAATTTGGACGGTTTTGAAAACGATTTTCAGTGACATCATATTGAGATCATCGGCTTTTCTTCGGCCTCATATTGCGCCCACCGCGACAATTCACCATTTATTTATGACGAAGCCGTCGCATAAATTCGGATCATGATCAGATCGCGACATTTAAACAATATCGTCCCAGAGCTTCCTATAAAATCTTTATTATCGCAGGGAGAAACGGTGACTGGTTACAAAATACGTGGCCGTCACGCTTGGCGTTAAGACCGCCATCTTAAACGTCGGCTGTCATTTCAATCGTGAAATATTTGCGCTCAGTGTTTTATATTATTATTGTAATGACATAATATTCATATAATTTCAATTCACAATGTAGAACTTATCCGGATAAAAATAATTGTAATTTAAATTCGCATATTAATATATATTTAAGGTTAGGTATATGAAACGTTTGAAAAATCCGAAGATGGCCGATGTTTGACGAACGCGCGCTTAAATGCGTTCGGATGCGCAGGGAGAAATGGTGACATTTCAAATAGTACATGGCTGGAAAGTTCATAATATTGTCGAATTTACTCTCTTTAATTATTAATGTTTCGTTATTTTTAAGTATTACTTTCCATTTCTGCTTCTACGTAGTATGTATTTCTTTCGAGAAAATGTCTAGAATTTTACACTAAAAAACAAATTAAAATCTAGGATTCCCAATCTGGGTACAAAGCAAATATATAATAATAAAAAAGCTAAACAAAATACATAATAACGACTCAAGATTGCCACATGGAATATGGGTTAATAACAATATTATTTGACATATTGATTTAACCCTTAACTGGTATCGTTATTTTTGACAAATTTTAGCAACGGCAGTTTCGTGGATCTTAATTGACGTTATAGACATATATTTGTATAAATATGGATGGGGGTGAAATAAAATAAGCATTATTCACAAAACTATCGTGGTTTAATTTTAGGGTCTCCAAAAATTAACAAGTTTTACATAAATTACTAACTTACCTAGATTTTTGACACTTTTTGCCCTTTTTTAAGTTAAATAATACTTTAAAAATGCAATATATTAAATATTATTATAATGTACATTTTAAAACAATATACGAAAATAGTCCCAAAAGTACCCGACCTAACGTATAGATGACGGTTGTTGTTATTTAAAAAAATACTATGATAGCATGTTTCCGCCTTATAAACATTAAGTTTCAAGATTCTCAAGAAGAAGAAGCAAAAACTAGCTAGATTTTATAACTTAAAACTAAAAAACTAGCTAAGATAGCAGCATAAATTAGTAATATTCATAAATATATTTTTTTTATGGGTAGACTTGTTCGCGGCCTCATTTGGTGTGAGCCACTTATTTAGGTTAGCCTCTGGGGGAGCTTCCGTGATCGTACAGATCAAAGAAGATACCGAATACGCATTTATCTCCGAAAATGCTCCAAAAATCCCTAATAAAGGACGGAGTGGTCACAAGGTCTGTGTGTTCATCTGGTCCGCTTTTCGGACCGCTGATATTACGAATAAACGCCTCGCCTCAATTGGTCGCCATTGCATGTAACTAGTTCTTCGTGCTGTTACTGATTTTCCGGTTATCCATATATTTCTTCCAAAACATCAATGTATCTCTTTAGATCGATGTTATGAAAATTACATATGACCATCTTTGAGTTCTAACTACAGAGTAATTTGCAGTTTTTTAGTCCAAAGAATCAACTTCCACCTTTAGTACTAATATGAAATTGAATCTGTGTCCACAGATCAATCATGGTGCATAGATGAAATCATGATTACACTTTGGCTTTCAAAAATCCCTTCATTACTGTTGACATATTCACTTTGTTTTGCGTATTTGGTATCGTGTTTTCGAACCGGTTCATTATCGGTTTTCATCACGATAATAATAACTATTCTACCCCTTTTCGGTTCAGTTCCGATTATAGCATTCATGAACGTCAATCCCCCATTTATTTATGCATATGTTATGATATTTTAGCATATTCAATGTCAAGGCAAGCAACATTACATTCAAATATGATATTGTATGATGCGCTCTGATGCGTTCATCTCAAAGGACTCAGCAATGCATTTATACCAGTTTCACTGCATGAGCAAAACCTTGTATTCAACGCTGCGATCTTATCATGTATTATGCTCGGATAATTCCGTAATATTATAATTTCGCGTTTGTAAGTTCGATTTCCGTGCGTAACGCCATCAAATTCCAACCGTCAGTATTGCATTCAACGAAAATGTTTACAGCTGATGTTTTATGATATCATTTTTAAAGTGCTCACGGACTGTGACGAATGGTCGAAGATTATATTGGTCGTCCGTGTGAAATATGATGTCTCCGGAGCAATCGTCGGTAAATTGTGACGATTGATTAATCTGCAGAAATCCGAGTTAACCGAACCGTTTCAGTAACCCGTGAGAACCGAACTGTTAACCAAAACCGTGAATTATTCATCAGCATCGTCCGATTCCATCATTGTCTATTTAGATCATTCAGAAGTCGTTCGTATTGTTTCTGCTGCTGACTATTGTCTTGGATTTGTTTTCGTGAAGCGTGATGGATCAATTGGAGCGGAAGGTCGCAGGCCCGTTGCTTATGTCCACGATCTTATCTTGATGATCGATCTGGTGGCGTTTACCTATGAACTCTTGTCTTCCTGTCTGCTCGCTCGATGACCGATCATCCATGTATCCACTGCGTCGATGCTTCATTGTCGAATGCCATTATCACCCAGCACCATTGTTGTGTACTATCTATTTTTTTTCACGTCCCTAAACAAACGAACGGTCCCCCCATGGACGTATCGAATGCCATAGGTCCTCTTTGTCTAGACGCTGCATACATAAGTATGCACAATTCATTACCGTTTACCCAAGTCATGTATTCATGGTACATGTGCAGCTGTGGTGTATGCGCTGATCGAAAGTCTAGCAAACTAAAATTTATTTATTTATGTATCCAGCTCTTTTTCGATTCATAATTTCGTCTATTGGAAATCTAGGCCAAAGCTTCTAA
Source organism: Stenopsyche tienmushanensis (assembly GCA_008973525.1). Lineage (NCBI taxonomy): Eukaryota > Metazoa > Arthropoda > Insecta > Trichoptera > Stenopsychidae > Stenopsyche > Stenopsyche tienmushanensis. The sequence continues at coordinate 540,229 of WACJ01000135.1, forward strand.
ATGAGCTTACGCCTTTCGATCGTCATTTTGGGAGTCGTTCGTGGCAAATCTAACGGCGCTGGAATAGAACTCTAAATAAACATACCATTTTATTAACTAAATACATAACCGCGCAAAAAAAATCCAAAAAACTCATATATAATCAATGATTTCCATATGGTAAACGAGGCATAAAACTTCAACATAATTGTCTGGATATGTCATATATGTGCATAATAGTATTTTATTGTTGTCTTGCTCTTTTGAATGAATAGTTAATCTATCCGAGATATTTTTTTGCAATTCTAAACAAAGAGAACGCCCAACTGCGAGACTCCGCTTGCGATGAGCATACCCTTTTAGCGTGAACATTGTGTGTGAAAAAAAACCTCAGATTTAATGCATTTTGAAGAGAATTAAGCAAATGATATATAGTAGACTGGTATGCGGTAATCCGACAAACGTTTCGCAAAGCATTGTCGGACTATAGAGTACTGCCCCCGATCCCTTGTAGTCCGGATTTTTTTTGGAAAGGATTAATTGTAATTTTTATAGAATTAACGCCATCAACATAATTACCATAGCAGTTATAAAAAATGAAAACCTGTTAATGTTATCAAACGTATTCCATGATGATTTTTGAAGCGTTTTAACTATCTAATTCTAGCTACAAAGTCATCTTTATTAACTCCTACGGCCAGTATGAGTTCAGATATAGGCGTATGTCCGTTTCTTTCTTGAATAAACCAGATATACAAAGCTTCCACCACTTCACAAAGTTTGCCTCTTACTTGTCAACTTACAAATATATTAATTACGATTTGGGCAGTCCAGAATCAAACTTGTACATTTTTCACATAGACGAAGCTTTATAGTACATATGTCGGACTACAAGGGGCGCCGGATTAGACTGGAGCCGGATTACTGCGGGTTAATGGACAATTTAAAATGATCCAGGTTTTAAGCGCATGAATGATGCAAATATCGTCTATTTTTTCTCATGAGGAAGAAAATGGGACTGACACTATAATTGAATAAAATACTAGTGAATACATCTAACGTATATAAATTAATCTCTGTTTGTTCGTATTTAATGCGCTGCCATACCGTTTATCAGATTGCGATTAAACTTCGTCCACTTATTGCTAAGGATTACGCGAGTAACATTGGCATAGTCTAATATTTAAAAATCAATGTTTGTTTGTTCGTATTTAATGCGCTTTCATACCGTTCATCCGATTGCGATAAAACTTTGTCAATTTACTATTTACACTTGCGAAAATAACATGGCATAGTAAAAATATTGTATGGATGCACCATGTTGGCGCATATTGGTCTGGTGAAATGAAGATCTCAGCTCTTCGGCACGCGCTACACGTGACCTGAAAGCAATAAACCACGTACTACGTTTCTTTTCAAATAATTATTCTTAGCTTGCCGTTTTTTTGATAATTCGGATTATCCGTGTTTTTCAATTATCTCTGCCCTTCTTCCCCGGCACTATCCCGGATAATCGAGAGTATACTGTATTTGTTAAAATTTCAGTTCAAATAAAATTTCTTCTATATGAATAATTTGAAATATATTTATATATATTGAAACCGCGTAAATTGAGGGCGCAATAATGAGAATTCTTCCCATACGCATTTTCATACCAATAAATACATTTTGTTTGTAGGTTTTTATTCATGTAACTCCTATAAACAAAAATATTTAACGGTTTAACTTTTGGATAGCATAAGTTAGCATAAATTCGACCCCCTCGCTTGTTATGCACATGACGTTCCTTCCCGGGTTCGAACAACAAAAAAAGGACGCTCCTTGAATATTCATTTACTTTGATTTTGACCAAATATGTCCGTGACCACATGTCGTGCTCGTGTTTGTAAATAATGACGATAAATTAAAATGTTCCCATTTTTTCCCAAACGGGGGCGCATTCCCGAGCCAATGGGGTGGACGCAGCTCGTGCTTCCATCATTACGCTCGTTTATCTGTTTATTGTAAAAGGCGGATTATTTTTAAACCGGGATCATAGTGATGCATAAATAAGTTGAGGAAGGCACTTGAAGCTCCGACCACATGGTGCTCCTTCCCTCGTCTTATCTCGAGTGCTCTCGGATGTTTTAACAAAATGCTCCACGGTCGTGCTGACTAACCCCGGATCATTGGATGCTGTAACCGCACAATGCGAAAGCCGAAAATAGTCGTTTTTAAAGATAATTTATTGACGATGTGCATTGACAGCTTTTCAAACATGTCATGTTTCGAGCAACGGTGCAACGATTGCGGATGTTCGTGGGTGATATCGATGTTAGACAGGAATGTGGGATGCAATCAAAAGGGGTTTATTGTGGGCTTTTATTTGGTGGGATGCTCAAATGCACTAAAATGGATAAATCTTCGAAGAATGTTTTTTTTCTGCTTTTCCGCTCTGGTTGGAACGATGTGAACTTTCTTCGGAATTAATACACTAACGAAGAACGTGTGGTTAAAGAGACCGCAATGAAAGTGCTCCGATTTCAATCGTCGCCTACTAATAGTAAAACAGTCTACTGTTTATCTTGCTGTCTCAATTTACGCGAAATCAGCATTTAAACTACGTTCGCGCAAAAGGAATCGTAATACAATGCCATTACGAGCTGAAAACATCTGTTGTTTATGTCTTTGTCCTAAATAAGATTATGCCATTATCATTGAGCCATAGTTAAATGGTGAATTCTGATATTGTGTCTATTAATATATTTATTTGATCGATGTTACCCATAACTATCGTTTTATTACTTTTTAGTATACCTTTGATTTTTAATCACTGCTTTGTGGTATTTGCTTCTGTCGATTATTATCAGGTCAGTCCAAAAGTTCGTGCGCATTTTTGTGAAATTTAGAATATTGTTGTGTGCAAAATCCCAAATATGCGCACGAACTTTTGGACTAACCTGATATTTTGGTCAATAAGTCTTAAAATATATTAGAAGGTCTTCTAAAATCCAAATCTATGGGATTTTTAATCTTTTTTGATTTGGCATAATCTGCTCATATGTATTGCGAACAGACAGACATACATTCAATTATTTGACAGATATACATTTTAAAGCAGCAATCCAAGTATATTTACTTTGTTCAGAACTAGAAATCTCGGTTATAGATAATTACATACACAGTTTGGATTTGAAAGCGATCTTTCAGAAATAAAAACCAAAGCTATACTACATTTGGTGTAGGATAGATAAATACATTTGTAAACATCAAGTGTCGGAACATCACAAAAGTGTAAATAATTATGTAACATGGCACATCTGCGAAAATATTTTCTACACTAATATCTTCGATCCAAAGGATAATAAAACCTATCGTCCTTCAATTTATATGTACCACTGGTTCGCCATCATAGTTCTTGCAGCGTTTGATCTATTTAACTTTCTTTGGGCATATCCTGTTGTTCAAACGAGTGGGTTTTATTGCCAACAATCAACTCCTAAGAGGAAGCCGCTTTCTCAATTCTTGCACCAGTTGAAAAATTTAATAGCACGCCGTATTCCATCTTGCTTCCGTTTGAAGATCCCGTTTTTCTTTTATCTAAAACATATAACTTTTGTCGTGTTATCAGATGTGGTGTTGTGAAAGTGCAACCTGTAAACTGTACAAATAACAACCATAAGCAAACAAAAAAAGCAGCATTGTGTAAGAAGACGATAAGCAATGGCAATTAGACAACCGAAAATGGTTTTTTACTGTCAGAGTTCATTGAATCGTTGCATCTTGTGATGTAATGCATGACTGATGTTTATTATTTTTTTAATTAGGTATGATAATATAAAGTGATTTTTTACAATACAATGAAAAACAAGGACTATGATCTAAATGGCCGTAGCTACCTCACAAAACATGCACCATAAATCCCAAATACACGATGGTTTCGCCACCATTAGATCCACGAGAAGCAGATTAAGGCTGAAGACTTCGTCGTCGATTAACGAGTTTACAACGTCATCCCCTAATAGGAATAATGAATATTTTACCATCAGACGCAACAATAAACAAACGTTCTTGGAAAACAACAATGTTGCAAGATTCATCAAGAAAGAAGCATCACAAACGGAAGAAAATGGAGCAACTTTTTTCGATCGCAAAAGCAACATAGTCGAACCAATATATGCTAAAGTCAGTCCACCGATAAGCACTGATACCTCCCCTGCTAAAATGAGACCTGAATTACATTATGATTCGATTGACATCAAACCCAAAAGTCAGCACAGAAAGGAAAGATCAAAGCATAAAACGAAAGATCCGACAGAAGCCAGAGTCAATCCAATCGTCATCATACCAAAGAACGACACCGAAGACGACCTCAAAGATATCTTAAAAACATCAGAGCCAATCAAAAAGGACGAAATCATCTGCAATGGCGACAAATTGCTGAACGGTGATTTCAAGCACGTCGAATCCGACGACGATTCGACTCCAACCAAAGATTGCGACGACGTCTTGAAGGAGCTACCCGATACGTACAACTTCCACAGATCGCCCCAAAAGTATGCCACTCTGAATTCGAGAAGACCGAACTCCATCAATCTGAAAGCATCCTTCGACAATCCATATTATGGCAGCCTCAACAGAAGCAAAGCGGGACATTGGTCCGAACCGAACACCCCCGTCACGGCGAACACGAACGAATTCAAAGTCATCAACGAACCGGCTCTCCCGAGCCCGATGGAGCTCAAGAACTACGACACCAGCAACTTCATCTACCCGAAGAAGAACGGCGTCCGACGCTCCAACAGCGAAATCAGCGGCTTCTACAACGGCAATACGCTGCCGAATTTCCGACATTCCGTGTCCGTCGACGTTTCTTCTTTGAGTGCCTCGAAAAACCACGTGTGCTGCGAGTGCGTCACGGGCATACCCAATTCCAGGTGCATACCGCCACTGGGTATGATCGGAAGGAACACGGGTTTCAGCCAGACTTTGGATACCTTGTACGAATCGCAAGATCCGAAAGTCGGCTGCCAAACCATACTGCGCTCGAAACCGCCAGTTCCATGGTGGGATCTGGCCATCAAGAAGTCGAGATATCAAAGCTGCCCCATATTAGACGAGGTAATTAACCATTTAATTTTAATCGGACTGACGAACGATCCTGTTAATAAGTCCATGTCAATGTTTTCAGAATCATTTCAAACAGTACGCATCGAATGCTTGTTTCTTCAATAACTATCTCAGCAGGAACTGCATCTACGCATTGGTGGTATTTTATATTCTATGCATAGTTCGTAGTCTTGAGGTCACCCATTTGCATGTGTTGAATTTATTAGTGACACAATCGAAGAAGTATTTGCTCAGAAACACGCCCGTGTTTATCTCCTTTTTTACCAGATTCACCACTTGTGTCTGTCAATGTTGATGGGATGCTGCGGACGAACAATGACGATTTGTGTACACACGCTTCGATCACGTACGGACGGTTTTGTTGGATCCGTTGACTTTCGACTACATGTTGATCGATTGCCATGTAAATTTTTTTTCGTGATCGATTCTTAGTGATCGTTTGTAGTCTTGTCTTTCTCGGGAGACGTCTTCGAAGCGATTCTTCGGAATGTCATTGAGCCCATAGAGCACTCTTAAGTTGCTTGATTTAACTGGACATCCAGTCTCGCCCACTTTAGGCTCGATCTTGTTAAATCTAAGATCATATGTCAATTCTTGGAAGTCTTTTATGGCGCGAATGATTAGAAAATATTTCAAGCTGTGCATCATAGATGATCTATGTAATGACTTCCTGATTAAATTTGATACATGTTATGGGACTACAAGTTGCTTATTTTTGCAATATTCTTCAATACTTTTCGATCTTGTTGGATGATTCTTCATCAGCAGTAGGAAGAAGGATGTTCTGAATGAAACCAGCTGTTTATTCCATTATAATTCTCACCTGATCGTTGCTGGACTACCTGCCGCGTAGTATTCGCTTATAAACAAGATCAGGTTTTGAAAGAGTGACCTTCCCCTCAGTTGTTTCTACCTGACATATGCGAGACCACACAGAGTAGTGACCGAATCTGACATAAATTACCTAATATTACTTAAATCCTATTTATATACATTTATTAATCCCCCAAGCGTCATACATACGTGACGCACCACACAAATGCATACATTCGTTGATATTGTAGCTTTTAACATATTTTTCCATATAGAATCGTGATACAAATGCATAACACCTGTACGAAATCAGAAACCGTTAGCGTGACTACCTGAATCCCAGTCAGAACTAATTGGATCCTAAAATCTCCTCCGCTGTTACACATATTTACCGTCTTCATTCATCAACCGCCAAACGTTTACATACAGGATACGGTTTATGTATATTTGTTTCGTTTTTAGCATGTTCAACATGATTTTAAAATCGCAGAAAACCCATCGACTAGCTTCAGGAAACAGGATAACATGCTGTGCGGGAACCTACTGTCGAACGATGTTCTTCGCCAACAAAAAAAGGTCCGTCTTATTCATCACGCTGGCTTCCATCTGGTCCTTTTTCTACACTTGTGTGTTTTGTGTCATTCAAGGTTGACCGTTTGCATCAGATTTGACTTTTCATCGTGTTGGATGCACCCATTCAAAAACAACCAGTGCTCCTCAAATGTAAAATCCATTAGCATGTTGTTCTATTTAAATATATCATTATGCCGAAGAGAAAGATAATGTGTGCCTTAATAGTAGACAACATGCAATCATGCAACACCGTATTGCTATTATGTATTTTCATTTATTTGGATTTAAGTATAGTTTGCGTACTTTTTGAAAAATATCCACCAGATTGAGTGTTGCCAATTTAACATTAATGGAAGAGCGACTCATGGCGTTCATTGCGATCCAAATCAAGACCTAAGCGAGTCATTCTTATCCTATGACTACTCTCTGATACAAATTCTTGATGTATTTCCACTTAACATAGTTATTTTTATCAATAAACGATAAAATCTGCGAAATATTACTATCATCGGGCTCACGGGCCAAACAAACAATATGAACCATGTACCATCATCGAGACTTAAATTGTGTTATTTAACTCGTTCGTCGCTGCGTCTACCAGATATGCGCAACGGGCGTTCCCCCACACGGTCGCGTAATTTCGGTGGACGTTTTCTTCCTTTGCTTAAATACAATTTAACAAGCTATTTAATGGAATTAGCACATGCAAATATAAAATAAACAATATAAAATATATATATAACATATCATCATAGTGCAGCCACAAACAGTACACTGCAGAACTATGGGCGTCGTCAATATCCATTCACAGGAAGGGGTTACATCCATCACGTCTGTATTATACATTCGTCTCCTCATTCGCTTGATATTGAAGGTAACATTACTACCGAATTTCATTTCGAACCTTCACCCAGCGGGTATTCTGAACGAACATATTGACGAACGCCTTCACGACCGTTTCAATAAGACTTTCTTCGGGAGACAGTAGAAAACTACTCTAGATGACCTTTTTTATTGTACTGGAAACAGCTTTCTGGAGTGCAGAGTTCAGTTCTTCCTTTTTTTTCTATGGACGAGGAATCTTCACAAGACTCCCAGAAAATCTGGGTAGTGTAGGATTCACGATTTTTTCGTGCCTACCCACTAAACCTCCCCCTTGTCCTTCTCTGTCCCCCTGATATTGTTTTCCACTTGCTTCAGGAGGACAGGTAGTCTGGCCTTAGGTGATTGGCCCTATTCTATTGTTGGAGAGGCTGTTGCGCTCTGCGTCTCTCTCTTTCACTGCCCTCTTTGGCGCTCAGAATCTCTTCCACGTATTCGCGCCAAAGGTCCCAGTTCTTCTTGCTCTCCATCATGCTGTGGACCATGTTGTTGACGTTGAGCTCGGCTACCCCGAGTGCTTGTTTCAGCAGTTTCTTCTGGGGTGTCCAAGCCTCACAGCTAATGATGGTGTGCTCTGCGTCATCGACCTCCGCTTGGCAGTGGTGGCAATTGGCAGATGTTTCTTTGCCAATCCGCTTTAGGTATGCTCCGAAACATAAGTCCTTCCTTACCTCGCTAGAACGTTGCCGGACTAGGGCGAAGATATACGTGACGCTTAAATGCATCTCGGATTCGCTCCTACACCAACTGAGGGTGTCTCCCTGTCATCTTACTTACCCGAGCGAATTCGAGACTGAGTGCTTTCCGATCTCAGGTCGACCCTCTCAGTTCAAAACGATACAGAAGTTAACGGAAGACAATGCTGTTAACGTTGCTAATTGAAGTTCTTCGTATGCTTCTCTTCAAGGCCTTCTATTTGATGTTCATCTTGTCCTTGTTCTGTTCCTAAAGCTTTTTGGTTCCGAACCAGTAAGGTTCATCATGCTCCATATTGTTGGGTCGACTATGTAAGAGATAGCGAGTGACAAGCCAGTCATGATTTGTAGAAGTAGTAATGAATAGTAGATAAACTGAGTATCAGCTTGCTTTTAAAAGAGTAAAATATAACTTTATATTGTGTAACATGGTATTCATTAAAACAATTCAAACACATGCTTTCGCTTTCTTGCTTTCTTTTCATTATCGGGCCTAGCATTTTTCGATCACAACCATTCTCTTACTTAAGTTCCCGGAATTTTCTGATTTGAGTATAAAAAAATATTGATATGTTTTGTAGAAAAGGTATTCTTTTCAACCGAATGAACGATCTAGGTTAAATGCAGTGAAATCACAAACAGTTTCCTAAAAGCGAATCCAGTGTTTCGTTGTTACGTGATTCTATAACGACTTACAAATTGTTAACTTCATAAATATCTTTCTATAATGTCTTCCAGATGACAACCGTCTAAATATCTTTCGAGATCGACCTCGAAACTTGCATTCCTACCCTTGTCTTTTCGCACTTGCTTATCTCCACTTTGTTTTCGTTAGTTTGGCTAATGACAGAGTAATTAGTGAAGCTTATCGATATAAGATAAATAACACCTGAGAGAAGATGCGCTACATGTCGTCTGTGTTTATCTCATTCGTCATAGTCGTCGCGTTATAATATCGCATCGCTATTCCTTCTATTTATGCTCCGACTATCAAATTTGAGCCCAGTGAGAAACAACACTGATTCAGACTGGGCGACGAGAGTGTTAAATATAAGCTTCATACGCTCAGCTGCGGTCCTGACAGATAAATGGCGGACAAGCAAATATAGCATCTAAGACTATGAAGATTTTAAATTAGCTTACTACTCAAAGGGTTGATAATCCTCCTAAGCACCAATAATGCGTATTACGATAACATATCAAATTAAGTCAAATTGCTTCGATATTGAAAATGGATAACGATATGCTTCATGTGTGTTTCCGTGAGAACACTCGAAAAGTAACTTTATTTCGTATTAATCAAATTGTGTCCCACATTTTGAGACGCCATCGTGCGTAACACGATATTGGTTTTACAAATCTTCTGCTTTTGGGGCCATCTGCTGTTGGTCTTTTTGCCCTGCTCCATCAACGCGTCTCAATTATCTTGTCACATTGTGTTTATTTTATCTATGCACCTGAAATTCATTAAATCGGGCTAATAAAAGTCACAATCGATTCTCCTATTGTTGTATTGAACTCGTGCCGAATGTGTTCGATATCGATAGAAAGCAATTGATGAACTGTCATCTGCAAACGGTGTCCTGTCAGTCAACGTCGTTTATGAACTAGGGCTGCCAATTTTATGGTGCTCATTGATAAGCAAATCAATCTGGTCGTATTCGATTTCATCGTGTCATGTGACTTTCATAATCTGTCAACTACCCCAACAACAACAAAAAATCGTTACGCTTCCGCACAAATGAGAGCCATAATTAGTAACGGAGGGAACGAAGCATGACTGGACAATAATAGGCACAGGTGCTTAAGTACCTGTAGTCCAACAGTATTGTTCCCATGGTCAGGATGCGACCCAGCGACCTTTCGTGCTGCCGGCTCTGCTCTATCCATCGCCCATCATCATAATGATTAAGCTCATTTGCCGAAGTGAAAGTCATTATTTCTGCATTTTCCAATAATCTTTCACTTTCAGCAACGTCCATTTCGCGCTTGCAACGCCCCGATGACCACTCGCCGCAGACGCAATTTGCACAAAACCCAAATAAAATCGAAGAGTTGTTGACCCTGGACACTCTGAACGACGCTCTGAAGAATAACGAATATGTTTTTATTGACATTTCAAAGAGTAGGAATCGCCGTAACGCCACGATGCCCGTTATAAATCTCGATCATCCATTATACATGATCGTAAATAAGTCGCGGATGGCGATGAGTTATTTCATAAAAGAAAGATCTTTGAAGTGTCTTCTTGAGGATCAAAACGATGCGTGAATCCGCAATGAAATAATTTATCGATCCTCTCATATTATCACGCTTTCGGGCTTAATGTGCTCTTTGAAGAGTTAAAAGCTCTCAAAGGAAAACCGTTAGATCATTATTATGCACACGGACGCTAAATCGCATTGCAGACACATTCATCTCAAATTAATGAATGGTCTATTAATAATACGAATATTTGATGATAATCATGGCGTAGAAAATGCATTTTGCATAGAAATTGGCATGCGCGTGCATGACTGTATATATTAAGCATATTGACCCCTCAAAGAGGTAAGACATAATACTGTGTCCGAATTCCAGTGACTCATAAAGAGCATTCTTACACATTGAGCTAGGAGACAGACAGAGACGGAGAGAGTATATTGCGTACATTGTACGATTATATAGATCGTTAACCCAAATTTATCGACTAATAATGATATGTAAATGATATAATGAATCGATTTCAAATAAGAGTGTTTATTTATTTGTGTACAAGTTTTATACACGCTGCAACGGCCCTGACAAATAAGTGGATTTATACGGATGATAAGTGGCGGACAAGCAAATATAGCAACTAAGATTTTAAATTAGCTCACTTCTCAATGGGTTAATGAAAATTTTCCATGGGAACGCTCGGTAAATACATAATATCAATTACTGAATGCCAAGTGGAGATATCTTGGCTATTAGATCATCAGGGCGATTAATATAAATTATATCTTCATTGCAATAATTGGATCAATGTCATAAGATTTTTTTCTAGGTAGAAATTCCCAGTTTTATTGTTCCTTCAAAAAAAGTATATTGGATACGAACAGTCTTATATTGAGGAAGATGTAATTTAAAAAAAATGGTGATCATATTTTTTCTATACTGAAATTGTTAAAAACCCCTTATTAACCCTTTGGTATCGGGTCGTCGCTCAGTTAGTATCATTTTTTGTATTCACTCAAACCTCTTTTTGTGCGATTTCGAAGTTATGCGATATTTTAAAACATTTTTTTTAAATTTCATAAAGAGTACGTATCGAGATATTTTGGATTAAATGGGAAATAAATTATCAACACTTACTGAAATTTGAAAAAAAAATATATAATTTGAGACTGTGTAAATCATATTGCATCTGCTATCGCTGAATATACGACCACGCCCTTTATTCTAGTTTAGAATTTTGAAAAACTTGATTTCGTTTATTCCCCTCTATTCCTACCAGATTTGTAAAGATTTTTTTTTAATTTTTTAACAAACTTTTTTTGTGCGATTTTGGATATATCTTATATAGCTGTTTCAAAGTTATACGCTTTTTAAAATCCATGGAACGCATCTTCACTTTTTCTATGTAAGTCATAGCTTTTTTGTGCGATTTTCCGCGGAACGCATCTACCGCACAAAAAAGGTTTAAGTGTATATCAACACTTTGATCTACAGTGATTTTCCATTGTCTTCAATATATGCTTAACACTTTACAGTCCGAATGTTCCAAGGTGCAAAACGTTGCTACTCAATCTCAGTTTAATGTATCATCTTAATGCTTATTTATTAGAAATATTTTGTCCAGATTTGATTTATTTCACAGTTTAAATTTGAATTCGAACCTTTATACTATAATAAGAATGCAGGAACTGACCAACTATACCAACATTTGATCACAGGAGTATATATTACATATAAACGAGAAATGTGTTTGTGATTTCTGGCATACGTTTACGCACATATCATAAACATTGTCTTATAAATTAGCAGTCGAAAAACTAACATTTCAAAACTGTGCAACATCGTTCGTGCCATACAGAACCGATCGCTTATATTGGGGTCATTTTGGGAAGGCTGCGCAATTTTTCATTCAAATTTTATCATTGCATCTAATGATTATCGTGATGGTGTTTGCATAATTCGAAACACAATTGCCGATCTCTCCAGCGTCCAATCGAATTAGCATAATTTATTCGGTTATTTTCAATTTCTTTCTGGCGACCGAATAAGATCCGAATAAATTTCAATAATCGCGCGTCGAGAAGGTCGATCTTTCATTTTCATAATGAGCTTTTACTGGCGCACAAAGAGATGATAAATTAACGCTTCGGAAGCTAGGATTTTGGGCGCGGGCACGAATCTTCGCGTGATAATCGCGCATCGGTCCCCAGTGTGTTGAAAATGATATCACATATGAAATGCTAATTTTTTTCGAGTGGATTATATCACATTATATTTATTTTTGAATCGGACATATCGCATGCGATGCGGAGCCACGCGAAGATGTTGCGGTCTGACAATTTGATGTTGCTTTATTCATTCCGGCGGAAGTCGGTATCCCGACTAAATTGGGCTCAAGCTATTCAGATATACTACTGATCCTGCGGGAAATTTTTCTTGGCTCTCATAATAAGAACAAACATATTTTTTAGACCTTTATCCATCACATCGTCGATCATATCGCACGAAATGGCCGTTGAGGTCATGGCCTCTTCGCATATGCGTCTCTCGTAATTTTCATTTTTTCCGCATGTAATACATAAACATTTGAGAAGCGTTCGATTACGACTGTGGCAAGAGGTTGTAAACTCCTCTTTGGCCCGAATAATACATCATTTAGATCTCGAAAAATCTATTAGTCATCATTTTAATTTTGCAAATTGAGCGTGACGTTTAATGGTCGTGCATTAGCATAGTTACACCCTTTGACCGCACGAGCGCGCTGTCATCGATCATCCGCCATTTTGACTATTATAAATTCAACTATTTGATTCAAAATTCAATCATTTAAAACATTTTTTCGGACGTAAGTATTCCATTCATCCATATATAAACCTTGACCGTAAGACCTTTATGACATAAGCATCATAACAAAAGTTTCAAACATTAAAAAAAACATACAGAAACACACCTCAATTCATAATTGTGGTTCATCTCTATGTTTTTTTATTGATTGTTTTGATTGAATTTTTATAGACGTTTTACCCGAACATAAGCGACTGGACGCGCAACCCAACGGGAATGTGTTAGTAATTAGATTCGTGATTTAAATACAACTTGCTCGTTATAAACGTGATAAATCACAATAAAAATTCACTCCCCAATCATCATTTGTACGATTGCTCGTTATAAACATATTCGTATGCAGTTTCCACAGAACCACAAAACATTTAATATATTTGTAACAAGTATTAAATACAATTCTATGTCCGTCTAATAATAAGTATGACATATCGAAGAAAATAATGTTTGTGTAGGATGAAGATAGATGTGGTCATCTCGGGATATAAACGAATGGTAAGAACGAGTTCCAGATATATTTATCCTGCAATCGCTAGCATTTGATCGATCGATGATCTATCGATTATAAATGTTTGTTTGTGGACTATACTTTCCTGTACTATTTATCCGATTACGATGAAACTTTGGTGAGTTATTGGGCATGTATCCTAGAAGGTTTTTAAATTATTTTATATATACATATAAATGTCTATCTGCATGTATCCCGGGTGGGTATTAGACTCCAAGATGCCAACTCATAAAGCCAACCATATGCCTCTTTCACCTGTCGTGTCTGTATGTATGTGTTGTATACGCTCCTATACCATTAATTCTATTGCGATGAAACTTTAGGTAGTTGTTGTGTGCATTTCCGTGAACATTTATGAGTTAAAACATATATTGTTTGTGTACGCAATTGGTTTCGCGGGACATTTACGGATACACCATATTGGCGCATATTGGTCTGGTGAAGTAAAGGGGAAACGGGGAGAGGAACGATGCAATGCGATGGTTGAACTTCGCTCACGGGAGAGAGGGAGGCAGCCGATTTTTGAGGCGAGAGTGAGTGCGCGCATGTTTTTGGATTTTAACCTCTCAGCCCGAGCTACACATGGCCTTAAGCAATAAATCACGTAACTGCACTTTTGCGGTTTTTTTTTCTTCAAATAATTACTAAGCGCATGTGACATTGCAGCTCATGCCGGGCGCTTGCAAGTTTTAAATATAATATATATACTAATTTAAATTGAAATTGTTCACCACTGCTACTGTCAGAGTGCTCATCACGATTTGGGCACAATCACCATCAACTAAATTGCCCGGGCAATAAAATAACGCAACTCTCAGAGATGTGCTTTTTTCCCATGAGCTTTTGTATTTGTTTATACGCTCCATAATTCATATGGTAAATTAACATAATCAAATTATTTATCGATCATAAGAAAAGCCATAACGAGATAAAATACTGCGATAGCTTTGAAATTTCCAAGACATTTCCATAAAAACGGCCATTGCATTTTATTCGCATCGACGTCGTGCCGAAGATCGCGCAGATAAATCTTCCAACGAAAATGGGGTTTCGGACGTCGAAATCGGTTACCGAAATTGAAATCGATGACCTTCCATTGCGGAACTACATATCTCTAATTGAGATGTTAAACAAATGTTAACGAAAACATCCAAACGCAAAAGCACCATTCGACTCTATTGATATTCAACGGACAGATTGAACTTCTTTGTTTCTAACAAGGCTAATGCGATGCGCAAACACTGTCACAGATTTGATAGAACGTGTCTAGAAGTGCAACTTGTGTAATTTTGTCCGATTTAGCATCGGAATCGATCAAAAATAGCCACCCAAGATTGATGTCGAATTTTAGGGCGTGAACTGTCGGAAAAGTCTTTCGGAATTCGCGTATTTTTTCTTCTACGGTTAATCTGGATAAATGCACACATGACGTAAGAGATAATCTACGTCGTGTAATGTTTTTTATGCGTCGAATGTGTTGAAATATATTATAAATGTATAAATTTATGGCATCGGTACCATATATGGTGCAAATCCAATCATTAGTTCGATCACGATGCCATGTTACTCTTTTCAGTTTGGATATTAATCGTCATTTAGAACCCAAATAGCGCACTGTTGTCTATCGATTTACATGGAAGATTGGTTGTGGCGAATCATCGCCTAAACGCGTGTAAATCAAGACTAGGCAATGTATGAAAATCAAGGGTTGCGGACAAAATTCGAATCATTCCAAAATGAAGCATTTGTGCTTATCATCAAATGTTTTTCGTGTAAATTTAATTATAATCAATGTATTTGGTTAAAATTTAAAAAAATGCCAGTATTGTAATCAGATAGATTTGATGACAGACTAGCAATTTTATGTCATCGTTAAATAACTATAAACAGTATTCTGTAAAATCATGGCCTCTCCGATATCCATTCAAGGGTCACTGTCATCCATCCGTGTCATACATTTACCTCGCCTTGAACTGAATATTGAGATCTTGACTTTCGATTTTTCGTTTGTGAATACTCACCCCACAGGTCGCTAGAGTGAGTGTGTCAAAAATCGCTTTATATATTCTAATAATAACATCTACGGTTAAATTATCAAAAACTTAGATGCTATATTTGCATGTTCGCCACTTATTATCCGTACAAATCTACTTATCTACCAGGACCGTCGCAACGTATATGAAACTTGTACACAAATATATATATACACTGTTGATAGCACACAATATTCGGTAATTTGCGTAAACGTAAACAATACATTTGATATCGATTCATTTTATCATTCACTTATCATTATTAGTCGATAAATTTGGGTTAACCATCTATATAATCGTACAATGTATGCAACATACTCTCTCCGTCTCTGTCTGTCTCCATGCTCAACGTGTAAGAATGCTTTTTCTGAATCACTAGAATTCAGACATAATTCTATATATTACCTCTTCACGGGTCTATAAATCCTGATACAATCTGGATAAATGAATTTATTTATATGTTATCAGAAACTTCATTAGAATAAGAATGATGAAAATTGATTAGTACAGTAGGCTCTCAATTATCCGGGGGACTGCCGGGGAGGACAAACACGGATCGCGTATTTGCGAGCGAATTCCAATGATTCAGAAAGAGCACTCTTGGAGAGACAGAGACGGATAAAGCGTCTTGCAGTTCGGTAACTGTGCATGGAAGACAGAGACGGAGAGCTTGCTGCGTACATCGCACGATTGTATAGATCGTTAATCCAAATTCATCGAATAACAATGATGTGTGAATGATTATAATGAATCGATGTCAAGTGTATTGTTTATGTTTACTTGAAGAAATGACTGAATATTTTGTACTATCGATTGTCGAATTTGGGCCCCGTGAGAAATAACACCGATTTATGTTGGGCGACGAGAGTGTTAAATATAAGTTTTATACGCACTGCTACGGTCCTGACAGATAAGTGGCGGGCAAGCAAATATAGCATCTAAGACTATGAGGATTTTAAATTAGCTCACTACTCAAAGGGTTAAACCGGATAATATGTTTAACACTCTTTGAATGCAGTCACATATGAATTATATTTTTATGGAGCAATTTAATGATCTGCATCATTTTTTGCGCTCTCATAATTTATGACCCATAAATGTTTATTTGGGTTAAGGTCAGGGGTTATTCACAGTTTTTTTTTAGTTTATTAACACGTTGATAATTCACATCAAATCATGTATAGCAACAAGATAAATTATATTGAAACAGTATTTCCAAACATTGGAAATGTGTTCAATTTTGTAAAAATTGAACACTAGGATAGTAGCATTTTATCCGATGTTAACCCGTTATTCATAAAAATATGCTTCCCGCAGTTGATGCGTTAATTTGATTCGATTCAATGACATAGCAGTATCCGATTGCTTTCTCTATCCATTGAGATATTGAGATTTTATTCATCCAATCCAGAGTTAACAAGATGTATAGAATCAATACGTTCTTGTTGCATATAGGGAAGAATTAATGTCGTTTAACAGATTGTTGCCATACATGCTGTTGAATGCATTGCTTCAAATGCATCTAGGATGGTACGATTTTTCCTGGTTTTATTACATTATAATGTGGAGTTCGTACACTCCATGCCACAGAAGGCATATCTTTTTCAAGCATCGCATTAACATTCTTTGCAGTCGTATCTAATAGTCGAGACATTTTTTTAAAAGTAGCAATACGTATAGATTAGACACGAATCCGATAGCGCCATTAACCTTTTCGATGCGGAAAATCAAACTCCCGAGAGAAAGGCAATCGTCGACAATCAAGCACATGAAGCAACGGTCTTGTATAACTCTTTTTTTTCGGTTCTTGAATATGCAGAATTGGCGTAAAAAATCGCATCGCACGAGGAGCTACATACGGACAAACGGACAGCTACAAACCGGGCGCTTTTATAATTGCTCTTTGAATGAAAAATACACCAGGACATTGATGGAAAACTTCTTCATTAATACATTTCGAGTGGATGCATGACTTTCAATTTGACTTTGATTACGCTCAATACGCCAAGGTGGTTTAATCATCCAAGTGCACGATAGCGATCGTTACAAGAGCCGTTTACAGATTCTAATCTGAGCATAGAAATAGACTACTTGGATGGCGGCAAGCAAAATTGGATGGCTGATGAGTCACGTCTCGAGTCCGGTGTTTGGAAGTCAGCATCCACGTGGAAGAGATTTGCAGTTCTGCAGCCGAGCTGGAAGCGGCCGATGACGAAGCCCTCGCTAAAAATAAGACCCGGTGCATAACAAATAAATACGCGGTTTGCGTAGGTTTCCTACAGCAAATTGAATCTTGGGTGTTGACCCTTTGGGCAACCTTATGACGCTTTTTAGATTGATCTAATTTGGTGAGTAGGCGACCTCGACAATTGAGACAAATTGGAAATCGCGGGTATCCGCCTAAATCTGATGACACAACAATGCTGCTGTTTAGGTATATCTGATTTGTTTCCATGGATTTAGAAATTGGACATGTTAAATGAGAAACCCTCGACTAAGCAAACCTATAACATTTCTTATCAGCTGACGAAAATATCAATGTACTGTTGCAGATAACGATTTCATTGATTATTTTGTGTTATTCTGAATTGCCATGATTAGCAGTTTTAATATATTGTAGAAAAAAACAATAATTTTTAATCTGATTAACCAGATTTTTATATACAATCACAAGTTACTAGTTACAAGTAAAAATAGTGTCAATAAATCCTTGCAATCATACAATAACGTTTTAGCCGACGTTAATCAAAAGATACCGTAATTCATAAAAATGTGCTTCCCGCAGTTAATGTGTTGATGTACTTAAAAGATTTAGTGCTGAAAGGTCACTGGGAAATAAAGGTCGACTTGATCCTACATAATTATTAGAACCAGGGCTTTAATCCGGAACAAAAAACGCTATTGAACCGATATAAATGTTAGGAACGTAATCGAAACCAAAACCGAAATGAAAAAAAAATAACGGTTCAAAGACCTGGTTAGAACGACTCTATAAGCGAATCATTTCAAGAGAAATCCCAGAATACGCGTACCAAAACATGCCACAAATTTAAACTTGAGAACACTCAGAAGAGTTATTAAGATGGTTGGATTGCAGAACTGCCAGAAGATTTTTTTAAATTGAATTATATTCAAATTCGTCAAATATAGATTTATAACACTGTAAAGACGACATTGGTGGGTGTACGAATATTAGCAAATAACTGGGTCAGAATTGCATGTGAAGTAGCCAAAAATTTGATCAAATCAGTGCCAAGAAGATGGTGCCATTCCATGATCACTTTCTGTAAAACTATCAGCTTTTGACATAATTTGGCATCAATTCTGCATTTTTCAGCACCGGGTGTCAATGCCGATGTTTAAAATACATTGAGACAACACAGAATATTACGGAGACACTCCATCTAAGCTTATTTCTTCGTCTGATCTCATTGGTTATACTTTCAAACATATCCTAAATTGGCGATATTCATATTCTCAGTTCGCACCGGTTTTGCCGATCAAATGACAAAAACCCCTACAACTCATCATGAAAGCTTGATTACCCACAAGTGGGCGGTAGGGACCAAATTGATTTGACCAATTTCATGTTGCTAATGTTAATGCACTGATAACTTAATAAATACACCTTGTTTAAATGAAGTGAAAATTCATTAATAATTACAATCAGCGAGTGGCCGCGTAATGGCGATGATGTATGCAGGTCATGATTTATCTGAAAAAATACATGAAAATCGTCTAAGATGCCAAAGTATGATTAAAACTATATATTTTTGTCCAAACTGGGACACATGGTAGCCGTATGTGAAGCCTAATTTATATGGTCAATGTTCATCCGCCATTTTTCAAAGATGAGCAATCGTCTTTTGCTAATCTAAAGCTTGATTATGCCGCAGAAGAATGTTAATGTGTCATACACGTGGCTTTGCAGTAAGTATTTCTTCATTTCCGTCCTCTTTCTATGCATTTTAATAAGCTATAACAACTCTTAAACTGCTAATGATTCCTTAATCGCATCCCATCCACCGTCGGAACGATGCATTCTCTCAAAACGATAATGGTCGTTCAAGAACTCCTCAGCTCGGCTTTTATTGAAATCTTTCGCGGTGAGGTTTTTGCCATCCCAGCGCAAGAAGCTGCGCCTCCGGACCACTCTAATGAGCTCGTGCGGTCCTTCGCCATCTTCATGCAAAAAACATAAGCAACGCATGAGTCAGTCTTCCATTAAGTAATTATCAAATTGTACCGCACATATTCCTCAAACGGTCGGCGTATCAGAGGAGTTCCAGCACCTTGCCTCTTGCGGAATCATCCCGAACCATCTGTCGGCCTTAATTGGCAAAAGGCGATTTATCCCGTTGGCACCTGTCTCCGTGCAGGACGCAAAAACAGACGAAGAAATTACATGCCCGCCACGAGTGAAGGACGCGCTATTCCGCAATGGGCTGGATCTTCTGCGTCGAGCGCCGCGGATGGATTTGGCACGATCATTTTTCATTTTGGGGCGCCAAACTTCTATCATGACGGGCAAATTGCGCCGACGAATGGCCGGAGCGATTCTTGATTTATGATCGAGGTGATGACCGTCATAATTCACGCATGATGACTCTGGAAATCAATAAAAAATACGACTCAATCTTCATGGACAGTTGACTAAGTGTTTAACCCACGTCCGAGTAGTTCATCGCAGGCAGCGCCTAAATGCGTCTTTAGTGGCTGTAACCCAGGGGCCTCAACCAGTTAGATGACCTAATTCATATTTACTTTATTATATCAAATTTAACATTTATTCTCTTTGAGCTGGACAACGGTATACAGTCAACCCTTTTATAGCGTCAACAACAACAAATTTTGTTTGAATGTATTACGTTGGAGCGGGAGGCGCTCGTCGGGAGAGTGAGGGATTTGGCTGCGGAAAGGACGTCCTCCCGCAGCCAAGGCCAACCGCTGACTCTCCACGACTCCCGCCTCCTGCGCGTCACCACCCAACCGATAAAAGTGCACGCGCAAGAAGCGATCTATCGGTTATTGCAAATAGACATATTTTGAAGGATGAAATAAATGAACTGTCGCAAAATAGCTTTAAAGACAATACAGTTTAAACATGATACGGTTAGAAAATATTCTTAACGTGAATTTTAGCGAATGCATCGCATCCACAGCATCCATTGACCCTATTAGCTGAAGGAACTTCAGATAATATTACGGTATCAAATCGAAAATCGTAGATAAATCTTCATCGATACTAAATGATCTGTTATGGCTGATACAATGAACATTTTATCTAATGCGTGTTAGTTGTTTCTTAGAAAACCTTATAGTTTATCTCTGTAGATGTCAATCAGATTGTTGACACAGAAATTTGAAGGATTCCTAGTCAAATTTGCAATTATTATTGATTTAAATGCTTCAAAAAAGAAGATATCAGAGCTTGGATAAATGCTAGAAATTCTTCACTTGAAGAACTTCCTTTATTCACTATAAGCATCTCAATTATTCACCTTTGTAGTAATAGATTGGCATGAAATAATACATAAAATTACTGGAGTTTAAATTTTAGTCTTATAAATACAGTCGATAATAAAGATATCACGGCTATAGCGAGCAAACTGTTGATGCTCTTAATGTCACAGAAAATAAAGGCTATATCGTGGGAATCCCACAGTCAATGTATCTGCAAATGTTCAAATGCAGACATATTGCTTCAGCATGCCATTTATTTATCGACCCCCAAATCTATCAATATTGAACGACCCCATCACCATTTCTATCCGTCGGGATTCACCCCAAACGTTTCTCCCATGACGCATAATTATAGCAGTGCGAGCAGATGCTTTCCTAAAAATGTCGAAGGCATGAATTGTGTTCCATTTAAGAAGCTCTGATCGATATTAGCGCGGACAACGAATGCTTCACATTACCACGATGATTATTATTGTGCTTGCAGCGCTTGCCGGGTACTGCATCAGTAATGCTGCAGGTGCAAACATGCATTATAACCTTTTTATATCGTTCTTCATGGCTTGCGTTAATGCCGCTTTAATCGATGTCGGAAGATGCATCTGTTTCTCCGCTAATTGATAGGCGGACATCACTCCGCCCAAATTTGCTGATTGCAGATCCTGCATCGGGACAATTTCCGACTCTCTAATTTTCCATTAGGGCCGACCAACGCCCAAAACGACGTACTAAATTTCACACCGACCCCTGCGCCTTATGTTTCCACACTCGGACCCGATAAATGAATCATATTGCGATAAGGGATGCCTGTTTTGTTCGCGCCGATAAAAGGGAGACCTGTGGGAAATATTCGTTCATCGTCCTGGATGTGAACGAATGCTCTTTAATGATTCATGTGTTTGTCCACCACTCCCTTTTTGTGAATGGATTGTTATGCCTAGAAAGAGATGGGACGTCCACAAAGAGGCAGTTTGACCTTTCCGCTGGAGGAATCCTTAGAGTTTGTAGACTGATTTAATTAGCAAGTACATAAGGCGCACATGTTTTGTATGCTGATGATAAATGTATGTTATTTTCGGGATGATATCGTGAATGCTCAATTGTCGTTTTAAATGAGCATCTTTGAAATATGTCTGGTGCGCACGCTACCATCTGACGAAATTTGTACGCTATATCCGAGTGCATAGATACACCATATCCATATGAATCAATATCAGTTAACAAATTAAAGATTATCAGCTCAAATAATCCATTCTCAGCATTTTATGCGTCTGATTAACACTTTTTGTGCGGGGGGTTTGATCAGCCCCCTTGAATTGCACCCCGTCCACAGACATTATAAGTTTAGATGGACACGAAGGTTATTTATTATCGAATCGGAGAAAAAATCCATAGTACTGTTACATAGGAGTGGGGGCGCTCTCGGATAAGACCTCGGGCGGCTACCCGCTCTCTTCTCTCAGACTCTCAACAGAAAGACTTTCGTATCTAGATGTTTTTTTTATTCACACGAGAGAGATGGAGATCTGGCTGCGGGAAGGACGTCCTTCCGCAGTCAAGGCCAACCGACGACCCCTCCTGACTCCCGCCTCCTGCACGTCACCACCCAACCGGCAACGGCACACACAAATAAATGTTAGGAACGTAACCGAAACTAAAACCGAAATGAAAAAAAATAACGGTTCGAAGCCCTGATTTTACTCCATACTACAAACATATTTGATTTAACATCGAATTTAAATTTATCTGATCCCAAACCGCCCTCCCCCCCAAAAAAAAAGCATTAGAAACATGCCCGTTAGATTCCACTCAACTAAATTAAACGCATCCAGTAATACTTTAAAGTGTACCACCTTATCATTTTCATTATCCTGATCATCCCATACCAATTTCCTGATAATGACTCTATAACGAATGCGTAATTCGTATGCACATTACCGCTCCAAAAGCATGACCGTCGTGTGTCGCATGCGATCTTACTTTAGACTCAACCCCGTACAGAATGGCGTGACTGCGGAAACAATGCATCTAATGTTCTTTTGGGTGCGGTCCAAGCCCACTATTAATATTTTTCGAGAGGGGTGGAACCCCGAAAAACCCTCAAAACGACCCCAATTGCACACAGACATTGCATTGCTCATAAACAGCCCGCCATTATCCAATATTGAGTTTCATTCATAAAACAACAAGCTTATGGCGCACGCGATGTTTTTGTTTTCAAGCATTTGTGCGATGGATGTACCGTGATACTGAATCGATTTGAGTAATTAGAAATTATTGTTTATGGTGTTATACGGTCGACGAACTGCGACACTGGGTGTAATTATGCTTTAGATGATATTCCCCATGGGATGACCTGTCATATTTATGTTATAAAAATGTATAATATAATGGATTTAGGTATTCGAACGCATTGTGCTTGAAATTTGGATGCGCGCGCATGCCGAATGCAGCGGCATCAACTGCGGTATTTTTAACCTTATTCATTTTTCTTTGTGTTCCTTCCTACTTTTCGATCATGGAAATTTAATAACAATATTTAAACTTTTTATATATTGATAAGTATATTTTTAAAGAGCAAACTGAATGCGCCAATCAGTTTAACATGTCCAGTTTTCATTTTATTTTCGGACATTGAAACCGACTGCTAATTTATATAACAAATAAATAAAAACATCAGAATAGTACAGAGTACAGACAAAAACAAGCCATCTTAAAGGTCATAGCAAAGATGTTGATAAAGAGGATGATTAATGGAGCAAACTTTTTTCTAAAAAAAAAATTAAATTATATCAAACATTCATAAAATAATATAAATAAAATCGCAAATTCTGCAAATTATAATTGCATTCAGTACAAACGCCCAATATGAATGAACTGCATGGACCGAGATAAAGAAAGATTATCTCAATATTTATTATCATCGAAACGATAAAAATATATTCAAACAACGATAATAAATAGTTTAAAAATACACCACCGTCCTTGTGTTCGACGTTTTACCCCAAAATGAATATTTGATCCGATGTCGATCTTCATCTTTGTAAAAACGTCCATTAATCGTCCACTAATTGAAAGAGTTATGGACAGATGCAATTTCAGCTTAATTACCACTTCCTGACGAGGGTGAAAAAAAAATAAATACATACGTCGCTCGTCACGTACGATAAAACGACGCTTTTTATTTTATTCGACCGATATCGAAAACACCCCCGAAGGTGTGGCTCTTTACCAGCTCGATCGTTTTTATTAATTCATCAAACCCGACGTCTCAAATATTTACCAGAATATCGAATAACTCTACGGACTGAAGCGGATTTGATGCATAGACTATATTTTTTTGTATAATAATTAAATCTGTTAAATATAATGGTTCGCAATCGGTCTGTAATCGTTCTTAGAAGGCGCTCATTTGTCAAGGCAGCGGTCCGAAAAGCGGACCAATTGGACATTGGAAACCTTGCGGCCACTCCGTCTTCTTTTAGGACTTTTTGCTGCATTTTCTATGATTTATACGAACACGGAAGCTCTCTCAGAGGCTAATTTACATAAATGGCTCGCGTTAAATGAAGTCTTAAACGAATCTAGACTAATAAATAAAACATATCCATACATAAATTCAAAACTCAATTTCTGTGTGATATATTTTAAAACAGTTGTTGACACGTAGTGCTACTTCACAATCCGGACATCAGTATATAGATGTATATACGTCCTAACCAATTTCGATGCAGTTTACGTTGGACGTATATATACGTCCATGCCTGCATGGTTAAATTCAGGTTTTTTACCTTACTCTTTTGTTGAACAGTTCGAGTTAGTGGAGGATTCCCATGTTCCTTTGTCGCAGATGTGAAGTGATGGACCCATGTTTCATCCTGAATTGATGCAAAAACTCGACCTTATTGCTGTGAAACATAGTCAAACACTCGATTGAAACATCATCACGACGCTGTTTTTGTTCCAATGTGAGCAAACGCGGTATCCAACTTGCGAACAGCATTCTCATATCCAAATTTTCACTCAATATGCGATGTATAGCATTTTTTAAAAGATCTACTACGTCTGCTAGCTCGCGTACTTTAAGTCGACGGTCATCCAATACGATTTTGTGGACTTTCTTCATAATTTCTCGGGTATTTACCGCCATCTATATGTTAAATCAGGTACTTTTGGGACTATCTTCGCATATTATTTTAAAATATGCATTATAATTAAACTAAATATATTGCATTTATAATAGTATTATTTATAATGGTAAATATCACGGGCGCATCATTCCCTCGTTAAATTATGTTTTATAAGATTTTGTAAATAAAAATTAATTATTTCATTGTTAAACAATTGGCAAATACTTTTCAATACACCTAATATATTATCTATGTCGGAATTAATTTAATACAAATATCATGGTCAATATTTGATGCTTTTATGTTTTATGAATTTGACAGATTGCAACTAGCGCCACGCGCGACCATTGACGGAACTATTCAAATTTTAAAAATACAAATTAGAGAAAAATATACAATGCTCGATTAGCATAACATATTGGCGTTAAATTAATAAACGGCCGTTTTTATATTATTTATTCCCACGTCGGATTGATTCATGGCAGGCGTTCAATATGATTGCAAGTCGGCATTGATATGACAGCCAATGAAATATGTTCAAGACCGTCGTCGACGTTGAAAATCTCAAACGATGTGATCGCCTGTTGAATGAGGTGATGTGTTTGGTATTGTATGCGAGATATTGACGATGCCCATCAATTTTTATTTTCCGCATGACATTAACGACCCCCTATTTTATTGAGGGAGTGCATTGTTGGGGGAAAGATGAGATCGCGTGAGGATCGCTACATTAACATATTGAATAACGGCTCGTCGATGCTCATAAAAACGAACATAATTTCAATCTACTTTGTGAATAATTATTTTTATAAGGAAGTATTCGAAGGCATAAATATACGAATTAATACGGACCATCTTTTGAGGGGAGCATTTATGAAAATTCATCGTTCAAAATATATATACGGTATTATAATTAATATATGGTTAAAAGTGTGCCGGTACATATTAAATGTAATATTTTGCTTGCATAATAGATCCTCATGGCTATAAACAGTTAGATCATTCAGTCTCTTCGTTATAGTGTAATTACATCTCGCCGTCTACATAGAGTAACTGTTGATATTTTGATTAATGATTTTAATTAAGTATCGTCTCGAAATAGCTCGTGCAATCATGTCTCGGAGAGACAATCCTAAAAATATGAACGTGCTTATTATTTATATAACAATTTTTATTGCGTGTTTAAACACATTTTAAAATGCATTATTTTTGTTCGCAGGCTCATGTCGTTTCGGCGTTCGAACAGAGTCTTTCCAACATGACGCAGAGACTCCAACAGCTAACGGCCACCGCCGAAAGAAAGGTCGGTTATATATTCAATATATTTATCGTCTGATATTAATATCACGGGATCGTTTATTAAATCATATCATATTACGTTGTAATAAACTCAATTTTAATTCATTGAACCGTATTATTTTGGTTAACATTCAATATGTATTTGTGGTCAGCATCGACCCTAATTTAAGCTTCTATAATAAAATGTTTTTTAAATTTATTTATTAGGATTCGGAACTGACGCAACTACGACAAACCATCGAACTTCTTCGAAAACAATCTATCCAAGCCGGATTGACGAGCGCACATATGACTTCAATGGGCATTAAACAAGATTCCGTCACTGATAGTCCAAAACAAGTATAAAAACATTAAATTATTATTTAAATATAATATCATTTTAAAGTACATTTTTGTAAATTAAAATTAATTTTATTATTAAAGGACGGCGTAAAACAAGGATCTTCCACAACTGCACCAAGCAACGGTAGTAATATGACGCGTCATCATTCTACAGACAGCGTTAGCAGTCTCAATAGTCTAAGCAGCGGATGTTCTTCAGCGCAAGATAAAAAACAGAAGAAAAAAGGATGGGTGTGTAATAATAACTATCTGATATCATCGTCGAATACGTCGCATCTATCAAAATACTCATACGATTTAAATTTTTAGCTGCGTTCATCGTTCACGAAGGCATTTTCAAGAAACGCTAAGATTTCCAAAACTGCCAAACATTCATCGCTTAGCCATTTATCATCGTCGTCGCAAGAACACAGCTCCATTGGAGGCGATCATCATACAATACGCGAGGGATCAAACGAGAATAGCTTAGAAAATTCACATGAAATTCTATTGGATCTCAACGCCAAAGGAGAAAAATCTGAAGACGGTACTAAGACCGATGCAAATAACGTCAACGGCACGGCTACAGACGCGGGTAAGTGTCTCATTCATGCCCAAATTTAATCAACCAATTTTTCAAAGTAAATTTGGACGCATTTTAACTCGACAGATGGAAATAAATGTGATCCCCAACTAGTCGATGAACTCAAGAAGCAGCTCCGAGAGAAAGATCTCGTCCTCACCGATATACGCTTGGAAGCCCTGAGCTCAGCGCATCAACTCGAAAGTCTCAAAGACACTGTCATCAAAATGAGAGTACGTTTGAAACGATAAATCATGCACAATACAAATTCCATAAAATATACAATCTAACGCTTTATAATTTCAGAACGAGATGCTCAACTTAAAACAAAACAACGAACGACTACAGAGACTCGTAAGACCGCGTTCACTCGCCGGCAGTCACGCTTCTCTATCCGGAGCTACACCGCCGGGTCCGGCACCATCCGGCAACACTCCATTGGGATCCGGTTCAAACGACGATGCAAGACGATTCAGCGCTGCCGATGCACAACGATCTACCACTGACGGTCATGTACGTATTCATTTAAACGAATACACATTTCAATCCTAATCAAACGCTTTAATTAAATACGTATTTCATCTATTAGAGCATCGACCTTCATAGTCAACCATTAGAGCTGGACTTCAATTGCATCACGTCTACGCCCACGATGGAATACGGATCGAAGATCACTTCGCCGTGCGATCGAGGCGCGTCAGATTTATACCGAGCGTCGCAAGATCTGAGCTTGACGGCGTTGGAAGATACCGATTTGATGAACGGATCCCCTGGAATTGACGACGATCCACTTCTGACCGGGACGAGACTGAGCGGAGTAGATTGCGATATATCGTCCGTTCTTCCGCCGCCTAAATGTCGAGAACTCGCAATGGGAGAAACTTATCCTGATTTAGGTATATTAAAAAAGCCGTAATATGAATATCAGGGCCGTAACAAGGGGTTGAAAAAAGTGTAAAACGCAGAATACCGATCCAGTCGAAATTTGCACATGGTTTTTATTTTACTTGACCATTCTATTTTACATGAATCAACACTGATTGATTCTTTATTGTTAAGTTGTCTAATCCCTCTTTTCTTTGTTATTGCTTAAATATTGGGCGATCAGTCTCCTTCGGACAAGTTTGTTTTATAATACAGGTTCGTAATTGTTTTGTAGACATGTAAGGCGTTCAATTGCAAGTCGCTCATTGATCATGTCAGCGGTCCGAAAAGCGGACTAGTTGGACACACAGACCTTGTGGCCACTGTTTTAGTATCCGGGGACCCTTTTTAAGTTTAAAAAAAACTATCTAGTACGTGCCACGGGCACTTCATACCCTCGTTACGGTTCTGATGAATATTATTAAATTTGACGAGTCCTCATGTTATATTTTTATCAATAGGTCTTAACGAAAACAGCGCAGACGTAATGGACGGAAAAAAGATCGCAATATCGGTGTATCTCGGCCAACCCGATACGTTCACGCGATATTATGAAGAGCTATGCGAATCTCTTAATAATTCTGAAAATCATTTCTATTCTAATCGATCATCAGCGGCGTATCCGAATCTTCCGCATGAATCGCAAGAAGTACCCTCGTCGCCTAGACTCAAAAACCACATAAATCCTTCAAGCCCCGATCATGAAAATATTGAATATCAAAATAACAAGTCCAATACAAATAGTCTTAAAAGTAACAAATCATCGCACAGTGTTGCGTTCAAAAACAATTTTAACGGCGCAGATCATAGCACGGCCGTCAACTGTAACGAATTCACTATTGCTTATACGTATATATCCGGTAAAACAACCTGGCAGAACTTAGATTATACAGTGCGGAAGACGTTCAAAGATTACTTATCGAGAATAGATCCCGGTACGAATTTGGGCTTGAATACCGATTCAATAACGTCGTATCATCTCGGTGAAGCTACGAGAGGACCCGAAGTTGGTTTTCCTGAATTATTACCATGCGGATATATCATTGGAACCGTTAGGACTTTATATATATGTCTTCAAGGAGTTGGAAGTCTCGCTTTTGACAGTTTGATCCCTAAAAATATAGTATACAGGTTAGTCAAATATATTTTATTCAGACAATGTATTTTAATTTATAAAAATATTCATTTCAAATAATTGACATTTTAGATATGTATCGTTATTGAGTGAACACCGACGCGTTATATTATGCGGCCCGAGTGGAACTGGAAAATCGTATTTGGCGGCACGTCTGGCCGAATTCCACGTCGCAAGAACCGCCGCACATCTCAATCCGGCCGAGGCAATAGCAACGTTCAAGTAAGACTTTTACAATCATTGCATCATTCTTATTAAATTTGATAAGATTGTTTAAATGTAAATATTTTTATCGTTATAGTGTTGAGCATAAATCGTCAAAGGAATTACGTCAGTATTTGAGTAATATGGCCGAACAGTGCGGTGGTGATGCCGCGTTGCCCTCTGTTCTCATATTAGACAACTTACATCATGCAAGCGCTTTGGCCGATGTCTTCAGCGGACTTCTGGGCGCAAGACGAACAAATTTACCGTGTATCATCGGTTAGTTGCGCTTAATTGCACAGTGTTTTGTTCGTTTTAAATTGATTTTAACGTAAGATTTTTTTTTTTTAGGTACAATGTCCCAAGCTACGTGCAACACGACAAATTTACAACTTCATCATAATTTTAGATGGCTCCTCACTGCTAATCATATGGAACCTGTTAAAGGATTCCTAGCGAGGTATTAATCGTCATTCAATTATTTGTACGTTGTACATAAATTTTACTGGTGATATAATTTTGTTTTTGAATATGTTTTAAGATATCTTCGACGGAAGCAAGTCGTCGGTGAATTGAGTGGAATCACCCGATGTCCACGAATGAGTACTGTTTTGGAATGGTTACCGGCAGTCTGGCAACATGTGAATAGCTTCCTTGAAGCTCATAGTTCAAGCGACGTCACAGTAGGACCTCGATTGTTTTTGGGCTGTCCGTTGGATCTTAACGCTAGTCAGGTAAATTTATACTTAATTTTTAATGCGTTAACCGTCCTACCTCTTAGTTATTTTTGAGAAGATGGGTTTGGGGACTTGGGGGATTGGGGACAAAAACAATATTAGTCCTCTTAATATCTGACCATATTTTGTCAAAAAACCCTTGTTTGCTCCACAATCAACATCAAAGGATTATCATCAAAATGTCATTTTGTGAATCCATGTCAATCCACTCCAGAGCACTTGTAGTAATGTCTTCTTCGATTATGCTTCCATCGTCTTCCTGCGAAGACAGAGTCTTCATCTTTTGGTGGTATCACTCCCGGGGTACTAATATTCTCATACTCACTTTCAATGTTTTACTGACTAAAAAGTTTACTGGTAAAATAAATGGGTTCAATGTAATACTCTTTGTTCGTATGTAATGCACAGCCATTCCGTTCATCAGATTGCGATGAAACTTCGTCCACTTATTGCTAAGGAGTGCGCGACTAACATAGGCATAATCTTCTAACATATAAAAATCAACGTTTGTTTGTCCGTATTTAATGCACTTCCATACCGTTCATCCAATTGTGATAAAATTCGTTGCAATACGATGGTTAAGTCGGTCTTCAAGACGAGAGCGAGTGTGCATATGCTTTTGGATCCCAGCTCTTCGGCTCGCACTACACGTGACCTGAAGCAATAAACCACGTAATGTGTTTCTTTTCAAATATATATTAAGCGTTTATGGCATTGCAATGCATGCTGGGTATTCACTAATCCAAAATAAATGTCAATATACACCTATGAGATCCGGCATGAAAGTGCTCGTCTTGGGGTGGACGTACTTTTAACTCCGTACCCCTCAGACCGGCACTAGGCCTATCAACCCTCCAGGATTCAAGTATCACGG
This sequence comes from Stenopsyche tienmushanensis, assembly GCA_008973525.1. Taxonomy (NCBI): domain Eukaryota; kingdom Metazoa; phylum Arthropoda; class Insecta; order Trichoptera; family Stenopsychidae; genus Stenopsyche; species Stenopsyche tienmushanensis. Next base: position 571,525 of record WACJ01000135.1, read on the forward strand.
TTCCATGAATTGACCATGGCTGCATTCTAATCTCTATTGTTTTTAGATAAGATCAGTTCCAAATGTTTCCAGGCTGCGTAATAAATACACTGCAGTTCGCCGCACGCATGATGATTTTCTGCTATTATAAAAACACTTAGACTGGACAATTTATTTCATTTAATTGCCACCCGCCGAGTGTTAGCCCTCTATGCTACAGTCCCGATGTCTACGCAACAGTTTTGTAGACATTGGGTTTATATTTTTTTCTAAAGAGTATACATAATAGCGCACGTATCACATACGTTCGAAGAGGTAGGGGGATTAAAGCACTTGCTTAAGGTGGGCAATGAGTGCGGCCATCCAGGCATGGCAGGAAAGGTGGTCTGAGTCCCCGAATGGACGGCACAGTTTTTGACAGGACATGTGAAGACAGGGGGGCCGAGAGAGAGGCGCTTCTACGACGTATCCACAGGCCATGTGAGAGGCCCATGGGGCACAAAGATCTAGTGACCCGTTCTTGTGCATTCAGCACTTTTCACCTTTTTGCGATAGTTTTGGCGCAAAATGCACCCCCGACGGTTACTACGCTAAACATTGGATCGATCCGAGATCTGACGTAGCTAACAGCGTAGAGTAAAATCATACCCACACGGTAAAGTAAACGTAGAATCATTCACACTTACACGACTACATGTCGAATACACAGTCAATGCATTGCATGGCGTGGGTGTACCCTCCTTTTTTTTAAAGGCGTCTCCACAGCCCTATAAGAGAGCCCCAGCCACTGATAGTGCATTTCCATATGTCCTGAGCCTCCTCTCTCCAATTGCCCAGGTCTTTTTCTATCTGATCAGCCCAGCATAGGCAAAGTCTTCCGATGGGTCTACTGCCATTCAGTCCTGAATCTAATATGGCCTGCCCTGTATTTTTCAAACCATGATAGCACCGATTACCATGTTGAATCCTGGAGGTTATTTCGTTATTCATTGATTTCTTCTCCGTGCGGATGGTTCCAAGATATTGGAACTCTTGGATCTTATTTTCTTGTAATTAATTTTCATATTGAAATTAGCGGTAGCTCCAACGATAGACGTAAGCACTGCCAAAGCTTCCGGCTACGATTTAGCCATGATATTGATGTCGTCCACAAAGACTAGATGCATCGCATTATCATTCCATGGATCTGCGCGACCCAATCTGCCAGTCTCCCTCGTAATTGCCTCTTAACGCAATATTAAAAAGTAATGGGGATAGGGCATCCCCCGTCTGATTACTGTCATCACTTTATAAGGCTCCAACAAGGCACTGTTGGAGCGTACTATACTAACAGATTTGGACACGTACATCCTCGACAGTCTCACTAGTTTACCCGGGTTTTCCATCTCTGACATCCAGAGCTCTTTCCTGTTGATGCTGTTGTAAGCATTGCAAAAATCTATAAATATATGGTTGAAATCAACACCGTACTCTTGTTTTTTACGAAAATAATCTTACATTATAAAGTTGGTCCACAATGAACCTGTTCTATCTGAAACTACATTGGTACTGCCCAAGAAATTGCTCCATGATGGAAGACAGTCGTCTGATCAGAGCTTTTGCAAATAATTTATACGCAATACTTAGAAGAGATATGATCTATGCTCATTAGGTTATATGGGCTTGTTCTGTCAATACTACCGTAATATGCCCTATTCATAAGACGAGGAGTAGACTTCTGTTAGGTTAAGATCAAGGTAATTATTTACAAATGATGTAAGTATTATTTTATTAATTTTACAGGCTTGGTTCACAAGTGTGTGGAATCAATCAGTAGTGCCATATTTAGTGGAAGCTGCTCGTGAAGGAGTAGCACTTTATGGAAGACGAGGAGCATGGGCCGATCCTGTGAAACATGTCCGAGATACTTATCCATGGCCTGATCAACAGCCAATACAGGTAATGCCCATATAAATAAATATGTACATAGTTATTTAATTAATTTCGAATGGTTTTTATAATGAATTTATGTTTTCAGATCTTACGCGGCATTACGTTAGAAGATATAGGCCTCGATGGTAGCTCAACTGATGCCAATACCACGAACAATCAGGATCCATTGGTAATTATTCTGACGTTTAGACGTAATATTATTACATATAGTATTGAGTATTTATCGTATCTTTTATTTGCAGCTCAATATGTTGATGAGACTTCGTGAAGCGGCAAACTATAGTGGAAATCATAGTCAAGATTCTGACAACGCCAGTCTCGATTCCAATTTGACGCACGATAGTTCTGTTGGCAATGAATTATAAACATATTAATCATCTCGTGTGAAAAAGAGAGACGTGAAATCGGCCAGTAAAAATTGGGATTTTCACGAGTTACAAATAAATTCTGTACAAAAAAATATATTTTAAGGACTAACACCTTTTATATATGTAATGTGATACCACCTCGTTTCGCACAAAATGTTATGATGCTTTCTAAATATAAAATATACTTTTTCTATAAATCAAGCTTATAATCTTAACACTGTGATGCAATTGAGTCAACTGTATAGATTTTACAATAGTCTGCTAATATTGATAAACTTTAAAGGAAAACGCACTTAAATTCCATGTGAAAAACTAAATATTGGACGAACAATAATTAGATATTTAGGTGAACATATGAAGTTATTGCTTTTGTACAAACGTCTTTGAGCTATTTTTGCATGTGGTTTATAATAAAAAGCATACATTTTACAAATTATGTAAAGATAGGTTTAATGTATTGTGATAAATAAGGAGATTACGCTATTCAAATATACCTATAAAAACGCAGAGGTACATTGAAAGATGCGCAATCAATAAATTCGTTCTGTATTTTAAATCGTTCAGTTTTGAATCTCATTTTCGATTCATGATGTCATTTCTTTTCGTGTTTTAATTGAGCATAATTTTCGCGATCATTGACATTGCTTATGAATTGGCGAGACGAAAGAAATACGCGAGCATTGCATTCATCGAGCAAAATCAACTATCAAATTGATACACGCGCGTGTAAAATTGATAGTCAAAACAACATAAAATGATCTTCAACAGTATGAAATTCTATTATATTTGCCGCGGAATCAAATATAAGACGAGTTTCATCGTTTGGCTTTAATTTTTTCGTTTAAAATCGTTTCAAACCGCTTGTATATATATAAACAGTCGCTTATTATTTATTCCGATCTCGATCTTGAATCATCAAATTTCCAGTGTCACGTACGTTTATACAGATGTAAATATAATATTCAATGTATAGCTTTTCTACTTTTGTACCGACGCACCCTATTTGTAAACTTGTGCTCTTTCCCCCTCCCCCCCCGAGTACATGGGTAATATAAATAAGCACGCGTATGCATGTCCATATGCGTAAAAACCCTATATGTTAGCGTTTAAATGTGTTATATATTTTTAAAAGATAGTGATATTAAAGTGTGTGTCAAACTAATAAAATTTTGTATAAATTTATGAATATGAAACATATATATATATTTTAAATGTTCGATAATTTAGGTTAAAAACCTCCGCAGCGATGTTGCAAAATCGTGCGTCATCTGATTTCGTTAAATTCATATAGTAGACATTTAATTTCATTCGTCATTATGTATGCGTTCAAATTAAACCCCTAGCATATGTAAAATATTATATGTTGTCGTGAAATGTATATTCTTTTTTATACATATATTTGTATTTATTATCGAAAGAAATATATTTGTATTATTTTTCTTAAAAGAATTGTAAATTTTTATAAATCCAATTGTACTACCTACGTCTAAAGTTATTTATGTATTAGGTTTTAAGGTATTTAATTATTTTTACAACATAAAGATTTTTTTTTCGATGAAAGAAACTGTAATTTGATACTCGAAAGGATTTACATATTGACCCCTATATATTATTCTTAAACTCATTTATCGATTGGTAACTCATATTTGATAAGAAATTATTCAATTATACCAAAGATTCTTTATTATATATATATTAAACTTTCTTCGTATATTTTACTCTTCCAAGTGCGTATTAAACGTAAAAAATTAAAATCCAGTATTTATTGTCTTACCTATAAATAGGTTAAAATGAAGTTGATGTATACAACTCGAAACAACTTGATTTACCATATTTTTTATCGAGCTGCCATACTTAAATAACATTATAAAATTCATCCTAAAAATTATTAAAAAGAAAAATAAAATATTAAAACAATGTTTTTTATTTAATTAACCCATTTTTCAGCATTCATCCCTCTTAAAACGAAAAGAAAATCCCTACGGACCACACAACATTTTATTATCGCAATATAAAAATCAAGATTTTTTTTATTATTTCATTCTGCCCATTTACATTAACACATTACGTACGGGAAGCATGTTTTTTATGAATTATGAGGATTTGTCGAAATTATTTTTTTTAAATTGAGCTGGTAAAGAAACATCCTATCAAAGGATTCCTGGACGTAACTCAGGCTTTTGACAAAGTGTGGCATCTGGGCTTGCTACATAAAATTGGAAAACAACTGTCCACGAATTACTTCTTCACACTCAAATCATACCTGACTTAACAGTTCATTCTATGTCAAATACAAAGATAAGCTACCACACTGCATGATATAAAATCTGGCGTCCCAAAAGGCAGCGTACTTGGTCCAGTTCTATAGACAGCCGACATTCCGACAACAGACATCACAATTGCTACCTTCGCCGACGACACAGCTCTTCTGATTTCGCATAATAACCCCACAACAGCATCTCAACTTCCATTGTTCATTTCTTCGGAATATTTCTTAATGTTGTTGTTAACTGTTATATGCTTTCTGTTGTTCAGCTATTTTAGCGCATTAATATGTTGCGAAAATAAAAGGACAGGTTTACCATGCAAGCCTGCCAGTTTACTAAAGGAGTACTATCCCAGGACGTGGGACCCCCTCTACTATTCAGAAAGGGCACTCTTATACATTGAGCTTGGAGACAGACAGAGACGGAGAGCTTTCCCGCATACATTGCACAATTGTATAGATTGTTAGCCTAAATTTATCGATTAATAATGATTTCGATTTCAAGTTTGTTATTCGTTTACGCAAAGAAATGACTGATTATGGTGTGCTATTGACAGTGTTTATTTATTTAATTGCTTGCTGTTATTCGCTGCTTGTTGAGTCTTTGTCCGATTATCATTTCCTTCTAAAGCAGGAGCAAATGAATCGATTTCTTGTGTATTGTTTATGTAAAAAAAATGACATTGTCTCGTGTGCTATCAACAGTGCTTATTTACAATTGACTCTGCCTCGAATTGAATTTAAATTTACTCACTCCTCAAAAGGTTAATTTTCAAAACAAACGCCTGTTCTCAAGACAACACAAACAATTGAGCTTTGACTTCAAAAAACTCATTCTGTTCTTAAACCTTGTTCGTAACAGCAACATAGTGAATAATGAGCAGAAAAAAGTGCTTTTTGAAAAATATTATAAAGTAATTTATGTGTATTACATCAAAATGAATACTTACATTTACTCTGAAAAATGGATCACCCATCAACCTCTAAAAGATCAAGGATCAAAAATAATATGAATGATTAATTTCGTGACTTTTGGGATGATGATCACCGAATACCTAAATTTTATAACAATTAAAAAATTCTCTAGAATATGATTTTTTGTTGAATAGTAAGTATGCGCATTTGCGAGATTCTATAAATATTTTGAGAATGTTAAGACGCGTAGAGATACTTTTACGCTACGACTTTGCCATCGATGCACAAGTGTATGATGAGACGCAAGACACCCGTCTCTGTCTCACGATTTCCGGTCCGATAGATAGTAAATAAAATTTCAAAAGCCTGATTTTGAACAAGAATACAATTTAATGATATAAATTTATTATTAAAAGCTATAATAAAGGAGTGTTAAAAAAATACTTATAATGAAATACAGAACGAATTTTAAACTCCGGGCAAATAAGTACATTTTAACAATTGTACAATGAGAAATTCAATTTAATATCATATAAAATCTTTAAAGAATCATATCAGAAGATTTCCCGCCAGAGTTGTGTATAAACTGTATCAGCGGGGATGTGACATTCCATTCGTACCAAACTTTCCTCGGATTATTACAGCGCCAGAAATTTACTTCCACTACATCATTTTCTTTGAGGCTTATTGGATTCTAAAAAGAAAAAGGTTTATTTTTATATAAGCACTTCACTTACAGATAAATAGCATTTTACATTACATTACGTTAATTATATCAATGTGCTAAATACACAAATAAAAGAAATAAGTACGTAAAAAATGTATTTATATACCTTAATGGGAAAGAAAATGGGAAACCATGATATCATTCCTGGAGTGTGTGTTTCAGGGACTATACTTAACGTATGTCCTTTAAATAATTCACAACTAAAATAGCCACTAAAGCCGTGCAAATTACAAGCATGAGACACTGGGAAGCGTAACGATTTCCAGCGACGTCTCTCTACGTGATCACCGTCATCAACTTCACATGGATGAGTAAAAGTAAATAATTCCTAAAAAAAATAATCATTAACGTAATTTTATTATAACTGCGATGAAACATAGCGATAAAATTGATTTCTTTATATTTACCACTGGCGGTGCTATTTCATATTTGTTCTGAAAATATACGACCCAAGGCATTTCCAACGGATGTGATATGGACTTTGTGTGTGATGTGTCTCTCTCGCTCGCGTGCGCAAGCCCCCAAAGACGAGGACACATAACAGGACCTATATAAGACGTATAGCTATGCGGAATACTGATGCCATCATTTTTCAGTAAGTGTCTCGCGCCATCTAAGCATTCTGGGGACAGTTCGTTATCCCCGAATGATCCTATAAATTAAAACACAATGCTAAAGCACAGCTAAAGAATATTTATTATATCATTTAATCCTATATTTCAATAATCAGTGTAAAGCGATTATGGCATCAATTATTTCATCGATTTAAATTTGGATTTGGAATTGGAAGCTTGCTTACCCAGTAACTCGGAAACAATAATATCGGCCAATTCTTTCGGCTTAAATTTTCGCATATCGTTTGCTATCACAGTCACTTTATCGCCCCACATCTCTCTTTGCTGCGTATGGAGAGATATCAAAGCCGTCGGATTTTTTTCTACTGCGTACACCTGTAAATACGTATGTTTTTTTAAATATTTTATAAAAATCAGAAAAATCGCTAACATAATATTACAATACCTTGATGTTGACATTGGCCATTTCGGCCGCGTTTAACGACGCTCTAACTAATGGTCCTCGTCCTGCACCTAAAACCATCACAACTGCAGAATGTCGACAACTACAAGATACTTCGGCTTCATTTGTCGGACTAGGAGTCGTTTCAATGTTTTCCATGTCTACACAGTCAGATCCGTTGCTTAGTTGCGGAGGAATTTCAGGGCCATTTGTAATATGTTTGGATAAATCCTCCTTTACGGGTGTATCTGAATGCGTTAAGACAAAAATAAAAACAAAATCGAATATAACAAATACAATTTTATATCGTGTTTTTATAAATTACCGGATGTTTTCTTAACTGCGGGACTTTTATCACAAGTACAAACGACTGGAGAACTATAGCGCATTTTTAATGCGTCATGTATGGCATTTTGATAGTAATCATATTTTACGGGATCTTTTTCAAACACGTTATATGTGTATGCATCTAAATTATCAGATAAAGGTTGGAGTGGAGTCTGTAAATAATCTTCCCAACTTAAAAGAAAAAAAATAAAATGTGTAAAAACCTTCATGAGTTATTATGGAAGATAAAAATAAATACAAAATACCCTTTTGCATAATTCATCATAGGATCTTGACAAGGTGGACTATCCTTCCAAAGATGTTGCAGATATTTGACATAATTTGAAGTGTCTTGATGTCGACACACACCAGTTACCATCATTTGTACATCACGATCCATCAGCTTACGAATAAACGCTTGATGGGGTCTTGGTAATACTGGATATCTTAATGTTCATACGTATAAATTATCATGCTATTAATAATTTGAATGAAGATTTAAAAAGCGTTGAAACGGCATGATACATACTTTCTTTTATTAGTAAGGAAAATTTCAGTTGATATAATCAGGCATTTAATAGGTTCTCCCATCCAACGAGCCAATTCACCTTCTGATGGTAAATCGGCAGACAATTGTAAAGCAAGTGAAACGCGTCTATCCCAATCAGTCAATCTATGAAAATCACTCCACCACTGCCATGTATCAACAACGTCACCCGGTTTATTTTCATTAATACCGCCAAATGCTCTTAATGAAGGATTCTCCATTGGCACTTGAATCCATATTCCAGGATTAGAATGACTGAAAATATGAATAACATTAATTTACTAAATAAATAATATAATTCTACTAAAGCATAAGATTTAATATAAATAGATTACTTGTTATTGAAATGATCTGTTATTAATCTTGCAAGATTGTTATTGACAGATTTGTGCAGAGTAATAAGGACGGTAGATAGACTTAATCCCCTACAATGATTTAATTCTTCGCGCAAATTATCCTCATACTTCAGTCGGAGATTCAAATGTTGTGTATCGACATCAATATAAGACGACAATCGTGCTACTATACGCGTACTCCAATCGCCAGGATCTAACACCATATCACTGCGAGTAAAAGCAACGGTCTCTGCTGTGCCGTCAGGTCCATATTTACGCCTAAACCTTGGATGCACAATTGGCGTACAAACAAATGTGTATTGTAGTCGGTCTACTTCATTCAGACCTCCAAATAAATCTGGCAAATTGGGACAATCTAATCCGCAATTAAGCATAACAGACATTTTAGGCTAAAAAGAAAAAAAATGAAAACACAATGTGATTAATAATATTCTGTAATTCTGGCTATATTTGAAATAATACGTGAATCAAAATGAAAATAGATTTATAAAATAAATATAATTTTTGCACAAAACGGCCTTGTTGAAATGTATCAGCAAAATATACACAGAGCTCGATTCTTTAAAATGTCACAAAAAATTACAATAGTGTCATTCAGAAAATTAACCTAATAAGGCACATTTGACTAAAAATAAAATCATATTCACACAAAAATATAACTCGTCAATTGTAACAAACACGCTTATTTAAAAACGATATATGCTTACAGTTTAAAAAAATATTTGACGGTTTAAAAGACGAGAACGCACTCCTCATACGTATTTTGAGGTTTTGTAGCGCGAAACTAGATACAGTGATCTTAACAGCGAAATTATCGAGCATAACCGTATCGGAATAAATTGGCGGTTAACAAAGGAAATTAGATATTTTTCGAACTGTAAAAATAATACAGCATGCGCTTAAATTAAATACATTGAAACTGAATTTGTATTATATAATATTATAAATTCAATTTTATATTTGTTTAACACAAGATATTTAAAAATATATTTAATCGTTTCGCGGAAATTAAATTAATATTTTTTATAAGATAACGGTTTTTTTTAAATGCAACGACTATATATTTGCGGAGATAGTTTATTTTTCTTGAATCAAAAATTAAATGACAAAATATGCTATAAAACATGCTCAAAAAAATTACAATTAGGTTCTGCTTAATTTCTGATATTCATATACATAATTGTCATTTATATTTTTAAATAAAAAATCATTAATAAAACAATATTTACTCACCTTTGTTTTCTTTTGTATCATAATACATATCGATCGAAATAAACGCCATACATTTAGTTCCTTTGTGATCAAAAGATTAATAACAATTTTCTCTAAATAAATATAAATGTTTTATAAAAACGTATTTTTAAAAAAATAGTTTTATATTAAATTATGTACATTTTGATAAAAACCGTATCTTAAAATGAATTTAAGCTCTATTTTATTTCCAGTATTTATATAGTCCATTATTATTTAAAATGACATTTTTATTTTACTAGGGAGAAATGGTGAATTTGTATATTTTTAAATCATGTCATAGTCAGTAATGGTTCTATCAAAAATTTACTATTGTTCGATAATCTCTTGAGGTGTAATAAGTAAAAATAGACAGGATCATGGATTCATGGATCTTTTCTAAAGCTGAAAAAATGCAGAAATTAAATCAACAGGGAAACAATAAGTAAAACAGCCAAGTTCATTTTTTTTTTAATTTTTAGCTACCAATTACCATATTTGTAAAAGTCAATTATGCTATCAAAAATCGACACGCAATATACATTTTTTCACTTTTTGTACCAAAACTATATACAAAACATTAAAGGGTATCATTCAAAACATTTTTCGAGTGTTTCGCAGTTACAAAAAATCAATTACAGTGCAGTCGGACAATATTTAAGTGTTCGCATCCTCTCAATAACTGGGCATTACCGGCTAGCTATTCACAAAAATGCAACGAACGCATCGTCGAGTTACTCTCATTTATGCAAAAACCAAACATAGAATACGGCGAAATCGTATAAGAAAGCGTTGATACTGACTCACAGGTTCACAAGGCACTGGACAGCTTCATTTGACGTTTTATATTTTTTGATGCTAAAGCCTTCCATGTACAGTAAATTTAATCGTCTTAAAAATGAACACAATTATCGAATACTAAAGCTCAGGAAGGAAAATACAAATTGATATGTACGCTCATAACACATATCATTTTGTTATTATAATTTTTGGTTAAATTTATCCGGTGGGATAATTTTTAAAACATGGCATTTTTTCTAATACGGGTTTCGAGACGCGTTATAGGCCTTTGAATATGGCATTACCCTGCCTTCGCAAAACCTATTTTTGTATTTATTTTACAAATAAATATGTTGGCAAGTTACATTAAAAGAAAAGAATGTACATTAAACAAGTTGGCTTCTTATATACTAAATTTCAATATAAACTATGTCAGGCATTCCAAAATAAATTGAATGCAAAGCATTTTATTATATGAATCACTGGATAAGAATGAAAAATGAGCTGTAATATAACTTTTGGAATAAATTTTGTATAAAGGAATGAATTGACTGTAACATTTTAGCATTTATACAAGTTAGCATTGTCGAAAAATTGATTTGAGTATCATTTTTAAAAAAATATTTGCATTGCATAACGTCCCATAATTTTCAGCTAAACTGAATACGTCTAATATTCAGTTTAGCTCAAACATATTATGAAATTAACACATTAAATACGGGAACTTCCTATTATTACTTGTTGTATGACGGTTTGTTGAAATTATTCTTTTTTAAATTGTGCACATTCCAAATACAAAATGCGATCAAAAACTATGGACAAACGCGCGTGAAGTCTCCCCGTATGTAATGCGTCAATAGTTTACATGTGTATACATAAAGAAATTATACAATAAAGTGTATATAGCCTCTATAAAAAAATAAAAATGTTATATACTAAAATACATGATAAGAGTTAATCTAACGTGGGATTTTCATTTTATAGTCGATACAAGGCGGGTACACTACACATTCATACTCGATTACATTTACAACTAAAGAGTAAATTTGTATATAAAAATATAAAAAAAGGGGCTTAGTATCTAAAAAAATATCCTAGAAATATATTAGTAATTTTCGATGGCAAAAATCCACTGAATACCCTACAACGATACAAACAAACATGCGAGTCAAATGCTTGAAAAGGGTGCGGAAAAAATTAAAGCAAAATTAGCCTGCGGAAAATAATTCCTCGCCTGCCACAACACGTATCTTTTTAAATCCGTGCGGCTATTTAATACAGCCAACTTTCTTTTTTTTTAAACAATTTTACATATACCAGATGTTCTTCCTGTGAAATTTGGTGGCTTTCAGGCAAAGAGATGTACCCAGTAGGTGTTATCTATGCCGGTAATATAGATAAATATTGCACAAAATAAGGGACTTTTAAATACATTAATAGTACGGGAGGCGGCGATATTATTTGTGTAATCATTCCTACAAAGCCGATTCTTTCTTGTAAAACGGCAGTCTTTCGCGATTATGTTGTTGCCGACATTTAGAACAATTTTTGCAACCTGTAAATGAACATTATACATCAAGTCAAGTTCCCGCAATACAACTTTATCCACGTCTACTGAAGCCCTAGCCGCATTGTATCGAAAGTAGACGACGTTTATTTAGCAATAATTAACATAAACTGCTTGTATACAAAAAGGCAGCTTTGTAGATTTTAATTTAATGCCGTTATGTACAATTTAAATGAATTTGAGGCCTGCTTACGAGGTCTTCGGGGAGAGAAGGCCGCGAGAGTGGGCGGCGGAGTCCTTGAAATACGGCAGAGCAAGGTTATGCTTTCTGAGTGGAGGACGGCCGTAATATGCCTCATCTATAAGGGAATGTGCTGCTGTGCTCCAACTACAGGGGCATATCCCTTCTAAATATAAATTATTTACAAGAACTCTCGAATCGGACGGCTGTCTCCCATCTCGGAGAATATCAGTGTGGCTTCAGACCCGGCAGGTCTACTGTGGACCAATTATTTGCAGTCAAAATTAGGAAACAAATCACTATCATCTAAGACTAAAATATATACGTTTTCGAAAATTGTTATTAATGTCTGCAACGTTGAAAGCTTGGTAGATTGTAACGTTAATGATTTACATCGTATAGCTTTGTAGGAATGGATGCAAAATTTCAATTGCTGCCTCCCGCGTTATAAGTTTATATAAAAATTGAATTCGTCAGTTTAATAAATGTAACAGAATTAAAATTAAAAATATCATTAATATAAAAAAAAAACAGATTTATGGAATGGTTCACAAGGAAAAATGTGTCGAGAAAATATTTACAATATGTGACATTTTAGTCATCTGTTTACGTTTAATTGGAAGCGTTTTATAACGCGTATAAATTTAAGTATTAGAATTTACGCCGGGAAAATGTCATCATCGTCGTTTTGATAAATAATAAAATCGATCATTAAAATAAATTAACATAAAGAGCAGCCTTCCGAAATTAAGCAAAAATTTGAACTTACATTTAATGGCACTATCGACAAATTTATCTTGCGTCTCTTCAAAATGGTAATCCAACACACAGATCAAAGGAAAAAAATTATCTTAAATCTCAACAAACAGCTAGTGGGTTGATATTCTAAACGTATAATACTAAAATAATATAAATGATTGATGCCGTAATATGAAATGAAACGATCGAGATGATTTAATCAGTCTTTTCTTATGCTTCAATGACGCTGAAAATGTTCGCTTGATAGTATTAGTTTCTAGATGTGCAAATTATGAATAGAATGAACAGAACTTAAAATCTATAATGGATGGTCGGAAAGCCGATATTTGTAAAATTATTAGCGATCGTTTACTGCAATCAAAAATATAAAGTATATTCTAGATGCAAGAGCATAAATATAGAATTTAAAGTGACTCTTTTGACATTTTGATTTTATCATCAATAAATTTGCAAACAAATAGTCTAAAACCATGAAAATATGATTAAAATTGTCATATGAATAGAATACATTTCGGTAAATATTATTAGCTACCGATTAAATAATATGGTATATTAATTGGAAGAATATCGTTTGTTGAAAAATGATTTAGATAAATCGATGAGAATCATTAAGAGAAAAAATTAAGAATGATACATTCGCAAAAGAAACATTTCTTTTATACCACAAGTAAATAAATGGCACACGTCTATTTCAATATTTCAATCGGTAGGCTTTGAAATAAATACTAATGTCGTAAATCAATCATTTTTAACATCGAAATAAATATTCTTGTATGATTCAGAAAGTTAAACCCCCAAATCTTGTTTTTGTCCAAGTAATTTAGTATATTTATTTTAATTATTAACTATTTTCATATCATCATTATGCATGTTTTAATCTTATAGAATTAAAATGATTCCGAAAATGGTTAACTCTTTAGCAACGGGCGACTCATGTGTGAGCCTTTTGGTAATCTTAACGCGTTGGTGGACACGGCTGCATTATGCATCATTTTCTGTATGAAAAATTACTGCATAATGCAGACGTGTCCGCCAAAGCATTAAGAGAGCGAATTAAATCTCACATGAGTCGCCCGCCGCAAGAGTTAATATATGATTTAATCAATGCCATAAATTAAACATAAAAAACAATTTTCCTCATATTAAAAAATATTTTAAAATGTTCATAAATTTCTTGCCAAAAAAAAGTATAAATCGATTGACGAGTGACTAGTCTGACATGCAAATAAAATACAAAATATACTTTAAAATTTATGAATCCTTAATCTAATTCAACCAATGAATTCGAATGAAATTTCTTTACCGAAAATCACAAATCAGAATTAAACCTAAATAACCATCGTTAAGATAATACTCGATATCTTTATATAATATTAAAAAAATTATCACAGTTGAAAAATAAATTGTTTGAAATAAGTTTCTTTTTAAATTTGTACCATTAAAAATAAACACGAGACCAAAAGAAAATAAAGATTAATAGAGAAATATACAATATACAATTTCGTACGTCTAAAAAAAAATCCAGCCGATTACGCCTAATTTATATATGAATAAAAATGGATTGCAAACTTTGAGATTCATAGCTATCATTTGATAAAGAATTCAGTCTCATTAACCACATTTAAATCGCTTGTCGTGTTAAAATAAAAACTCGTCGATATAAGAATTTGGACATTTAAAGCAAAGTTTAACACGTTGCGTGCCGGCCTACGTCCCATTATAAACCTTCGGCACAAAGTGCCGAAGATTGAGAGGCACCATATCACATTGTCGAATTAAAGATGCCAAGAACAACTTCCGAAGAAAAATATTATGTAATGTATCGATAAGTCTTTGCCGATGAAGACGAATCAAATTGAGGTTTGGATGCCGTACGAACTGTCTGACGATAACAAAGGAGATCGACGAAACATGTTCAAAGTTTTGTTTTCAGGATAAAACCATGTGGGTGTTAGACTCCATGTATCCACCCATAAAACCCCAGGGGGGGAGAGCCAATCCTACACCCGTGGGCAACAGTTGCACTCCTGGGTTAATGATGTGGAGTAGAGGTGTGCGAAAGTAGCCTCATCGGTTTGCTCATCAAACGCAGCTGGGTTAGCCCAGTTAACATGAGTTTGGTACGCAGGTCATCCTGTACTGGGTATACATAAAGGGGTGTGTGGAACAGTCAATTACAGTAGTTGGTGGAGACTGTGTCAAAGGCTCACTACTATCCTCAACAGCCTAGGCATACAGGGGAGAACGGTTTTAATCTGTTTGAATGGCGATTCA
Source organism: Stenopsyche tienmushanensis (assembly GCA_008973525.1). NCBI lineage: Eukaryota > Metazoa > Arthropoda > Insecta > Trichoptera > Stenopsychidae > Stenopsyche > Stenopsyche tienmushanensis. The sequence continues at coordinate 586,750 of WACJ01000135.1, forward strand.
TCTCCGTGGCTAGTGTCCCTTGAACCTTTTGATTCTACTGGAAAGGGCTTTCTGGAATTCAAAGTCCAGTACCTCCTTTCTTAGCCAGGGTATTGCCGGGCTAGGGTGAAGACAGATGTGACACTTATGTGCATCTCGGATTGTACATATTTCGATTCAAAACCAGAAGAATTTTCAGAAGAGAAAAACTCGAAGGACATTATATTTTGTAAGATTTTTTAAATAAAAATGAAAAGATTAAATGAATTCTTACATTGCTAAACAATCGGCAAAGACTTTTTGATACATTTAGCTATGAATAACCAACATAACATAGGGGTCGAGATTAAAGCTCGTTATCAGTGGCTGCCATGGCACGAAACGCTTAAATAATAACTTTACTTTTGTATGAATGATCCATTTTAAAGCGAAATTAAATCACAGAAATAATATCAAGAGTAGGAATGTAAAATTAGCATAATCAAACAGAAATATATAGATTAAATTAGGAGTGTAAATGCAAAACATAGACGCTGGTAGAATTATATGGCATTTTGTATAAAATATTCACAATCAATATTGAATTTCCACGGAATATTTAAAAAAAAATAATGAACTAAAATCACGCATAATTTATATTTAGTGTTTAAATATATAGCTAGTCGATTAAGTTCTGTTGCTAAAGTACGAAATATCATATCTTTCTTTTGATTCACAAGTTTTAAAAACTAATACGCCGCAGGTGGAGAACCTGGCAATTCAACATCACTACGAACAGACGTAAAAAATAATTACGAAATATTCACTCTCAAAAATGCAATATCGCTCTTTCTATCATATACAAATAAAATACCATTTTGTGTAAATTCTTATATTTACATTTGAGATATCGGCGCAAAAATGCGCCGCACGATTTTATTGTAAGGCCCTACGCTAAATATAAAAATGACATTTTAAATGTCGTATAAAAAATCAGTCATTGGAATGATATAAAATGGTCATCCCATAGAGATAATAAATCTGAACACACCAGATCATATAGAATGCATTGAACGATTTAAATATCTTAGAACTCCTCATTTTTTATTTCATATCCATACTCTCATCGTTAGAGTACGTTTTTTACATTTATATTAAAAATAATGAACGTAATCAGCTATTCGGAATATAAAAAAATTATTGTGAAAAAATATATATATATATATGTGTGTGTGTATGTAAAAGTTTTTAATGTTTTTAAACATTCTTCTACGAATAAAATTGTAATAAACCAGTCAGAGAGGCATTACGAACACAAGGTATGGCTTAAGAACTATGTTACTATCTAAATAAATCTGGATCAGTTCAACTGGGTTTTCAGTGCAGAAAGAGTAGCATCTAGGGCGCGCGGTCCTTGTCTGTCCGTCGCGTAGGGCACGCTAATGTAAGCCTTTTCGTGTTCGCAGTCGGGTTGATTGCAACACCTCGTGGTGAACTTGCACACCAATTGCTTGTGATTGGTGAGATGATCTAGCGATCGGAATTGCTCGCCGCAGAGATCGCATTTTAACTCTTTCGCGTGCACCTTCTTATGGCTATTTAGCGAGCGGGTGTTGTCGAACACCTTTGAACACATATCGCAATATTTGAGAACTTTTTCCCCCGTACATACAATACGGTGATTGTTTAATCTATCAAGTGACATGTATCGCTTGTTGTTGCATAAGTCGCACTTGAATTGTTTCTGTGGCACTCTGCCGGTGTGAACCTGCATGTGTTTCCGAAGGTTTGATTTGTCTTTTATGTATTTCGAACAGACGGAACATTTGTTCATGTCTTTTCTGGTGTGGTTGGAGTCGAGATGTCGAAGCAGCTGACTCTTTTTATCGAAGGGTTCCAAGCAAATCTGACACCGGAATGGTTTTTGGGTGGGATGTACGCCCGTGAGATGAGTATTGAATTCTAATATGGTCGGATAGCTTTTGCGACAATGGGGACAATGAAATAGCTTTCGACAGATGGCTGATGACATATCGCAGAAAGGGTCCGAACATTCATCGCATACGCCATCCGAGGAAGGAGATGATGGCGATTTGGATAACTGGTTTGTTATTGGAATGATGGACAGTTGATCCATGACTTCGTTTTTTATCATCTGATCAGTTTGATCTTGGTTCTGCTCTTGTTTGATTTTAATATCTATGTTTATACCATTGTTGCCGTTGCCGCCCCCACCGTTCTGATATTCGGTGTGTCCAGTTGAGCCTCGCGACGTTGACGCTAACATCCACCAGGGATTGTAGTGCCAGGGGGCCAAATTGGGTTGATTGTTTTGATTCCGATGACCAGCAAATGAAATATCGTTCGTTTTCGTTTGAGTTTCAGCATTGGAATATCCGGAGAAACTCGCTAATGTGTCGTTTTGAAGCTGCTGCTTTTGTTGCTGCGCTTTGGCAGTTTCGTATATATTGTGCGGAGATATGAGATTGTCATAATCGTTTGGGTCTTGTTTTCGATTATCGCCTAAATCTTTTTTGGTTGTCATTTTTTTAGTTGCACAATAAAGACGTCCTTCCAATAATCTGAAAGAAGAAATACATCGTTGATTAAATAGTCAATAGAAAATCACCACTAACAATTCAATTACAGTATTGTAAAACCTCGATATAACGGACCTCTATTTAACGGACTTTGGATATAACGGACAAAAAAATTCAGTCAATTGTACAAAAATTAAAAAGAGTAGATGTAGATGAAGGTGACCCTTGATATAATATCATGACTGAAAGTGAAATAGCAGATGAAGTTATGAACTTAAAAAATGAGGATGAAAGCAAAGATGGGGAAGAAGAAGGAAGATCACATCTTGATGATCTAATAACATTTATTGACTATTCATCAGATAACGAAGTTCAACTATATTATACGCATTTCGAGAGTTGATTATAAAAAAAATAAAAGTGCAAACAAAACTTGATTCCTTTTTCAAAATAGGATTACCGAAAGCAAGTACGTCGATATCAAACAGCAACGTCACTTCACGACGAGTGTCCGAACACAATTAAATAAAAATTTATTTGCGTTTTGTATTTTTTATTTATATCTAATCTAAATACAGTGTATTTTCAAAAAGTCAAGTTTTTTTATTTATTTTAAACCTGTTTTTATATAATGAACTTTTGGCTTTAACGGACACTCCCTCTCCCAAATTAGTCGGTTATATCTAGATTAAACGGCATTGAAAACACACAATTTTCTAACACGTTGATTATACACAAGACTTATACACAACAAAAAAATGGAATTCACATGAGAATAATGAAAAATATTATTACAGCAGACCCGCAGTAATCCAACAAACGTTTTGCAAGGCGGTATCGGATTGTCCAATTTGTAGGACTATAGAATACTACCCACAACCTGTTACTGTCATCAAATGTAATCCATGACGATTTTTGAAGCGTCTTAACTATCCTTTGCTAACTGCTTCTTTTTTGTTATCGCCTTTAAAACTACATTGCTTTTACGGCCAATGTGGGCCCAGATATAGGGGTATGCCTGTCTTTCCCGAAGAAACCAAATTTACGAATGTTTTTTGGCCGAAAGTTGAATGTTTGCCTCTTACCTGGCCCACAATGAATGGTGGATACGAACTTTTGAATGTTCCTGCGGTTCTTTTTTGTATGATAAATTGTGGATCGACCTACGCTGTATTCACTTGCCAATTTACAAAAAGATTCATTACGATTTAGGCAGTCCAGAATCACACTTTTGCATTTTTTACATTTATGAGGCTTTACCATACTTATGTACTATACTTGTATTGGAATATCGGACTACAGATCAAAGAAACCTTGTTTTTTTAAAAATTTGCATACGACTATGGCATAATTATAAAAATACTTTACGCATTGAAATATTTATAAATGAAAAATGCTCATTTTCTCGAAGTTTGTGTATATATTTTTTTTTTTTAAAACAATCTATCCGTTGAGGAAAACTTAGTTCTTTTTATGGCGCTGCTGACTTGTGTAGGTCCCCATTTATTAATGAGGACCTTATGTTCATTCATTCGAATCTTCTGTCCAGGTCATGAACCATACATCTTTTGAGTGTCTCGGAGGCTTGGCTGATTAGCTCTTCAACAAGACAATTGGGGTGTGTATTCAATCTTTGTTTGTAATTCTGGCTATAGTTTTCAATCTCTTGCCTCACTGTTAGTATGTTCAGTCCCCTGTGTATCGAGTCGTTTATCACGTACCATAGAGCGTCGTTTATAGTATGCAGCACTTTGGAATGAAAGCGTTGGAGAATGTCAATATTGGAGGTCGATGCAGTTGCTTTCTCTTCTTACTGATATGCGTCTTCCATGTTAACGACAATCCAGGTGCATGCCGAAATATTTAACTACGTCTGCTTGTGGCAGTGCGCTGTCATTTAGTGAGACAGGAGGACATGTCTCTCGTCTATTAGTGAAAGTGAGATGCGTAGATTAACTTTTATTAGCCCTTATGCGCCATTTATTGAGCCATTTTTGTATATTGTTGAGGTCATGTTGGAGTAGTTGAGACGCTATTGCGGGGTCCTTATGCAAGGCTAGAAGAGCTGTGTCGTCCACGAAGGTGGCAGTTGTTGTGCTGTCTGTTGTCGGGATGTCGACTGTGTATAAAAGGTATAGAACTGGACCAAGTACGCTGCCTTGTGGGACACCAGATTTTATATCATAGAGTGTGATGAAGATTTTAAATAAGCTCACTACTCAAAGGATTAAGCATCTATTGCCTGATTTAAATTTCTGGAATCAATATTGGCATTTGCAGATTGCGGTTTTGTGGCTTTTATGGCATTCCAACCAAAATATTTAGTCTGAATACAAACTGAGGTCAAACATAAAGTCTCAAAATATTCGAATATTCTTTGATCCCCGTAATATCTAAAGATTAATAAATGATGTATTTTTGATGGAGAAAGTTTAAGTAATATGATATTAATGTTACTATACAGAAAAGATGTTATATTTTAAGATGAATATTTCTGATTTGAATCCTAATAAGATGGTCATGGGATACAAGAAGGATAACAGAAAATATATATAAAATTAAATAACAGACAATTTTGTATCCAAAGCAGACAAACGATATTACAAACACAGACTTTATATAAAATAAAATATGATGAATGAACGATGTGGTGGATTTCATCACATATTTTCACTCGCAAAAATAATACAGTATAAATAATAATGTTATCAATATCAATTTATATGAATTAGAAAATGGATATTATGAATTACCGAATCAAGCAAGAACACTCATTATATTAATTCTTCATTTTTTGGATTGTAGATGTGTTACAAAATCGGTACACAGCTTGACATTCGGACTTCATCTGCGGTTCGAATAGAGCGACAATTTAACTGATACACATTCGGTCGAACCTCCGACACTTCATATTGTGGATGATTTTTTTGTTTTCGAACGACCTGGAAGTCGCAAAGGGCAAACCGGAACTGTTTTCATTGATAGCGATGATAATAGAAGGGTTAGTTGAAAAGGGCCGACGCACAAACAAAAACAAACATAAAAACTATGAAAGACACGAGATAAAATGAAAATAAACGGTTGAGAGCGAGAAGTTATTATATGGGGGTGTTTGAAAGGGCGCACCTGCGTCGCGGTTTAGGATCGATGTCTCCCTCGCACGACAGCCATCTTGTTTTGACAACAAACGCACGCTCTTGTTTACGGCGAGCGCATTTACGAAACCTCTCAGCGATAATTTCAAAATAAACAAATATATTCATATTTTTTTGCGCGATAAAAAACGCATTTAAGCTTCGATAAAAATTAATATTTGCCTAAAAAAAAATTAAATTTAAATTTAAAAAATACTGTCAAAAAAATGTTGATAATATACAAAAACATTTTTCATAAAAGCAAAATGATTTAAATTGATATATAAAAATAAAATTTCACATTAAAAGAATGCAATTGTTTCACATATAATAAATAAATTAATTAAGTCAGATTATTTTATCGCTTTTATTGAATTTAAAATTATCCAACTATTTTTTCTGTATAGTTTATATGAATTTAAATATTTTTAATCCATTCTTATTGCAAACGATTAAAAAGTTCAAATTTTAACGCAATAAAATAAATTGATTTAATCAATAAAAGCTAATTATTTGCAGTAAATAAATACATTTTCAAATTTATGAATCAATATTACAATGCAAAAACAGTGTTAAAACGCTTTTATTTAAAAGTATTGTAAAAAATCGACAATTTTAATTTTGGCCGTTTTTCTTAAGTACATGCCTGTTTTTTATGCTCTTGAGTATAAATTATAATAATAAAATAAAAGTGGATCCTGACATTTTGACAAATTAAGATCTGGTTGTTTTGCTGAAAATACTGCCGAAATGTCCTTTTTTACTAAATCTCTCCTTAGTAATTACTGGAATCCGACAGTCATTGCTATTAGGTTAGGATTTTAATACAGCATTTTTCATTGCTACTTTCTAACCAATAAAAATATGAATGTATCATTTAAATTAAATAAATGTTAAATTTGCTAACTTATGATGATGTTCCAGGACGAGATATTATGCAGATAAAATTGCAAAGGGTCCAATATTAAGAAGATATGGTTATAAGGATTCAGTATTTCAAGAAGGCTTGCTACCACATTTAGAATCTGACAAAAGATTACCCAAGCCATTATATAGGTCTTATATTACTTTTATTATTATTTATGACTTAAAAAAACGCATTTTAATTTAATTATTATTATTGCAGACCAACAATGGCATGGACCGAAAAGAGGGCTCTTTTTGGACAAAATGATTACATAGATATTTTAGGAAATGATCCAGAACTTCATCCGACTCGAATCCTTTATAATATACCTTCATGGCTGCGGGGTGTTCAGGGGAATGAATATCAAGTACGGTTCATATTCTAATTCATATTGTTTCGTCACAGTTATTGTAAGCACATATCAAATTGAAATATTTTTTTAATAGGTTTTGTTGCGACGAAGAAAGTTGTTCAGAAAGACTGCATTGCCGAGTCAACGACCGACAAAATGGATGCACATTGAAAAACGAATTAAATATTTATACAAGTATCTGAACCAAAAAACAAAAACAGGATTTTCAAAGCAGTAATATCCGACTCAAAAACCAGATTTTTAAGTTTATTGTATTACGGTTAATGCAATACTATGTATAATGTTTTATTTCAATAAAGAGTAGTTAATCAAATTTATATTATTTACTATTACTATTAAGCTCTTTCAACAAAGATAAGACGATTTTTGTTCATGTTGTCTTGAGAGCAGGTGTTTGTTTTTATAATTGCGATACTCCCATCGTTCTTATAGTTGACCAATTTTGTTATCCCTCCTTGACTGTTCTGGAATGGCGTTATTAGCCGAGTATCACCACTTCTTTACAAAATCTACTCTTTCAGAAGTAAACTAGCAACCTTGCATGGTAATCCTGTCATTTTATTTTCGCAACACATTAATAAGCAAAAATAGCTAAACAATAGAAAACAGATGCCATGCAAGTTGAACATTAAAAAATATCCCGAAGAAATGAAATATTGTGTGCTATCAACAGTGTTGAAGTTCATTTATTGAGCCTGGTTCATTATCAAGCTTGAAAAATTAGTATTTAAGACTTTTTTAATAAATAAATGTTTTCATCGGCAAAACAAAAATTTGATTACCTTTCGGTTCATTTAATAATAAACACCATAATATGCTGAAGATTTTAGTTGAATAGGTTGAATGCATAGAAAATATGCAATTATGTAATTCTTTGTGAACTATACTGGTATCCTTCAGACTTTCTTGATCACATCTTTCTTGGTATTCATCTAAACTGAAGGATTACTTGCAATTTTAAGTGTCATTGAATTTCGATTATTTTTATAGAAAATATTTAACAAACTGGATATAATCTGATTAAATTTATATTAAAATACCTGATAATTGAAAGTATAATAATTGTGTCTCATAGCACACTCCCAGTAAGCATCGGATTCGAATTCAATATTCTCACATTCTGGATAGTTTCTTCTGTGTAAATTTGCATTATATCTTTAGAATTCGGATGCTTTTGATATCAATGACATTCAAATGCAAATAATAAATTTTAATGGTGCTTACAATTGGACGTATATATACGACTTGGGCATCTATAGGTTAAATAAAAACAGCTGTTAAAATATATGCGTTATTTTTTTAAACAAATTATAACGCATTTTAATAATTAGACAGCTACGGCTATGATCAAAGAATAAAAATAAATACATTATCAATTTTGGGAACTCATATTACAATATTGATTATCAGAAAAGGCTTTTATTTGTTTTTATACATTTTAAAAATACGACAATTTTCAATTTGGCCGTTATTTTGTTTTGTCCGTGTATGCCTGCCTATTGCGTTCTTATGCGAGAGTATTGATTTATAGTGGGTTTCATGATATTTTGACAATTAAAGATTTGGATCTGATGACTCTGACAATATAACTGTTCGAAATGTATTCACTTTCTAAGATTTATCGCAGTAGTTACTGGAGTCCAACAGTGATTGGCATTAGGTCAGGCTTTCGTACTGTCGTACTTCTTTCATTATTATTTACTAATAAATAAAATAAAAATAAACTAAATTGGCTCATTATGTATGATTAATTGTAAAAGTCCATGTCCATATGGCCCATGCATTCGCTTGTATCTATTAAATGTTTATCAGGATATGTTAACGGTATGTTGTTTATTTTTCAGGATAAGATATCATCAAGATAGAATTTACTATCATCCAGGTACTACATTGCGTAGTTCTGAGGATGCTGGTGTGCTACCTGATATAAATTCTAGCTGGAAAACAATCGCGCCATTATACTAGTCAATTAATAACTTTTTATATTTTATATGATATAATATTAACGCCATAAAAATAAATTTTAATGTAATTATTAATATTGCAGTATATCGAGGGTTCGGGCAGAACGGAGAGCTCAATTAGGACTATATGATGGTTATACAGATTTTATAGATATCAGCTTAAACGTTAATCCAGATCTTCTTGCTAATGTACCTGTAATGCTGCAAGATGTTATCAAAAATGAAAATCAAGTATGATCAATATTCTAATTCGTAGTATTTCATTGCAGTATTTTTGAACTCATCAAATTGTAATCATTTTTGAATTGCTAGATTTTTTTGCGAAAAAGAAAAACACTCAGAAAAGCATCATTACCGACTCAAAAGCCATCAAAGTGGAAGCATATTGATAAAAGGACTCAGCGTTTATATAATAAAACCAAAACGGGATTTTCAAAGCAGTAAAATCTGACTCAAAAACCAAAACAATATTTTCATGTTTCATGTATTTTGCTTTTTTAAATGCAGTATATTTAATGCTATATAATGTAGTTTATGCTTTGCAATTTAGACAACGCTATGTAATATATTCGATGCTTTGTTATGTTTTATTTCAATAAAGAGTAGTTAATAAAATCTGTATTGTTCTTAAATTGCTTAATAAAAATACAACCATCATAGGATGCTGAGGTATTGGATTGAATAAAGATATTTATTTTATTTGGCATCATAAATACAAATACATAGAACAAATCATGCGATTAAATCATTCTATACTGGTACGCCCCAGTCTTTTTTGATCATATCTGAAGCCTTCTCTCCGATCATGAAAACGATGGCATTCGTATGACCGGTTGGTATAACAGGCATAATTGATGCATCGACGACTCGAATGCCAGATACGCCTATTACTTTTAATGTGGGATCAACAACTGCCGTTGGATCTGAAATGGGCCCCATTTTGGCAGTACCGACCTAAAACACAAAATGGATTATGCTTTAGTCCGATAATTGCAGATAAAATAAAACATTTCAGATAAAAACAAAATGTTAACAGTAAAAGTAAATATGTTTTTGTATAAAACACTTCAATATTTATTTTATTTACAGCATGGGAATACAATAAAATAAAGATAATATGATTCCATCATCTACAAGCATAAACTCTCAATGTAATGATTACTTGCTACATTTTTAAATTTTCAGCGTCATTATGAGATCCGTTTCTTTTCATAGAGAAGATTGTTCTATAGATCACGGTATTTAAAAGAATGAATGTACCGCTCAATTGAATTTATACTATGATACCTGATGATTGAGAGTAGTTGTGATGTGTCTGATTGCGCACTCCCAGTAGGCGTCGGATTCGAATACAATATGCTCGCATCCTGGATAGTTTCTTCTGTGTAAACTTGCATTGTATCTTTTGAATCCGGATGTTTTTGATATTTGTACCGCCTGTAAATAGCAACAATGAACAGTTATCAAGATCATCGCTCATATGAAATGTATGGATTGACCCGTTGTAATATAAATAATTTACACAATTTCCTTCTAGCTCCAAGATAATATTTATGACACTCAAATTAAGAAAATTTGTACTCGGATCCGAGAATAAATTTCATAATTGGTGGTAATAAATCGAGTTTAATGTTGCATAACGTATGCCCATTTTTAAGATGAGCTTCCCAAAAGTCTTAATTTATAACAATATCCAAACTATTCGAGTTTCCTAAAATTTGATCGGCTGTTCTAAATAATTCCACTTGATATTTTAGCCATAATGGGATTTAAAAGGTTTCATAACAATTGACACACTTTAGAAACTAATTGAGGCATAGTGATGTTGACCTTATATAATGAAAAAACAGATCACACAGCCTTCTTTGATAATCTTTTAACTTTTAACATTGCTCTACAATCTACAACCAACATTGTTACGTTGCGAAACTATAAAATTGTTGCTCAAATAAATTTAAAAGGTCACTGTTTATCTATTATGGATTATCAATTATTTTCTATTGCTCAAATTCAATTCAAAAATTAGATGGACCATAAAGAGATCAGTGATGCTTTTTAAAAATGTCAAACGTGTTCAAGCAATCAATCTTGGTAGTGAATTAAATTTACATAAATGTAAAATGAAAATGGTTGATCAATCTGTTTGAATAGCACAATCCATCCCAAAGCTGAATTAATCTATCATTTAAAACAGCGACTGGCTATGAGAGAGCGAGCATTCTTTCAGGTCTTGGTTTAGATTGCAGTTATCATCGAATCTCAACTCTATCATAGAAGTTTTTATAGACTGAGATGCTGAATTTGGCGGTTGTTCGTCAGTTGGCTATTTTACCATTGACCTATTGATGGTTAAACGAGATTTAGCAACACTAGAAAGATTATCGCACAGATTATTTATTAAATGACCGTGTTCGCATAACTTAATTGAACTTTATTTTTTCAAGCATATGTCAAGGATTTAGGCTGTTCTATTGACACCAAGGCTGCTTCGAAATATCGTTAGTTAAAAATACGTTAACTATTATCGATTTGAACAATTTTATTGAAGATATTTTGATATTGATGCTTAGGCTCATGAAATAGACAAATTATCATCCTGTTGTTGAAGAATTATATTTATTGGATTGTTTTGGTCGTGGATTTCATCACATTTGGAAGAATACAATTAGACTCGTCTTCGTTTTAATAATAATAAAAATAGTAGACTTGTTTAGAATAAATTTATTCAATGTGCCTCGCAGGTCATTGAAACCAATGACCTGCAACCAAACACTCATAAATCGAAAATGTTTTATTCAATTTTTATTGGGGGTGTTATGTAGGACGGAGGCGCTCTTGGGGCAGAGTCCCCGGGCAGTTCCCCACTCCTACGCACTCGTCAGGATGGCTACGCTAACGCACGGGTTCGTTCTTCGTTCGGATCATGTGTATCCGGACAGATGGATGGAGATGGACGGGCATCGGACAAAAATGCTCTTCTCTAGGTAACTTTCTATTCAGCACGAGAGAGAGAGATATCTGGCTGCGGAAAGGACGTCTTCCCGCAGCCAAGGCCAACCGATGACTTTTGATTTTTATTGAAGAATAACTTAACCCGTTGATGAGGAATCCCGCATATGCTGCGAACGGCTTCGAGTGATACAAAAAGATCATTCTCGTACGTTGATTGCAGACACTATGAATTGGAGAGAGTGTATCGATCGATAACGATAACCCAAATTTATCGATTTCAAGCTCCAAAAAATGCATTATTTTGTTACTAAAACTTAAGACATGTGTATTGTTTATGTTGATGCGAAGAAATTAACGAATATTGTGTACTATCAATAGTGTTATTGATATACATGATTGACTCACGCTGCGCGGTCCTGAAAGAAAATTGAGTTTGTGTGAACGATAAACGGTGCACATACGAATATAGCATTTACGTGTACGTCAATTTAATATTAACTCACTAATCAAAGCGTTAAAAATGATTTACCATGTGTTGTATATATGTTAGGGGGCTAAACCCTAAATTTTATATGAATTTTATTTGATAATCTCATAAATCCATTTTTATATAAAAAATAATCCTGCACTACCATAACCAGGACATCAAACCGTTATGTTTTTCATATCGGTTTTCGTTCCGGTTCAGTTCCAAACATTTATATCGGTTCGGTGACGGTTTTCTAAATTATTTTCTAGCATATTTTAGAGCACTTTATTCCTCCTTTTTATATTAAACATTCTTCATTCTTCTTTAACGCTTTGATGGACACGTCTGCATTGTGCGTCATTTTTGGTATGGAAAGACAGCCGTAACGAGGGTATGAAGCGCCCGTGGCAAGTATCTAATTTTCCCCCCTTCCCCTCCTGGAAATCTATTTTTTTAAAGCTAAATATGTAATACTATTATAAATGCAATATATTAGATATTATTATAATGTATATTTTAAAATAATATACGAAGAAAGTCCGAAAAGTACTCGATCTAATGTATAAACATCTATGTAAGTTAGCCTCTGAGGGTGCTTCCGTGGGGATACGCATCTATCCCCGAAAATGCTGCTAAATTCCCTAAAAGAGGACAGAGTGGCCACAAGGCCTGTGTGTCCATCCGGTCCACCTTTCGGACCGCTGACATTACGAATTGGACGACACCTCGCGATTGGACACCATGTCCGAATATGTCTACAGAACGATTATAATTTCTTATTTCCAAACTAAGTTGTCCGAAGAAGACTGATCGGATGAGTTGTTTAAATTTCAATATTCTGTGTTTTGCGCCCCAAGCCCAGTTGCGCCCGTAGCGGGCGCCTGCTTTGCCATCCCCTTGTTACGGCCCTGTGGAAAGATGATGCACAATGAAGACTTGTCCGCCGACATGTTA